>VZTH01017696.1:0-75207 GCA_013397815.1 Aleadryas rufinucha | reverse complement strand
TGTTTTTCAGGCTGGAATTTGCCCATCCTTAAATGACAAACACTCCATGTGTGGCCCATGACTGCAGTGTGAAAGAGACTGATTTTTTTAATGGGAAAGATTATTTTCATGGCAGCAGAATTCCAGGCGGGTCTGTTGCTGGTGGCAATTTGGAAAACCACGTGAAGCAAAAGAAACCTTTTTTCCTGAAATATCGGAGAGACTTTTAAGAACTGCAATACTGACCAAAATCATGGTTTGTTATCCTTTGTGCGAGTTAGATAAAAGGGGGAGGTGCTGGAATGAAAAGGGGGTTTTGCTTTAATTTCTTATTATTTCTTTTTAATTTTAATTCTCTTAGTAATAAACTTTTTCATGTTCTTTAAAGTTTTAAGCCTGCTTTGCATTTCTCCAAATCCCTTATCTCACAGAAGGTCAGAGATGCGAACAAAACCACTACAGAAATTTAATTTAATTAAACTTTAAGAACTTTCAAATATATTGCAAAAAAAAAAGCAAATTAGTTCTTTCTGTAGGATGGAAAATCTTTTTCTTCTCACAGGTAAGAGAAATACAAAGGTCCTAGTATTTTTTGGAATTGTTCTGTGGAGCAATTTCTATAGATTTCTATATATCCTTTAATTGGCATTGGATGTTAATTTCCTCATCTGTTCTTTAATTTCAGTGGAGATGCCTTGAAATTGTCCTGGATCAATAATAATCCTGGAATTTGGATTAGAAGATTGGAAAGCACAATAAATACTTGCATGCACTCTGCAGTACTCAGAGAAAAAAATATAAAACACAAATATGATCTACAGTGGAGAGCAGCAGCAACTATTAGGTGAGTTACTGTTAGCTGATAACTCCAAGTCTTTCAAATTTATGGAAAAATTTGTCTGACCTCCACTCACTGATGTGATGTATAGATAGTCTCCTCCTCCTTTCCAAAAATAAGCCTAATAATGAGAGAAACTCTCTCTAGCTGTTTATTTTTGTTGATAAAGATAAATATGTATGAGTTTTGGCTTAGTCATCTATTGTAATTGTGTATTTAGTGAAAAGTGTTCAAGCCCTAATCCTCCACTTAAGGCCAAATTATATAGGCAATTTCTTTTGCATTTTCTTTTCCCAAATTTTATTCCACACAAAAGTGTTCCTAAGCCAAGTTCAATAAATTTTGAGTGTGTTTCACAAGATGTGATCTCAATTATTTCTCTGTCTATATCAAAGAATGCAATCATACTCAGCAAGGTGACACCGTTTCAACATTTGTTCTACCTGCTAACTGGAATCTTTTTTCCTTCTTTCCTTCTGGGGAAAATTTGAGTAAAAGGAAGAAGAATTCTTCTTCATTTATATTCCAAAAATAAAGACAGGGAGTATGTTTTTTCGTTGGTTTCATCTGAGCTACAACCGTCACAAAAACTCAGTTTGCAAGAAAAGTGGCATTTGCTTGATTCTAATTTATGCTCCTGCACCTATGCTCAGCTTCGAGAGCTTAGAAAAATTGAAAATTAAATGTCAATGGGCTATCATGTCAAGGTATGCCTGTATAAGGATGGCTGTTCTACAACTTGGAATAATGAGACAGTGTAATAGTGGTCAGTACAGAACAGAAGAGAGATAAGAAAAAAATACTGCCTTCAAATATAAACAAAGATGGAAACAAAGGTATTTTTTTACAATGATAATGGAAATTGTTTCCTTTGTATGGAAGAGAGAATCTCTCTGGAAAACAGGAGTAAATGGATATTTGTATTTCAGCTTGGAGTCAAATGAATTTTTTGGTTGAAATCCTAATGTCTAAGGAATTTGATTTCAATCTAGAGATATTTCTTCATAGTCCTTTGAATTCACAATATTTTTTTAGTAGCTAAGATTGCTGAGTACTGCATTTCTTATCAGGATTATTTGGCTACTAAAACAAATTAGTGATTTTTAAGAGTCAAGTTAGGAAAAATGTATGGCTGGTAAGCACCTTCATTGTGTCTAGAGTTTCAGCTATTGCTAAGCAGAGTCAAAGCAAATGTCTTGGAAAAAAACCAGGTACATTTGTTAAGAGATTATTTCTTTACTGTATTTAATCTGAGCATTTTTTGCCTCTTTCAAGGAAAATGCGAAGTAATATGTGAGTGAAAGTGTCAAGACTCTACTTTGCAATTGAAGTCTCATCTTTAGACAGGTGCTGTGAATTGATAACATCACAGCTAATTTATTTATACAAAAACAACTCATAGGAATTAAACTCCAATATTTGTGCATATTCAACCTCTAATCGCCAAAGTCTGAAGATGCCTATATTCGGGTATTGTGTACTGTTTACTATATCCTTTTTCTTTACTATATCCTTCTTTTTCTTATCCTTATTTTGTTGCCTTTTCCTGGTCTTAAAGCCATACATGGATAAAGGGAAAAAGAGGTTTACCTCAGTATTTATTTAAAGATCCTTAGGTGCACCACAGCGTCCAGGGGGAATGTACCCAAAAGCACACCGAAATGCACACTGAAATGCACACACACAATAGATCGTGCATACAATTTATAGGCCTTGCAAATTAGTGTCTCTATCTGAAATTCCCCAATGGGAGACTTGAATGAGCCCCCATCCTGTGCCCCCTGGATGGGCCTGTCTTAGTTTAAAGATGCGTTCTAGAAGGCACCTTGGTTTCTAGGGCTCTATGATCTCTAACTGTGATGCTTCTAGGATGTTTGTCTCCTGGCTTAATGTAATATTAGGTCTATGCTAAGTTATCAAACTTAAAGAATTACAAGTATGTGGGCTAAAAGTACTAAGGATACATAAAAACTATATAAAAGGGTATATAAAAGGGGTATATGAAAAAGGTAAAAAATCATCATGGCATCAATTTAATAAAAATTACAGAGACTGTAGTCTTTGCCCAGAAGAACTGGGTCCAAAAGTCTATGTATTACCTGGGAAATCAGACATAAAATGCCAAAATATTCCAGTTACATATACTTTACAGCATTCTGAAATGGTAACCAGCTACTTTAACTTTCAAGCAAGTATCCTAACTATTCTATGTTATTGACAAAACGGGGTTTTTTTCAATATTACAGTAAATATTTTAACATGTTTCATGGAATATTTAGCCCAAACTGTGGTTCTTCTGAATAATTTTTCTTTACTCTTGAACATGTTGAGATACAAAGTGAAAATCTTGATATTTTACTTTATAGTTTATTCTATTTTCTGAATTTTACTCAAGCAGACCTCTTTTTGAGGCAAAGAAAACCAAGTGACGATAGTGACTTTTGATGAACAGCAAGATTTATACATCAGCTAGGAACTGTAACTTAAGCTATAACTTAACTATAACATCACAGTAACTTCAGCTTCTACTGCTAGAGATTTGTTTGTAGTGAGAATGGAAGAAACCCCCTGTCCTTTCATATGCAGAAGAGAAGAAATACATCTACCAAAAAAACCCTGATCTACTTTACAGGATACAATTTTTTTGGAAGAGCATTATGTTAAGTTCCATTTTCACAGATTTCACAGAATATTAAGACAGTGAATTTATAAACAATGAAAGCAGAAAAAACACTACTTGTTTTAATAATAAATTACAGTAATTAGTTCAACAAGATTAACACTGACTTGAGTTTTGTTTTCATAGAAATAAGTAAACAATTAGAAATAATCAGATACTGAGACATACAATATCTAGTTTTCTTTGATGTACTTGAGTTTTTTTAGAATATAAGCTGTAGAAATCCGTATGTTTAAACCCTCTACTCTTCCAATTTCCTTCTACATTAGAAAATTCTCCTTTTGTTCTCTCTGGTGAGCCCCTTGGTTATCTACTTACTAATATTAGACTTCAAGAGCATGTTGTAGCATTCATTGATTCTAGCTACTGGATCAAATTACTTTTCCCAAGAGCACAGGGGATCAAGGGCTTCTGTCATCGATATGAAGGTTATATTTATGGGAACAAAACACCATGTGTGTGAAAGGGCAGAGGTAAATGATGAGTTAGGTCTGAATTAGATCAAACAGGCTTTGGCTTTGTTTCCCTACCTTGACAATTCACTTGCTAGGGGCATAATTTGTAGAAGAATGGCTTGTCTCTCGAGGGCATTTGGAATCCCTAGAGGGTCTGCAGGATCTGTAGGGCCTGCACAACCAAGACTGGTGTTCAGATCTAACAAAGAACAATACTGGAATTTAGAATTAACAAAGAACAACAGGTTTATAGAAAAATAATAGGCCCTTGAGCCATATATCCTTGGGGAAGTAGATACAAAATATATTAATTGGGGAAGTAGATATAATAAATACTAACACACTAACAAAGAATAATAGTGCTATAGAAGAACAATAATCTCTTGAAAGAATAATAGTCTCTTGAGCTACATATCCTTGGGAAGTACTAACTTAATACAACGTATATTACTATGCTGACTTAGCTGACTACAATATGGAAGCTGCAGAAATTGCAGCTAAGAGAGAATAGCAGGTATGATGATTAATAGGTATGATCAATAGTAGGTGTTTGCGACCTGTAGAATAAGGACAAGTAGGTATGCGTTAAAGAATGACTTGTGAAGTAAGAATATGAGTCCATGGAAGAGCTGTACAGACAGACTCTGTGCTAGGCCGCACGCCATGTTGTATACGTGCAGACCAGTGCTGACAAGTTTGCAAAGATATGCTGGCAAGGAAGAAAACAGCTGAGCTTATATGAATGTTGTATCCATTGTGATTAGAAGAAGGAAACGGGACGTTGATATGAGGAAGAACCCTGAGAAGAAGAAACTGCAGAATTGATACGATTGATTGATTGATGCCCGATGCTAAGAGCCAATGAGAAAAGCTGACAAAAATCGTACGATTTAAAGAGTATAAATATATGTGCTATTCGGGAATAAAGTGAAGCTTGCATTACCAATCACATTGATTGTCTTGCAATTCTTCCCACTCACTGCATGTCATCGATATGAAGGTTGTATTTATGGGAACAAAACACCATGTGTGTGAAAGGGCAGAGGTAAATGATGAGTTAGGTCTGAATTAGATCAAACAGGCTTTGGCTTTGTTTCCCTGCCTTGACAATTCACTTGCTGGGGGCATAATTTAACAAAATTAGAGCCCTCTGTCAAGTCTCTGTAGGGGTTCTACTTGTCTTTCACAACATGGAACATCAAGCTAAAAGGGAATTTAAGCACAAATCATTTTTATGACTGCAGGTATTTTCTATGATGTGAGTTTCAGAGAAATAAGCTAGGGGAATTCAGGCACACTGCATTTTCTAAGGTATGTGTTAGCTGAGATGGAAATACACAGATAAAAGGGGGCGTTTTGAAGGTGGACTTTCATCTTTCATTTGCATTTCCTCAGGGACACATTCTTCCTTGAAATGCAGGTTTGCTTTACACTCATAGTCACAGGCAGTACTATAAAATGTCCACAATGAATGACTGGTTACTCTTTTTCTGAAACAATTACATTATTTGGCAAGTTCAGTGAGATAGTCTTTACATGACATGATAATGGAGATACATCTGGTTTGCAGCATCTCCTACAGAAAGAAACCAACATAAAGTGTTATTTCAGGGTCATCATGAGCTCAAACAGACAAGCAGATTCAAACTAATGTATTTAAACTCATTACTTGGAATCATTAAGTACTTTAATATTAAAGAATTAAGTCCTACTTGTGATGCAAATAAAAATAAACAAGAAATGGGTTTAGAATATCTTGTTTCTTTTTTTTCTTTTCCCTCGAATTTTTGGGGATTTTATGTATATATATTCCTAGTCTAACTTAGTTATGTTGCTAAATCATTTGAAGAATAAATATTTTCAAGTTCAAAAGAATGAAGAACTAGTGAGTTTTATATAATTAAACTACAGAGAAAGGGATATAGCAGTTCATGAAATAAAAGATTTTACCAGATAATCTCAGAGAGATCAACCTCAACCTTTAAAAAAAAACTTTAGCAAAAACATTCCCTAAACAGCCTTGATATTTGTCTAGTTTTTTCTGAAAAAAAAAAGAGCCTTAGAATGATTTGGGCAAGTGTTCAAATATGACCCTGATATTTTTTTCCTATTAAGTAAGAAAAGAAAAACAAGAACCGCAAAATAAAACCCAAACCAAAAACTCACAAAAAATGCCTTAGCAATATATTTATTGCTCAAAGCTGGAAACACAACATTGCTTGTATGTTTTTTCATGTCTTTCAAAAGCCTACTTTTAAGTATGAACTTGGGAGAGCCCAAATGACATGTTCAGTTATTCATTAGTAAAGTCAGATGATTAAAATCTGCAATAGATTTTTTTCAAACTTGTAGTTCTTTGGGTGTGGAGTAGAGGTGACATAGGGAATTTGCATTTACCATAAAAAATTATTCAATGCTTCTCATTTGTCAAAACATAAGAGTGCACACTTGTAGCTAGTCTAATACCTGTTTTGTGTCAATGTTGTAACTACAGCCAACTGCATTCTGTGTTGTAACTTCAGTGTGTGTTTTTTGGATGGGACAGTACTGAGTAGGTGCCCATCATTGAAAAGGGTTATTAACTTCAAGATTTGATTTATGTATATTACTTGTAACAGCAGTTATAAAGATGTGGTGATTACAGAGCAGTGAAAATGTGCCTTCAGATTAACGTAAAACATATTGCTATCTGCAAGTGAAATGCACACTGAAGACTTTGGATCTGGGTGTGAATTGTGATCCACCTGTTCTCACAGTTTGGGGAATGACTTATGGCATGAAATATTATGAAAATTGTTTTGGTAAAATATAGATTCTAGTAATAGGTAAAATTCCAAATCACCTCTGCTAGCTCTTAGCAGGGGTGGTTGCTGTAGTCCTATTCATGTAATTGCATCTGATGTATCTGAAAGGCAAAGAATTATTATTACCTCCATTTATTACATAGGAAAGTTTAGGGAAGGACAGGTTAGTGATTTTTCAAGTCATATGGCACAATCAATAGTGGGGAAAGAGATAGTATCTATTCACTTGATTTGCTGATTCTAACTCTTAAGTCTTCTTTCTAGTCAGCCACACATTTGTCCATTTCACTAAGAAGGAGCACCCATTTTACACAGTCCTGTGAAAAAGTCCAGCAGTGTGGTGTCTAAATCCTTCTGTAAGGTGCTTGTCACACTCAGCAGTTCAGAACTGTCTGGCTGCTTGCCCAATTGAACCCCAAATGGCCTCAGTTCTGTAAAACAGTCTTTCGGTGGTTAATGCCTTTCATATCAGCAGTCTCGCATGTTTCCAAGATTTTGCTATGAGTTTGGTTCCTGGATTTCAGGCTACAAAACTCTTTCCACCAGTGGGAACAGACTGAAGTAGTTTTCCATTCCTAAAGTGAAGTTACAGTGCTTGAAGAGCAGTATTATCTTTTCTATAGGAGTTTTTAATTAATTTTGCAGTAGAGTTTTTGTTCTGAGGGTAGGAAACGTGAAATCTCTGAAGATTTTTATTTTTGTGCATAGGAAGGAACTGGAAGCTTATGATCAGAGCATGTTTTAATGAAGGAAAATGATGCTAGGCTAGGCACTATGGTAGCCAAGTTGGATTCTGTCTGAAGAGTATTTTCCTGATCTATTGTAATTTATATCTCTTAGATATTGCAGTCTGAAATAATTAAGATTGTCATTGGGTTATTTCCCCTTGAAAGCATTTCAATTCAAATAAAAACTAATGCAAAGAAGAGACAGGGCCAGGCAAATGACGGACAGGCTCAAAAATCACTATGATACCTCCTATCTGTTATTTGTTCTCAGTTTTATCACTGTTTTGCCGTGTGAATTGGGACAAAAATAAGTTTCCCACTGAGTGTGTTGGCTTTTCCACCTCAAATATAGGATTAATAACTTAATCATTGGCCAACTTCCGGGTTGTAGATGGCTTTTCATTTCTTTGCCTAAGAGCACATTTGAAGAATCAGCAAATTTTATTATAGACCACTTACTGTGACTGTATATGCCTCTTTGATGTATTTAAATCTCAGTCAGATATAGGTAAATATTCTTTTCCATAGATATGAAGCTGTTTAACATTGTGCCTTTGTAAATGCAAATTCATTGGACACTCAATAGTAGGAGCTGAAAATAACATTATATGTACTTTGTTAGCTTACACAAGACAAGAACTGATATTGTGACTGTCGTCTTTATAATTTTACAGACTACTCATAATTTTGGGGTTGTAGAAATAGATACTTAGAATAATTGAAGCTATGTGAGAGTTTGAAAGATTTAAGAGAACAGCTTGATTTTGTAGCTGGTTAAGATAATAATGTTTCTCTCTAAACCTATTCATTTAAGTGTTTTCATTTTCTCAACAACGTATTATAATTTCTAATTTTATAATAAATTTAAACTTTAATAATTTAAAAATTTTAATTAAATCATTTACCAAGTGTTCTTTATATGTGTGAGTGCTTTATTTTTACTTATATGAAACATTCGTAAAATTTTGACATTCACTTAACATTGAATTTTCAAAAAAAACCTTTAAGTTTTTAAAAGTTAACCAAGTTTTAGGGCAATTCTGTGCTTTCATAGCTTAGAAAAAAATCTCTTTTATGATGTTGAAACAGATTTTTCATAGAAGTGGCCGCAGATACAATATGCTCAGATACAATATGCAGATACAAGTGTCTCAAATACAATAATGTTTTTTTCCCTTTTCTCCTTGCAGGAAGTTTAAGTTGGTTTCTAATACAAAAGCCTAGGACACAATTTGGTGGCATTTAGACCCTGAATTCTCAAGTTTTTATTTCTGATCACTATTCTCCCTGGGACGATGTAACATTTTTAGGTCCTTATTCCTTACGATATGGAATTCTTTTTCTTATTTTTTCATTTTGTTTCTAAATTATGGACAATAAAAATGCATCTGTGCACTACAGGATTAGTTTGCCTCCAGCTGGCTCTCCCATTTTTGGTTTGTTTTTATGATGCTGCTTAAGATAAAGCAATTGCTTTTATCAACAGCAATGTAGTTTCCTGTACAGATTTTTTCTTTAGTTATGCTTTATATTTTGATTTTATACTTTTTGTGTAAACAATTTGAAGCAGTTGGAAAATAGAAATTATCTTGAGGTAGTATTTCTGAACTTAATCAAATGAGAGTGTGAAAACTCATTTGAACTCATTTGAATATGAAGGATATAATGATGGCACTTACAGATATTTTTAGTGACATACTGTATGTAGTCTGTAAACTTAGTCTGATCCATGTACCTTGGGAAAAGACACTGAGAAGAAAACAATATGCCTAGTAGGCATGTATCTGCAATTTCAAATGCTTAGGTTACCTTGAAGCCTTACTAATCCCTCTTTCGTTAACAGAGTAGGTTTTTGTGTTACTCTAACATAATTGTTAAGCTTTTCTACTATTGACAGTACTATTCAAAACAAAATATGACAGAAAAGTGAGAAACTTTCTTGTTGCAAAAATACCACAGAAGAGTTTTAAATACTGCTCTGAATTCTAAATTTTAAACATAGCAACTTTGTCTTTTAGGGAGGTGTTACACCCAATGTTTCATTAAAAAAAAAAGTCCAGAATTATGTAGAATTGTTTAGGTTGGAAGGACCTTTAGAATCATCAAGTCCAATTGCAAACCTAACACTGCCAAGTCCACCAGTAAACTGTGTCCTTGACATCACATCTACAAGTCTTTTAAAGATGGACAGTTAGGGTCATGATTTAGTGGTGAATTTGGCAGTGTTGGGTTTACAACTGGACTCGATGTTAAAGGTCTTTCCAGCTTAACAGATTCTATGATTCTATGATCTACACATCTTTTGAACACTTCCAATGAAGTGAAGAAATTTTCCTATTATCCAATGTAAACCTCCCTGGAACAACTTGA
This sequence comes from Aleadryas rufinucha, assembly GCA_013397815.1. Lineage (NCBI taxonomy): Eukaryota > Metazoa > Chordata > Aves > Passeriformes > Aleadryas > Aleadryas rufinucha. The sequence continues at coordinate 65,353 of VZTH01017696.1, read as the reverse complement.
AGCCATGTTCTATTGCTTGTTACTTTTGAGAAGAGAATGACTCCCACCTAGCTACAACCTCCCTTCAGGGAGTTTTAGAGAGTGACACGGTTCCCCCTAAGTCTCCTTTCCTCCAAGCTGAACACCCCCAGCTCCCTCAGCTGCTCTTCATTGGACTTGTGCTCTAAACCCTCCTCCATCTCCATTTCCCTCCTCTGGACTCACTCCTGCACCTCAATGTCTTTCAGGTTGTGAGGGGCCCAAAACTAGGCTTTGAGATGTGACCTCACCAGTGCTGAGACCAAGGGATAGTCACTGCCCTGGTCTTGCTGGCCACACTATTGCTGACCAAAGGGTGCCCCTGGGCACAGATGGCTCATGTTCAGCTGCTGTTGACCAGCACCCCAAGGTCCTTCCCCCAGGCAGCTTTCCAGCCATTCTTCCCCCTGCCTGTAGTACTGCAGGCGGTTGCTGTGATTCAACTGCAGGACTTAGCACTTGGCCTTGTTGAACTCCATCCAATTGGCCTCAGGCCATCAATCCAGCCTGTCCAAATTCCTCTGCAGAGCCTTCCTGCCCTCAATCAGATCAACACTCCCACCCAACTTGGTGTCACCCAGAAACTAAATGGGGGGGTCACTCAATCCCCTCATGGAGATCATCAATAAAGATATTAAACAGACCTGTTCCTAATACTGAGCCCTAGGGAACACCACTTGTGGCTGGCTGCCAGCTGGATATAAGTCCAGTCACCAATACTCTCTGAGCATGGCCCTTGTCTCTCCCTTCTGAAGAGTTTATAGACATCCATCGCTGCACTCCAGTTGTGCGAGTCATCCCAGTACATTTCCATGATGGCAACTGTGTCACAGTTTTCCTTCTGTGCAGTGGCTCCTCCTGTTTGTGGCCCATGCTATGTTCACTGGTGTTGATACACTTCAGCTGCGCTATTGATCCAGTCACCTCTTTTTGGATGGGAAGCCACTTAGGCACTTCCATAGTTTTTAATGTATCAATAACCCTTGTGTCTGCTGCTGCATGGAACTCCATTCCATATGTGCACTGAGGTCAGACCGAAGGACGTCGCTAACACATTCCCTCAGATACTGGTGTGCTGCCCCCAGGCTTATCTGTAGTGAGCCTCCTTTTATACCTTTCTCCCTTCCAATCTAGTTTAAAGCTCTTTCAATGAGCCCTGATAACTCCTGTGCAAAGATCCTTTACCCCTTTGAGACAGGTGTGCCCTATCCACCTCCAGCAGGTCTGGTGTTACGTAGATGGACCCACAATCAAAACCCCAAAAGTTCTGCCAGTGGCACCAGGCTCAGGGCCAGGTTCTTTCTGTTTTCAGTCTCCTCATTCCCTGTGACTGGAAGGGTAGAGGAGAAAACTACCTGTGTTCCTGATCCCTTAATAAGTCATACCAGGGCCCTAGAAGCTCTCTTGACTGCCTTGAACTTCTCATTGTCTCAATTAGTAGAAAAAATGGGGAATAAAATTATTAGAAAACTTGCATAATGAGCTACATTAATGCTTCATTTAATAATGAGAACAATTAAAATTAAGATCTTTTTAGTGACATTGGAGGGAGGTGTTCTGCCTCATTTCCATCAGTAATGATACTGCAATTACTGATTGTGTTCATATTCTATGACTTCTGTGGAAAGCACTGGCATAACACTTTGCAGTCAATATAGCTGCTTCTGTGGGTTGTTGCCTATACAGGAAAATGATTCTAACAGGCAAAACACCTAGTCAGGTGTCCAAAGAGTACTGAAATTGTTGCCTCAGAGCACAAAAGCAGGACAAGCACTTCTGATCATTCTCATGATCCTTGTACCAGTCTGTTAAGTTTTGAAGCTCAGAGTTTTTTTCAGACAGAATATTTTGTGGGGTTTTAATATAGTTTTTATAGTTTAATACGGTTCCAATGGACCTCTAAATCACTGTAGTCCTGATCAACTTCATTTAAAGCTGAGTATATTCCTGATATTCTTGGAGAAAACAGTACACTTTCTCCTCTTCTGATTTTTACTATTTACTAATACAATTTTTAATGATATTTCAAATACAATTATGTTTTGAATATATTTCTTAAAAATATTAGTGTTATTGCTTCTATTCTTTTCACACTCTTCTATGGAACTTGAACTTGTTTGTGGTTGGTGCTTCTGTCTGACATTGTCTTGTGTCCCCTGTACTTAAAGTGGAGGTCAAATGTAGACTGTGCTTACAGCAAAAAAATTGCTTGTTCACCAATCTACACCAATGACTTTCTTTTCTGTCCCCTAACAACTAAAATGCGTAACCATGGAAATTTATTTCAAGTTAGGGAGTGGGATTTCTGAAGGACTGCATCATGACTGAGTCATCAGTACATGAATTCAAAGGTGAAATAGTGGTAGTGTTTGTCCACCTTTACAGTGAAAGTGATGCAGAGGAGTTTATCTGTCCACAGACACAGAAGTAACCAAGAATCAGACAATGTCCTTTACTACACAGATTTCTGACAAGAGAACACCACAGTAAAGTAATGCAATGAGTGCTTAGGTCAGGTTGTCTCAAAGCCCTTTTTGAAATTCACTCTTGGAAGCATAGATGTTAATCACAGGTCTTTCATCAGTAAAGAAGGCACAAAAATCACTGGATTGTTCTGTCAGTGTGGACTAATGCAGTTCTGTTATATAGAGAGGAACCCAGATGCAGCAGGACATTCCTTTACCACTGGAGGGCTTATCTGTTCTGCGTATCAGCTGGTGCAATAGCTCAAGGCATCTTCCCCCTGACATGAATTTGCTAATTGGTGAAATAACTCAATCAGGACAGCTTGTCCTGTAGTGAGTTATTCTGGTGCCATGGAAGTGACATTCCCAGCTGGCAGTAAATATCTTGCCTTGAAAGCAAGATTGTAGGAAGGTAAGCTTGAATTTCTGACTGACAGACACTTCATGTTAAAAACCATAAAAGCTACACCAAACTTTCACAAAGCAGGAGTCTTCTGCACATTCCCTGGAAATAGGTGGGGTCTTTCCCTCAAAGTCAGGATGCTGCTTAGTGGTTATTCTCTTGAGGGTTGAGTGAAGGGCTCTGCGTACCCCATCATCAATCCAGTGTAAGTTACACAGACTCCTAAACTATACTATTTCTCTGCCAGCTACAATATAGGTACCTTTATGTCGTGCACTGATTGATGTAATCTACTAGCAGTTCTTTTGTTTTATCCTGTGTAATAAGTAACTGTTTAAGGCCTTTTGTCTGATCATGTCCTGTCTATTCAATAAATAACTCATTTTGTAATAGACGTGATCTGCCATTCTTGAGAATTTGTGAGCCAGAGCGATTTAGGTGCACATCACCTGAGTAGAGCTGCTGCCAAAATCTGAGCCTGAGGCAGGGTTTGTCTAAAGCTCCCACTTGATCCACAGCATTATTGGCATAGGCAGGAGGATACTCTTCTCTGACCCAAAGTCAAAGCCTTTGACAAATCATAACATTATTGGCATAGGCAAAGGCAGAATGGCAAATGATTTAGAAAAACAGACCAAAGGCTTAGCAGGTTACCTACAGGAGCACAGTGTTAATATAGAAAGTGATGACCCTTGGCCACAGATAACTGGTTTGAGTGGGGAATAATACAAGAGAAAATAAATGAAAAGCAGGAATTGCTGAAAGATAAAACAGGAGAAAATAGAATTTGTCATGCACTTACACTGTTTAAAATCTGCTTGCCAATGGAGGCAACAGATGATAAAAGAAAATTACAAATTGAAACAACAGCTAAAAGGATCCAAGGAAAAACCAAAAATATTGAAAGAAAAATTAGAATTAACATTATTAAAAAACCCCAAATCTTTAGATATTAAACAAATTCCAAAGTTAATAACATCACCTAAGGATGGGGATGGTGACATTTGTAAAAGCTCTGATGAAATTAGTGATGAAAATGTTGAATTGCATTTTCATGAAAGCACAGAACCCTCACCTCTGAAAGAGGAAGAAATTTCAGAATTTAAAATGAAACCCATAAGTAAGACTGAACTTTCTGAAGAGCTCCAAGGAGGTCAGAGGAGTAATAGGTTCACTCCATCCATAACATTACTGGCATAGTCATTGCAGGTTACTGTTCTCTGAACTAAAGTGAACACATAACACCAGAGTGCAGAAAAACACCAAATTCTGAAAATGAAGAATACCATATGTGTATATGTACTTGTAGATTATATGTATTTATCTTCTTGTGTGGTTGAACTCGGCAATGAGTCTTCATTTCAGCTGGAACTGAATAACTGCAGAATCTGTTTATATGGATCTGCATGGTGAGAACATGTAATTGGATCTTGTGTACTTTTTTTAATTTTTTTGCTTTGGTAAAAGTGAAAACTGCTGTTCATTTTTAGCTACCATAGTTAGCAGTTAAACAACTGCACAGTTTCAGTCAAAGGCTACAAATTTTCCCACATTCTTTTTTTCAATGAATCAAGAATTGTGACTTTTAAAAGAACATATAATTGATGACTTGTCCAGCCATCCCAAGGGGTTGTTGAAATACATTTCTAGCTGCTTACTATACTAATGGGAAATACACAGTCACAAAAGAACATGATTTTTTGATAACAAATTAATTTCTCCCATCTGGTATGAGAAATTGAAGAATCATTGTCAATATTTTTATCCTGAACTCATTGGTAGGTTGCAGCTTACGAGGTTTAACCTCACACAGAGACCTGCATGGGTTCTTGGAAGTAGACTGTTTTCTTAGAAAATATGCAAATACTGAAGACATTTCACCAGAACAATACTCTTAAAACTGTAAGTCATAAAATTGTGAGGAAAAAATGAAATGGTTCTTCTGCATTCAGCGTTTTCATGATGCTAGCAAATATTCATGGTCACCATATGGAATAAAATAAAAAAGCCACTGATTGATTTCAGGTTAATTTCTTCAGTTACATCCTGTCTTTATTCCACTGATTATTTGGCTTTAGCTGTCTGATTTCTCCAAGCCATAAAATACCAGTAGCTTATTAAAATGAACAGAACTGTTAGCAGTGTTTGAGAACAGAAGTGTTAACAAAGCAATTCAGTAACTTTCAAAATTATTTGGAGTAGGAGCGACTTCTACGAGAGCTGGAATAAACACCAGTCCTTTGTTTTAGTGGTAGTGGTTATTTTATGATAGGTCAACAGTAGCATGCCTTGGAGCAAAACACCTAGGAATGATGAAACACAATTTTTTGATCTCTCATGGTATTTTCAAATATCTTCTAAAGAGCATCAAAAAGCTAAACCGACATGCCTCACTTCATCTTGCTTACAGAGTATATATTTGGTTCTATTGTTTATATCTCACACTGTGCAGTTCCATTTCTTAATGAACATATGAAGTTGAAATGAGGCATTTCCAAAAAAGAGGACAGATATTCCATTCAGTAAGTTCAGTTTATAAATTAATCTCTTATTCTGCTTGAAACTGTGAAGGCATCATTCAATTTCCAGACCAGATAAACTAAAATCAGATTATAAGAATTAAAAAAAAAGAAAAGAAAGGGGGAAAGCTGACTGGTGAGGGTCATGTTCTCTGAAGATGGTGAGATATGAGATAAACAACTATGAATAAATTGATTCTATGCCCTAGTAGCTGGAAAAGCATGTTTTCTTTCTAGTTAATGGAAACCTTATTTTCAGTATCTATCTGAAGATTCACAAGCAAAATATCCTTGCCTAGCAAAATTGTTAATATTTGCGCACATGAAATGTTACATATTTTTTCTGAGATTTTAAATGACACAGAAGTTGATATCCCCCCAGCCTGACTTCTTCAGTCTTTTGCTCAAGTGCTCTATACTTACATTTGATTTAGTTAAATGTAACTCCAGTTGCATGCGTTGAATTCTGCTGATGTTAAGTGATCTTAGCATGGATCACAATTGGACTCCAGACATTTTCTGAAGAGGAACTTTTGGAGGCTGATAGAAGTCAGTACCCCAAAGGGGAGCAGTGCTTTTCTTCACATGGTAAATGAGAGAACTTAAAATCTTACTTTGCTATTATATTGGCTATGTGACAAAAAGAAAGTAGCTATACACAAATATATTTTTGGGTTATAAATAAAAATTCATGGCTGGTGCAATCTTGTTTTTTGGTGAGCAGCAGAAGACTAACTGCTTGGAAATACACATTTTGGTTTGGTTTTTCGGTGAGCCTCAAGGTAAGTCATGTCTGGAAAGAATGATTTCCAGACTGTATATGAGAAAGGACAAATGTTAGTCCACTGGGAATTGAACAATCCCAGCTCTTTTTTTGGCAGTGGACTTTTAACAGGAACTCCCATGAGCACTCCCAGCTCATATCCTCTGTAAAATCTGCAAGTTGTAGGAGCTAACAGTATAAATATATTGGTCATGTTGGGTATTTCAGTACAAAAAGCTATTGGGTATTCCAGTGTAAAACACCCCCTGCAATCTCCAGCTGCTCCTCTGAAAACGCAGATGCTAAAGTACCAAACGAGTAAGACTGCAAATTGTTGTAAAAAGGTGGTGCTTCTTTTTTCCTGCTAAAGGCATTCACATCAGTTACAGTGTGACTGTAATGTAAAGCAGTGCTGAATTTCATTTGCTCACTTGCCTATATTAGAGAAGAATTCACTATATTTCAGGGGTGATAGCCTTGTCCTACAGCAATCGAGCTTTCCTTTCTCTCATAGAGTAAAACTATTACTGATGATGTTAATCATGAAAGTGAAGCTTTAAAAGAAATTCTGAGATTTTAAAACCTATGATAAATTCTTAATAATAGGAGGAATCTTGGAAAGGATTGTTTCTGCACGTGTACTTTCTGATGTCATTTGAAGTAAATTTCCACTGCATTTTCATATTTGGGTGAATCAAGGAGAAAATGATAATCCCTAAAATGACAGTTAGGTCAGTACCTGTAGATTAGAACTGGGATTAAAGAACAACACTGATGTCAAAAAGAAGTATTTCTCCCTGAGAAATAATAAGAGCAATTCTACAGACAGCAGGCAGCAAAAAGCATAAAGCCAGTTCATCAGTATAATAAAGTGCTTGGAATTGCTATTTTTTTCAAATTAAAAAAACCCTCTTCTCTGTTAAACACTGGCTAGTTGACATGCTGGTTTTTCACATCAAGCACTAAGTTCTTTGCTAGTGTTACTTACAGTGAGCCTTCATCAGTGGAAGTAGGTACTGATGACTGTTACGGCAACAGATGTTTATTACTCTTATGAAATGAGATAGACTTTAACTTCTTACTTGGGAAAAAAATTTCGTAACGGACTTCTGCTTTGATGGTCTTAATGGAGAAGAAAAATCCGTTTGTGGTAATTAAGAGAGAACAGTGACTGTGCTTCTCTGTGAGAATGACTCATTCTCCTTTATTAGCTTGCAAGTTAAATACCTTAACCTTATGGCCTGGTATCTCTCATACTACTCCAGGCACTCGAGTGACATCATAGTGTCACTGAAATAAGAAAGGATACTGAATTATGTTTTCCACTTTAAATCTCTTATCTCTCAGATGTGAAACAAGATTTTACCAAATACCAAAATTTCTTTTAAAAAAATCTGAATATTTGAAAGAGAGGTTATTATGCACATTACACTCACGTTGTTTTCCTACAGCTGTATAGGTGGGCTTTTATGAACTACGTCCTTAAGACTTTTTACTTTTCCTTGAAAATGCCTTAGCATAAAGAAAAACCCTCAAGAAAGTGTAAAGTGATGTTATTTTTGTAGTTGCCTTCTTGGTATATCATCTTGTATTTCCTTTATATCCTACAACGGATATTATTTTATATTTTTGTTTCACGGGAAAATGGCAATGAGTATTTTCTCAAAGGTTGTTGGGTAAAGACTGCAGTGTTAGCACAGCGAATGNTAATCCCTAAAATGACAGTTAGGTCAGTACCTGTAGATTAGAACTGGGATTAAAGAACAACACTGATGTCAAAAAGAAGTATTTCTCCCTGAGAAATAATAAGAGCAATTCTACAGACATCAGGCAGCAAAAAGCATAAAGCCAGTTCATCAGTATAATAAAGTGCTTGGAATTGCTATTTTTTTCAAATTAAAAAAACCCTCTTCTCTGTTAAACACTGGCTAGTTGACATGCTGGTTTTTCACATCAAGCACTAAGTTCTTTGCTAGTGTTACTTACAGTGAGCCTTCATCAGTGGAAGTAGGTACTGATGACTGTTACGGCAACAGATGTTTATTACTCTTATGAAATGAGATAGACTTTAACTTCTTACTTGGGAAAAAAATTTCGTAACGGACTTCTGCTTTGATGGTCTTAATGGAGAAGAAAAATCCGTTTGTGGTAATTAAGAGAGAACAGTGACTGTGCTTCTCTGTGAGAATGACTCATTCTCCTTTATTAGCTTGCAAGTTAAATACCTTAACCTTATGGCCTGGTATCTCTCATACTACTCCAGGCACTCGAGTGACATCATAGTGTCACTGAAATAAGAAAGGATACTGAATTATGTTTTCCACTTTAAATCTCTTATCTCTCAGATGTGAAACAAGATTTTACCAAATACCAAAATTTCTTTTAAAAAAATCTGAATATTTGAAAGAGAGGTTATTATGCACATTACACTCACGTTGTTTTCCTACAGCTGTATAGGTGGGCTTTTATGAACTACGTCCTTAAGACTTTTTACTTTTCCTTGAAAATGCCTTAGCATAAAGAAAAACCCTCAAGAAAGTGTAAAGTGATGTTATTTTTGTAGTTGCCTTCTTGGTATATCATCTTGTATTTCCTTTATATCCTACAACGGATATTATTTTATATTTTTGTTTCACGGGAAAATGGCAATGAGTATTTTCTCAAAGGTTGTTGGGTAAAGACTGCAGTGTTAGCACAGCGAATGCCAGATGTGTAGCACATGAGTGATTAAACTCATTAATAAACTCCTCACACCCAAACACTACCTCTGGGGATTTGTGAAAACCAACAGTTAGTGTTTTCCCACGCTTAATGTGGTCTGTTACTAAGCTTCTCAGTATTCTTACTAAAAAATGAAGGCGACCATCCCTGTTTCCATAAGCAGGGAATTATAGTAGACTCAGGTAAGAAGATAAAATGAATGGGGTCTAGGAAGAATTTTCTGGTAATCTACATTTGCTATCAAAGTCCCACAGTATTCTCAGATCTGGAGTCATGAATACAAAAGCATTCCACCCAAAGATGTTACACCATAGATGTAGCCATAAACTTCAACACTATTAGGGTTTAATGATAGTATCTGAAATTCTGCTGTATATTTTATCTGTAGGTAAAGAGTGACCTGACTGGTGTTATAATATCGTGGGTTTTTTGTGACATGCTTATGAGAATGTTATTTACCTTCCTAAAGTTTATGTGAGAAGATTTAGGGTGGCCATATCTATTTTTTGCTGCATTCTAGCTATTAAAAAGAGGAAAAATATTGGCCATAAAACTTGCCTGATAGAAAGAGTTTTCTTGCACTGTAATGCCTGGTATAAATTTCTGTGCAGCAAGACCAGTATGACAAAATTCTGTTGCATTCCCTGCCTTAGCTTCAGAGTATCTCGTCACCAATTTAGGAAATCATTGGCCTTGGTATCACCTAGAATGACTGTCATCTTTCCTCTGTGGAAGTGCATTGACAGGAATAATGATGCACAGTAAGTGGGAAATTCTTTAATGAAATATTTTTTGGTTGAGGGTAATAGCTAGAAAACTCCGCTTCAGTGAAGCAATCATATCTGCCCTTGGATGTCCTCAACGTACACTACTAGTTTCAGTAGGGAGAGCAGAAGAATTACATTTAGAAAATTTCCACCTTTATCTCCTCCCTGGCAGGCAATGAACTGAAATGTAATTAACCCTTTCATTGTGTTAGATTTGCAACACAGAATAGTCACACAGAGGACACTTCTGTGAGCCCTCTTGTACTTGATAAAATTTAGAGAGGGAACAAAAGCAGTTGCACATACTCTCAGTTATTTTTATGGCTACGTTCCTACATTCCTTGTAAATTGGAAGCTGGAAAACATTAAAATTCTAAAATTTATGCTTCATTTTCAATATAATAGTTTCATATTTCATCTTCACTGCAACAATCTGCAAAAAAGAATTCTTAAGAGATAACGGAAGGATCTCTTTTCCCTGTTGAAAGTGAATCTGGTTTTAACTTTTCAAAACAGCCCTGTCTTTGTGCACCATTCTTGTACCATATTTTACTTCCTCTAATAAGCTGTTTGGAGTTTTTTGATTTGGAGCTCTGCTATATCAGTCACCATGCACTTCATATCTATTTATTGATCCACTGAAAACATCAAAGCTATTCTGTTTATGATCTGTAGACCAGATTTACTAATGTCAGGAGTAATTGAATGAAGTCCTGTGAATTCAGCAATCATTATTTATAACTACTTCTACATCTACTAATGCATTCCATATAATAAAACTTTTTGTTATTGTTTGCTGTTAATACTTAGAAATCATATTTCTATTTGTTGGATGTTAGGATTTGTTCCTTTTATTTCCTTTCTCTTGGGGAATTTTTCTCCTATTTGTTGCCCAAGAGACCGGAATGATGGATACTTAAAAGAGACAAAGAACGTGGCCAAGATGGGGGGAGGGGTGCAGCTGGCTGCAGCTTCTTAGCTGCGAGGCTTTCTCTTGGAAATGCAGAGATACCACAAGATTTTGGCTGGGGGGGTCAGGGGCTGGGCTCATCCCTCGCTCTCTCTCCCTCCTGGGACTGGAGGGGAGCGGTCGGGTTGCTGCTACCACGGGGAGTTGCTGCCACCGCAGAGGCAGAGATAGCACTGCTTCTTCCTTCCTGTGGGTGAGCCTTTGCTCATGAGAGCGGCCGTTGAACTGGGACCTTTCCAACATCCAACATCTCTGGAAAGGACCCTCACCATCTACTGGGTGCCTCAGGGGAAAACCTGGGACCCCAACCCCCGACCTCCTCCAGAGGGAGTGTCTCTGGACTGCTGCTGCCCAGCCCTGCTGTTTTCTGCCACTCTTTAGGGCTTTTTTCTTTTTGCTACACTATAACCCAACATCCTGTGCCCACCTGGACACCCTGCGGCTCCTGCCACAGCTCCGGAGGCTTTTTTTGATACATTCTGTGTGCTACCCCTAGTGTGCCCGCCTCTGCCATTCCAGCCTCTGCTCCGAGGTTCCCGCTACAGCGCATTTTGCCATTCGGAGGAGCACCGGGATCAGCTGCCCCTGGCGGTTTGTAAAGGAAGCCCCTTTTCTCTCCCGCTGGCTGCGCCGCCATTACTACGTGAGGAAGTGACCGACCTTNTAATATTATATATATTATTATATAATATATAATAGTATATATATTATTATAATATATATAATATTCTATATTCCAAGGGAGGATTCCTCCTTCCTTGGCAGACACCTGTCTTTCAAACTGGGACACTGCTGCTCATCAAATTTTCATATCACTGCAATACAAATTCTGTACATTTTCTGAATGAATTTTTGCAAGAACCTGTTCTCTGAATCTGGAGGCAATTTAAATTTTAATATTAAGGGTACAAAATATTTTGCTTTGTACACTGGAAAATATGAGATTTCCAGCACATCTTGCTGCTATTCAGTAAGAGCTATTCAATGACTGATTTCATAATAAGTGACATAGAAGATCTTAGATAAAAATTACTACACATTATCAGTGATAATTTGAAAAACATATGTGCTCCCCGTAGTGTTCCAAGTACTAATTGCAATGAAGTAAAAAAGTGATGATGATTATAATTTTCTGGGAAGGTAAAACCCCCACCATCTCTCATAGTATCAATTAGTCAGGTATTCCAGGCAGTTGGCTTATTATTTTGAATACTGCAATTGCAACAAAATTTTGAAAAAAGAAATTGCAATGGAATTTTTCTACTAAATGTCTTTTGACTCTGAAATGTAATGAAGTGTCTATATATAAAAGTTACCATTTCCATTAAAATTCACTGTCTCAAGCTGGCAAAATGTCTTGAACATAAGCAGGATTAAAATGTGGCCCGGTCTTTTATGTGGGGGTTATAGAAACATTTGGGTATATTTTTTTAAAGCAAACAGTTTTATGAATGTCATCTCAGAATTTTAAGCTCTTGAAGTTGTTAAACTCTATGCATTGGGATGTCACACCTTTTAATGTATATCAAAAAGAACAATGAATGATTCTTTATTGTTTTCTTCATTACTACAGCATTACTTGAGACGTTTTTAATTTTCATTTGCTGTACATACTTTCTGTCAATATTATAGAATAATAAGGTAAAACAACATTAATAGAAGATCCTTCCCCTCTATTCAGAAATTCTGATGCCACACCTGGAGTGTTGGGTCCAGTTCCGTGCTACTCAGTACACAAGATACGTGAACATTCTGGAGAGAGTTCCACAGGATGCCACAGGGATGATTAGAGTACTGGAGCATGTCACATATAGGAAAGGCTGAAAAATGGAAATAGCCTGGAAAAGAGAAGGCTCAAGGGGATCTTATTAATGTGTATAAATACCCGGAGGGAGGGTGTAAAGAAGAGGGAGATCTCTTTCCAGTGATGCCCACTGACAGGACTAGGGACAGTGGGTACTGTCCTGGTTTCAGCTAGAATAAATTTTCTTCCTAGTAGTTAGTACAGTGATGTGGTTTGAATTTAATATGAGAATCATGTTGATAACACACTGATGTTTTAGTTCCTGCTATGTAATGCTTACCCTAAACCAAGGACTTTTCAGTTTCCCATGCAGCCAGTGAGGTTCTGCACAAAAGGCCAAGAGGAAACATGTCCAGGACAGCTGACCTGAACAGACCAAGATTACACTCCACACCACAGAACATCAAGCCCAGTATATATATAAACTGGGGACAGCCACCTAGGAGGGGCCAGGCACCCCTCAGAGACTGGCTAAGCATCAGTCAGAGAATGGTGGGCAGCTGTACCGTGCATCACTTTTCTTGGGGTTTATTCCTCTCTCTATTCTCTTTTACATCACCATTATGCTATTGTTATCATTGCAATAATTATGATTTACTTTAGTTCAATTATTAAATTGTTCTCATCTCAAACCATGAGTGTTACTCTTTTTTTCTGATTCTCTCCCCCACTGAGTGTAGAATTGAGTGAGCAGCTGCTTGGTACTTAATTGCCAGCTGGTGTTAAACCATGGTAGGCACAGCAGGTTCCATCTGAACTTCAGGAAACACTGTGAGAAAACACTAAACATCCCAGAGGTCCCTTCCCACCCCACCTATTCTGTGCTTTTGTGAGATGCCAATTTTTTTAGAATTTACATAAATTCTAATGGAATTTTGACATGGTATGTCTTTGTGACTCTGTAGGAAAGGAGACAGCAATTGTTGAACCTTTCAATTTTCTGACCAATTTTTCGGTTACTCTTTGAAAATTTTCTTTTAGCTTAGACTCTTGAGAGTAACTCATGTTTCCTTATGACGATGTTAGGGTCTGGATGTTGCGTTGTTATTTATTTCCCCCCAGTTTCTAGGATGAGAAATCTTTACTGCCTGCTTGTATTATCTGCACAAACATGCACAGGAGCAGATGAACAAGAATAATGGAAATAGTAGCTGTACAAAAATTCAGTAAATGACATTTAGAACTGTAATTCCTTATTGAAATTAAAAAAAAAAGAAATGAAAATTTCCTTTTTCCATCAAGTATTAAGAATTTAATTGCCTTTTGGTCTTAAAATTTTTAACTTCACAGTATAAATTCATATATGTATTTTTAGGACAGAACTGAAGGTATGTTTGCTCTTGTTGCACTTGAGTCCTAACCTGATCTTTAACATTATATCTGTCAAACCTGGGGATAGCCAAAGGTGTCTTTGTGGCTTGATTTTTATTTATCTTCATTCCCAGTTGAAAACTAAGAATTCAGACAGAAAAATTGCATCTGAACTGTAGGAAAGTTTTGGTGTTGGCATTAAAAAAGGTCATGGTTTGGAAAGGAGAATCATCTAATCTAAAACCTAGTTAATGTACCTTAATTACTATAGTACCTGAATTGTACCATTTCAAGTAACTAAACTTAAAAGAGTAAGTGAACTATTTTAATCAATGCCACGCTTCCTATGTTCAAAGGCCAGAGGAAGTTGTTTGAAGGTAAATTAAAGAAATTGTAGAAACATAAAAATATGTTCAGAAACGTATTTTCACTTCTCATGACTGTAGTTCTTCAAGGCCCATGTTTTTCATGTGATGTTTCCTATGCAAAACATTTCTGTTTCAGTGCAATAGGGTGCAATTTCAATTAAAGACTTGCCTGTGCGTTTGTTTTCCTTCCCAAACAGATGCAGCATGAAGCTGCTTTAACTAATACCATTCAGCTGCAGAGAAGCAGATGACATTTTACATAAGGCCACAGTAATAGCTTGGCTAGGAGAGTGAATCAGTTAATTTTGGAGAGAAAACTCTGTCATCGGGGCAGAGTTGTGTTGAATGAGGGAGAATTCTACTGGTTTTGAGAGGCAAGTTTTGGTAGTGAGGAGACTACAGGGGTGTCTTCTGTGAAAAGATACCAGAAGCTTCTCCTGTGTCTCTTGGAGCCAGTGCCAGCCAGCTCCAAGAGGGACCTGACACTGTCCAAGGCTGAGCCCATCAATGACAGTGGCAGCAAAACAACAAATTTAAGGAGGAAATATTGCTGTGAAACAGAAGACATGAGAGAAGGAGTGAGAATATGAGAGAGAAACAACCCTGAAGACACCAGTGTCAGTGGAGAAGGAGGGGGAGAAGGTGTTCCAGGTGCAGGAGTTGAGATTCCACTACAGAATGTGCTGAAGACCATGGTGAGGTAGCTCTGCCCCTACAGCCCAAGGATGAGTTCTCAGTGGAGCAGCTCACAGTGGAGCCCCTGGAGGATGTCTGAGAAGAAGGCTGAGAGCTCATGGGCAGCCCATGCTGGAATAATTTATGAAGAATTTGGTCTGTGGGAGGGACCCCACACTGGAGCAGGGGAAGAGTATGAGGAAACAGGAGTGGCAGAGAAAACATGAGATGCACTGACTGACTGCAGTGCAGTTTCCATTCCCTTGCACAGCTGATGGGAGGAGGTAGAGAAAACTGGTATTAAAGTTAAGCCTGGGAAGAAGGGAGGGGTGGGAGGAAGGTGTTTTTAATATTTGGGTTTATTTTCTCACCATCCTACTCTGATTCAGTTTGTAATAAATTAAACTAATTTCTCAAAGCTGAGTCTGTTTTGCCCATGACAGGTGTCTCCCTATCCTTATCCTGACCTATAAGCCTTTCATTACATGACTTCCCCCTATGTCCAACTGAGGAGAGTGATCGAGCAACTTGGTTGGTATCTGGTGTTTGTATGGGGTCAACCTACCACAAGATTAAAGAACCTACTCCATCTAAATCAAAGAAATATGTGTAAAATTGTGCTTCCCTCTGTTCTATCACATTTTTTGTGAATTCAAAGTGTAATGTTTTTTATGAGTTCTGTGTGTAGCTAGCGAAAAGCCTCAATCAAATAGAAAAGAATAAATATCTGAAGTACTAATCTAGGACAGTGACATGCTGTAGGGAAATGCAGTCTTTTGTTTGAGTAATGTATTGTTTCATTATGCTTAAGAACAACCTGTAACCTTATTGAGCTGAGTGAATAATTTGCTTCACTTGTACTTAGCAGAAATACTGATGTGATACTGGTGATATGAATTAAGCTATTTTTGACAGAATAAATAATAAGCCTGAGTACTAGTTAGTGTGCACCTACCTAGTCTGACTTACGTGACATACCAAATGCTAAAGCATTTATGAGAAAGAAGAGCCAGTGAATGGTAATTTTGCTTCAATAGCAAGAGCTAAATTTTTGGTCTGCATCTGTGCGTACTTGAGAATGTAGTCAGGATTGTGCAAGTTGAACAGCAGACCTGTCGTTTAAATTTCCCCTGTTGTGAATTAGCAAATAGTTACTGAAATAGAAAATCAGAAAAATTGAAAAGCGGAAGGATATGGTTGTTGACATTCTGCTGCATGTTGACTTGCAAGCGTAAAGCATTGAACTTAGGAGAAAAAAGAAAGGGAGGAGAAAAAAAGAAATGAACTCAACAAATCTCTCTCCCATTCACAGAGGAAAACCACTAATTTTAAATATTATTATTAATTTAATAGTATTTTCTCTTCCTATTTTGTTTGCACTTTCTTTTGCAGGTATTTTTCACTTAAGCGCCGACCCTGGGAAGAGAGGGAGAGATAAAAATGATGCCATAATGCACATGGGGAGAATTTGACATCATCTAACCTGCATGCCATAATAGTTTTGTAAGCAGTTGATTTCTCCATTATGTGCAGATGTTGGAAAGCTCATATTTAGTGAAATTATTTTGTGGTGGGGTTCAACTTTGGTGAGTACAACAATGTGTATTTCTGATTTCTACACACATAATATTTTCTACCCTGATTATGACCTACAGAAGCAGGTGCTGCCATCATTTTGGGACAGGTGAAGTCCTCATTCCTGTCATGAGATGCTGAACACTTCAGGTGATAATTCAAGTTTGACACTGCTATTTCCTAATGCAATTGGTGAACACCTAGCCTTTGTTAGTTGTAGAAACTATGAAGTTGGCTTATACTCTGGCTTCAAATGTTCCTGATGTTCAGGGTTTAAGGAATCCATAGACTCCTACTCCAGAGCAGCAGAAATATTTTGTTTTTCTCACTGCCGCTACTTGAGATTATCCTGAAAGAATTTAGGGGAGTATAGGAAAAGAATTTCAACCTTCCAGTTGCCTTAGGATTCAGCACTGGAAATTGCCTGTGTTCTGCTTTTAGCTGTGGTGATTTTGAGACACTAACCATGTTTTTCTGGCTGTATGTCAAGAAGGCTGTAATCTCAGAAGAGCCCTTGTAGAAATTTTTGTTTGCATGTGGACTTTTTGGTTTATTTTCCAGAAGTTCCACTACCAGAGTCCTAGAGATGAAAAAAAAGCAGGTCTAAATATTTATGTAAAAGTTCTGGCAGTCTAAAAAAGTTTGGCGTGAATTACAGCATTTTTTTACATGCTGATAAATTCTCTTCCCCCATGGTTTTTTAACCAGTGTGGAACAAATCGCACTCATATTAGTCAGGAATCACTTAGTGACTTGATGCCAGTAATGCAACTTTGTTTGCTTGAAGTGGTTGTGGGGATGAAGATTAATTAATTGACTCTTTCCTGTGGAACAGATTAAAAACTAATCATTAATGAGACATAAAGGAGTACCTAAAATCAAGATGTTTACCACCAATTGCTACTGAATGAATAAAAAGAGAATATTCATAGGTACTTTTATTATGATACAGCTGCAGAAAAAATAATCTGTGCCCATCATGTATTGATTAATCTTATGAAAGTCACAGTGAGGGAAAGAGAAATTAAGGTTACATGGTAAACACTGGAGAAAAGACAGTATGAAATAATTGTCCCTTGTAGCAGCATTTTCCCAATGTTTCTTTAAAATGAACGAGACGCCAGCAGGTCAAGGGAGGTGATTTTTCCCTGTCACTCTGCTCTTGTGACATCCCACCTGGAGTACTGCATCCAGTTCTGGGGTTCTCAATACAAGAAAGACCTCGACTTGTTGGCGTGTGTCTAGAGGAGGAGGCCACGAAGATGATCAGAGGGCTCAAGCACCTCTCTTGTGAAGACAGGCCAAGAAAGTTGAGGTTGTTCAGCCACTCAGTAGTAGGAAATGTAAAATTTTGTTTCTGCATAATTTTGTCAAAGTATATTTCAAAACGTGAAGCCCAATCAAAGTAAATGCAAAATGGGTCACAAAGCTTGAAGATAACTAATAACACAGTTAAAAGCAATAATGAGTATTTCTTACAACTTCAGAGTTTTTTCCAAACTACCCAAACTCCTTTTAGACATTGACCACTAGCACAAGAAAACAGAAGTCACTGAACAGAATCACAGAATAATCTGAGTTGGAAGGGATCCAGAAGGATCATAGAGTCTGATGCCTGAAAAATCTGGAAACAAAACAACACAGGACATTTTCAAGACAATACAGGAAGTAATATAAAAGCTAGAATTGGAGGCCTCCAGGGCCAAATACAGAAAAATACCCACGTGACATAAGGCAAGTACAGTTTTGTAAGTTTAGCAAATTAGCATAATTCAGAATCCCCAATTAGAAACAGAGTTAATGAGGTAATTCCCCCTCTTGGTTCAACCTCTTCTGGAGGCCCCCCCTTCTTGCTATTAGCTCTACTTTATTTATGAGAAAGTGTCTTGGGAGAGTGTTTTCTCCTTGGTTCTCAGAAGAAGCAAGATTAGGATAAGGTCTTTGGAATGTGTTTTGTCTAATAAGAAAAATACTGGAGTTAGCTAGGAACTATATAACTACACAATACTAGTCTACAGAGCTACGAATATATATGAAGAATATATAAAAGCAAAAATAATTTTGGCATCAAGTCCAACTCTTGAGTAAATTGCCCATACAGTGATCATACCCACAACCTTGGTGGCCTTAATACCATTCTCTAACCTGAGAGAACAGTATTAAGAGATTCTCTCAACTGAGCTGATCCCAACACTTCCCACATAAGAAGACTGTGTTGCTGTTACAATTCCTCATTAGGGCTTTCAAATGAGGTGACTAGAAATTTCAGGCTCTTGAGCATAAATTTTCATCTTCTTTCTGTTATGACAATGGTGCTTTGATCTTAACTCTGTAGGCTTTTAGAATTCTTTCAATTTCCCAATAAATTTGGGTGAGAAGTAGCATCTGTCAGTCATTTCCTTTGCACATATCCTGTCCTGTCTAGTGTATGCCTCAGAACTCTTCTGTGTCTCAAGCATCTTCCTACTGTCCATTGTGATGTCTCTGTTTTATTGTCATTCTCATTTCAGATCCACTGTGTAAAAATGATTCATTTTCATGAAGAAATGAAAAGTTTCATTTCTTTCAGGTAAATTATTTCCGACCCTGCCCTCAGCATGTGTGTGTGTATATATATGTATATATACATACGTCACTTTTCTTTCCTAGTTTACTGTAGTATCGCATCTGTATTTCCTGGTCACAATTAGCATTTTGATTATTAATTATTTAAGTTAGTTATAAATTATGTTAACATTATTTGATGTTTTTACTGAAAGATACCAATAGTGACTGTTGAGTGGTACTTGAGTAACAGCATGTTCGTAGAAGTGGTAGCCTCAATTACAATCCTTTGTCTAAATCAAACCTGAAATTTTTGTCAGGTATTATGGTTTGTGTAACCAGCAAGCTTACAAAGAGCTGCAAATTTCCTTCTGTGATTGAAACCCTAAAAAACTCCAATAGAAATAGCCTAGCTTCCCACTTAAATGTCTTCTTTAATTGTGTCTCATTCTGTTATCCTTGGCCACAGTCATGCTGAAAGGTGCGTTGGGAGTAATTTCTCTCTCTGCAGTTTGTGTTTATATTACCATACAGATGGATGTTTACAAACATTGATGAAAAAGGCATGGATGCCCTTAGGCATAAAAGCTCATGCGCCTTTGTAGCACAACTGAGTTATTTTAATTGGACAATACACACTAGTATTTGTGTGAAATATTTCCCTTATTTTCAGGGAATTTATTTTATATGAATAATAATCTGCCTCTTGAGAAAGGACATCCTGTATAAAGAAATAAGTTTTATCTTGCACACTAACATATGTCTACAAAGCATAACTTAGCATCACATTGAAATATGCAAACTGCTTCTGGACCATTATCAATACCATGTTATGCTCTATTTAACCTTATATTCTGGGTAGAAAGAGGGAAGCTGGGGTTTTAGCATTGTTCCCAACTATCCACATCATATTTTCAGCAGGAAAAGTCAAGTGCCAGAATCTGGAAGTTGGCCACTTTGTCTTGCTTGCTCCAGCAGAGGGACTTGTCAGTATCAGACCTGAAGATAGTGTCCCCTGTGCCCTGTCAGTCCCTTATTCTGTTCCACTGGGCGTGGTGCTGAAGGGACTGCCCTGAGGTGTAGCTGACCCCTACAAGGCTGGGTGGTGCAGCTCTGGCACCCTGGTGGGACTGGTTTTCTCCCCAGTGTGGCAAGACCGTGAGGAGGGGCAGCACCAATAGCAGCTGCATCCAGTGGGAAAACCACGCTGGGTGCTGCCTCTGGGATCAGTTTTTGTTTGTTCAGGGGGGAATACCCTTGTTGTGGGTAGAGCACTCTCTGTTCCGGTGTCCTCTTTTATCAATATTGTTGTGTTTATTGCAAGTATTTTTTTTTCAGGAAAATTGCGATTCCCACTTGTGGTGTCTCCTAGTATTTCCTCTGTTGGAGGGGCATGGGGGAACAGGGGTAGCTAAAGTAGGGCTAATTTTCCTGCTGTGTTTTAAATGAGCACACCTAATCTGTTGTATTGAAAAAGCAGCATTGATGAAACGTAGCAATAGCATTGCTATGTGACTGCCTGTGCTAGAAATAGACTGAATCATAGAAGAATCACAAAATCATAGAACAGTTTGGGAAACGCACCTTCAAAATCCATCCAGTCCAATCTACCTGCAATGAGCAGGGACATCTTCCAGTAGATCAGGTTGTTCAAAGCCCTGTCTGACTTGACCTTGAGTATTTCCAGGATGTCACATCTCTAGAAAACCTGTTTCAGTGTTTTGCCATTCTCATTGTAAAAAATGCCTTACTTACATCCAATTTAAATCTACCCTCTTTTAGCTTAAAATAATTACCTTTTATTGTATCCTGTTCAGCCTAAAATGTATGTCCCCATATTTCTTATAAGCCTCCTCTAAGTACTGAAATGCCACAGTGAGGTCTTCCTGAAGGTACCTCTTCTCCAGGCTGAACAACCCCAACTCTCTCAGTCTGTCTTCTTAGAAGTGCTCCAGCCCTGTGATCATCTTTGTGGCCCTCCTCACAACTTGCTTCAACAGGGCCATGTCCTTCTGAGGACCCCACAACTGGACACTATACTCCAGATAGAATCTCAAAGGGTGGAATAGAAGGGCAGAATCACCTCCCTCAACCCCACTTCTTGAGTTCATCTCTCTGGATGGCATCCTGTCCCTCAGGTGTAGACTCCAACACTCATCTTGGTGTCTACTACAAATTTGTTAAGCATGTACTTGATCCCATCATCTATGTCACTGATAATGTTATGAAACAGTACTGCATGGTATTTATCGTTGCATGGCATTTATAACCTAAATGCCTGAACTGATAAGAAGTTGCAAATAGTTGAATGTCACTTACAACATAGCTGAAAGTAAGAGGTGTTTGAGAAAACAGAGTGTAAAAGCAGTTGACTTTCTTACTGTAAAAGACTTCAAAAAGCTGCATTCACTGGGAAAAGGAATAGAAAACCAAAAGCTGCAAAAACAAGTCTACAGCTCTCTTTAGATTTCTACCAAGTCTTCTGGGGAGACTGCCACTTGTTTTTGTTAACTACTGATTTAACTCAGCTGGTGGTTCTCTGCAAATCTGTACGTGAGGCTTGAGGCTGAAGGGCCCTGTAGGCACAAAGGAAAAGTAGTTCAAAGCAATATGGGTCAGAGGAAGATGTAGTTGCCCTTGATGGTAAACTGGTAGACATTCCTTGTAAAGAGTGGCTGTCTCTGTAGAGGCAAGAACACATGAAATTTAGGTTGCTGTGATAGAGGAGGTCTGAGTTGATTTATTTTCTTTGACCTTGAAACCAATGCATCTAGGAAAACAAATTTGGAAGGGTTTATCTACAGTGTGTGGTTTGGAGTCTGAAACACGTCATCTGACATTTGCTTATTGGGGATCCTATTTTCCTTTAACATTTACATACTATCTACTAAAATGACTCAGTCAAATGCAAAAGTTTAATTTTACTGACAAATGTTCATTACTGAAAAGAGCTGTGGTGTGTCTTGCTGTAGCGGGTTTAGTTCGCCTTTCTT
Source organism: Aleadryas rufinucha (assembly GCA_013397815.1). Lineage (NCBI taxonomy): Eukaryota > Metazoa > Chordata > Aves > Passeriformes > Aleadryas > Aleadryas rufinucha. The sequence goes on along the minus strand of VZTH01017696.1, from coordinate 43,457 downwards.
ATCTTTTGTGAGATAGGAGATTTGGAGGAATGCAAAGCAGGCTCAAAACTTAAAGAAATGAAAAAAAAAGTTTATTAACAGAACTAAAAGAAAGAGAAAGAAATAATAAGAAATTAAAGCAAACCCTCCCTTTGCTCCAGCAACCCCCCTCCCTTTTCTCCTTCCCAAACTAGCACAAAGGATAACAAACCATGATTCTTGGTCAGCATTTACAGTTCTTACAAATCGCTCCACTAGTTAAGGAAACAGAGGTCTGTTTTGCTGTCCGTGGTCTCCCAAACTGCATCAGCCAACAGTCTGACAGCCCCCGTCTGGGAAAAGACTGCCGCCGGGAAACACATCTCTCCCATGGAAAGAAAAATCACATGGGCCACACATGGGGTTTCCCTTTTAAGGGTGGACAAACTCCTGCCTGAAACAACAACTCTCTTCTTCACAGAAAATCTTAAAAGTCTCTCACAACTCTTCACAATTTCTGGGTAACCTGGTATGGTCCCCTTTGCACATAGGCTGCATTCAGAATTCTTCATCACCCCTCCATGTCTTTAAATGGATTAAAGAGAAAACCAGTTTGGGATATTACAGGTTTTACCATGGTCTGCAGAAAGCCGTTTTAAGCTCTGCCCTGCAAACACGACTCCGCCCTCTTTCTTCCCCGCCACCATCTTCGATTTTACTTGCTTTCTCTTTCTCTCTGACCTTGAAGACGCCATGATGAAGAGTAGTCTCCGTTGTACAGGCTTTATGATGAAGAAAAAACCCCACTCTCTTTGTGCTGCTGGCTTCTTTGATGTTAGTCTCTCAGCTCCATCGGCCCCTGCCAGGATCTCCACGGGCCACGTGGAGGTGGGGGGAGACAGTCCTCAGAAGCCTCAGCTGGGTGGTCTCAGCTAATTACAGCTATTATGGCTGTTCCTCAGCTGCCCAGGGCTCTGAGGGGCTCTCCCGCCCCTCAGAGGGGCCCCAGACTGTGCCCCAGCACCGGGGGTGGGGGGGGGAAGGCCCAAGGCCGCTCCAGGAAACAGAACCTCAGCACCCATCTTCCCCCCGCTCCCGCAGCTGCAAAACCAAAAGAGGGCACTTCCTGTCTCCCCCAAGCTTTAAATATGGAAATCTTGAAAAAGCGCCATTGGTCAAAAGAGCGGTCTGTCAGCTCAGGTTCAACCTACCACACTTGCACGTCACAATTAATACAGTTACTTATATAAGCCTGCACAAGTTATTCAACTAAATGAAATTTAGTCTTAAATCCACAGCAAAACTGTATACAAATTACAAAATAAGACAGGTATAAGGAGAGAGCAAACTTGTAGATTCAGGAACATATAAAGCATATTTCTATCTTGCTTAAATGTCACTTAGATTAGGAACTGAATTGTTTCTACCATTTCTATTTTAGTTCAATTATAGAAGATAAGAAGCGAAGAAGTGAGAAAGGAAAGAGCTAGGGAATAAAATACATAGTGCATGAATAAATTTATTAAACATCAAAAATAGTCTGCATATTAGCATATTTTCACTACATAAAAGATACTTTTATCTTTCATGTGGATGAGGATTTAGAAAAGTTCTGCTTGAATTATTTCCAGTGCATTTTCTTAAGTACAGTTCTGACTGCAAAATATTCTAATTCTCCCAATAAATGTTGAGATTCACAACACTGAACAAACTTTCTTGTAAAAGACATGACCTTATAGTCCAAGTTATTGCAGAAGCAAATGCATTCACGATAGGAATTTTGTGGAAAGCTGTGGTATGTGGCCAATTTTTGTAACAATGCACCTAGACAATTCCTCTTCTTTCCTTCTGTGTCATCCTTTCTCCTCCATTTTACCACAGCCTAAAAGAAATTTTTGTGCACTTCTTTATCTGCCTGTACGTTTTTGTGTCTTTCATGCAGACTGAAATAAAATTTTAAGGAGTTTGCAGATATGGATTTGTTTTGAATGAGAAGCTTTCCTCTACAGCAGATTTCATTTGTCCCCATGACTCCTGAAGATTCCATTAATTCCATTGTGATTCTTGTTCTAGGCTCTGAAGGGGAAGGGGGAAGAAGTAGATTGCAGAGGAGTATGTAATAAATGTCAGGATATGTATTTGATATATCTGTGGCCTTTTTGTTTATTTTTTGCAAAGCCTTGCACAGAGAGATCACATTTCTATGCATCTGCCAGCAGTATCAACCTTTTGAGAGGTACAGAAAAGATTTTGTAATGTTATTAAAACATAGTAAATTGACATTTTGATGTAATTTTCTCAGCAAGAATGGGAATTTCACATGTTGGGTTGTGTAGGAAAAATTAATAGTGGACCATGGTGCATCTGGATACTAATAATTGCTGTAAACTTGACAGGCAAATAGCAACATATTATGATTTCATGCAAAAAGAATGGGTACTGTATTAGTCTTTTCATACTCTTACAAAAATTTCTGGTAAGAACTTGATTGAAGACAGGAAATTTCTAATTCCTTTGCATGAGTTTCAATTTATCTACCATATTGGCTGATTGATTGGTTGATTACACAAAATAAACCAAAAGAATCTCTAAAGGAAATTAAGCAGGGAAGGGCAGGTAAACCAGAATTCACCAATCAGTTATTTCTAGTGTTGATTGCTAAGTGAACAAACTGTGTCATGAGGAAATATCTACGTGTACTTTGCCATCCAGGTTAATAGGATTATGTTTTGGTTTTGATCCTAACAGCAAAGTACAGTAACATGAGAGAATTCTAATTCTACAAGAGATGGAAGTGGAGGATCTACATCGGTGATAAACACAGCAGAAAAAAATTGCAGGTAAAGGACCACTATTTCTTTCCCCTGCAGAGAAGCCAGGCAGCTTGAACTTACCTGAGACAACAAGCACATGTAATTTTTTGACAGAAATTGTCAGACCTGGAACTCAGGTGGACTTAAGTGCATTAAGCAGAGTAGAAGGCCTTTGGATGAATGTCCAATGTATTTGCTTGGAAGAGCTGTCCTGAGTAATTTCTGATAATTACTGAATTTTGGCACCTGTAAAGTTAGGCTTTTTACCAGTTCTAGCTGGATTTAGGCTGTTAGGTTGGTGCCATCAGCAACAGAAATGTTGTCAGGGATAGGAACTGCACAAAACCAGGAGGGTGCTGCTGTGTTGGAGCCGCGGAGCAGGTGTTGGATGTGGCAGCAGAGCAGGCAGGAGGACAGGGTGCAGCCCGACAGTGCTGGGCACAGGGGACAGCAGAGACCAGTGACAGCAGTCGGGGACAGCCAGCAGGAACAGTATGACCAGACAGGCTCTTGGTGGGTTTTAACTCTACTAACCGTGTAGAAAATCTAAAAGAAGTAAAAGGCAAAGATTACAGCTTGCTCAGCCTCTGACACATTGAACTGCCAGTGTCACCCCAGAGAAAACCAGCTCTTTCTAGTATTTCTGTACTGGAACTTGAAACTGTCTGAACATTAACTGTAATGTTAGCCCTTATCCTGGCCCACTCTTTTCCCAAACTTTTTTCCACAATGAATTCTGCTTGCTTTCTATGAAGTGAAATGATACAAGAAGCAAGTTAGCCCTTAATCTTCAATTGTAGTGTAACATCTTCCCTAATAGCTAAAAGGATTGCAATGGCACTAATACATAAAGAACTTCTCCTTTTACATATAGCATTGTGCATAAAATCAAATTTTCATACATCCACATCTACCATGTTAGATTTTAGTATGATTCAAATATAACATACAGAGTTATAATTACCTAATACACAACTTTTGTATGCTGTCTAGCTACATTTTATTCCAAAAGGGATGAAATGTCTGAAGGGCAATAGCTTAGTGGGGAATATTAGTGATTGGAGGGAGACGTGTTGCAGGTTTCTTTTGATGTTTCTATTTTATTAGACATTAATTTATTTCCATACCTTTTTTGACACTTAGAATCATAATTTTCTCTTTTAAAGCAGTAAAATGCCAATTGCTCTATTGAGGTATTAAAAAAATATGCATTATAAACAAAGGAAATAGAATGTTAAAAAATGTATTTTCAGGCTGCTTAGGCCACTAGTACTTTTACTGTAATCAAAAAGTAAGGACACAAGACTATAAACCAGCTTCATTCTTAAATCCAAGTAATGGAATACATTTTATAGATCCTTTTCCTTAATCTAAAAAAATGTACAAAGGTGCCTTCATGGTCCTGTCCTCCTCTCCTAAAAGCAACACAACCTCTCACAGAATCATAGAATATGCTGAGTTGGAAGGGACCTATAAGGATCATTGAGTCCAACTCCTGGCACTGCACAGCACCATCCCTATGTGTCACACCATGTGCCTGAGAGCATTGTCCAACTGCTTCTGGAACTCTCAGGGCTGGTGCTGTGACTACTTCTCATTTTATAACATTCTTTTCTGTGAGTCTATTACCTTTTAACTTTGATGAATTCATGCTCTTCTCTCTGTCAGTACTTGGAAGACTGTTTTACAGCATATAGAGAGGGAGCATGCTCTATCCTTTATCTGTGTTTTTGTCCCTTCACTCTGCTTCTGTGAAAAAAGGATTAGGATTTGCCCTGGAAGGAATTTCTATTTCCAAAAGAAGAAAGGACCTAAAAAAAGCATTCTGCTCTTATATCTGAAACACTGAGCATGGAAAAAACAACATGGAAAATTTATGATGCAAGGAACAATAACACAGTGATTGCATGAGAAAAGAAGAATCATCTAATGTAATAAGTATCAGTGTAACATGGCAAGATGAAACTGCACAGTAGTCTCACTCCAGCAAAGAGTCTGAGCAAGGAAGTTGTTGATCATGGCTGGACAGCACCCCTGCTTTTATAGGTAATTGTTCTAAACATTTTTTGGCTGCTGTATTTGGTGGTTTATATAATTTGAACTTGTAGCTCAAATGTTATTTCAAAGCCCAAGATCTGCAGACATTACTCAGGCAAAAACACTCTCTACCAAGACATCTACCTGTCAAAACACCTGAAATTCCACCACGAAATGTAATAACAAACAGTTTATGTGAGTTTTAAGACAGAGAACTACATTAATTTACTAAGTGCTTCTTAGTTGCTTGGCTAAATGAAATAACTGGAAATATTATTCTAGCTCTCAATCAGAAGTCTGATGACCGTAAACTAATTCCTGTTGTTGCATTCTGTTATAAACAAGTTATTGGGAAATGGCTTTCACCGCATGTTGTATGAGTTATGATTTATATTATGAGTTATAATATTAAATATTATGATATTTCCCTTAGGAATGTGAGAAGCATGCTCACTCGATGGAAAATTTTAACTGTTTATTAACAGACAATAGGGGACAAATGATAATAATCATCCAACCAAGGCAGAGGGGTACAGCACTGAGTGCGTGACCACAGACAGGGTGCAGTCAGGGGCACACCCTTTGGTTGAGGAATACAGTTTTTATACCCCAGGGGCGTTTGGCCTAACTCCACCCTAATTCCGCCTCCTTAAGATGTTTCCATTGGCCATTGTCTTCAGGGTCCTCTTATTGTCTTGTCATTTGTGCAATAGAGGCTTCCCGTTAATCCCCTTATGTTAAGAAGGTTAACACCCACACTTCCTTCTAGAACAGGATTACATCATCTTTCACAATCAACCAATTACATTTAACGGTAATTCTAACAACGAATTAATCAACAATAAACTTAATAAACTTATTTCCATAAATTTCTCATTAACCATTTATGAAAGCCAACCCTACTAATTGCATTTATGACAGGAAATATCAAGATAATGGTACATGTTAAAAACTGTTTAATGATTATTGGGGTAGTCTGGTTGTGGTGTTGGTTTTTGCAGAGGGGGTATGATTTGTGTCTTGTAACATTAGTCTCCTAAGTTTGCAATGGGACGAGCTGTTGCTAGCCAGACTTTGAAGACACCACCATGAAAGGAGTGGGATTCCATCCGGTGAGGACTCCGAAGACCCCAGCAACAGAACTGCGCTGGTGTCCAGAAGAGTGACAGGGGGCGAGACTGTGCAAAACTGTAAATCAGTATTNTTGCAGAGGGTGTATGATTTGTGTCTTGTAACATTAGTCTCCTAAGTTTGCAATGGGACGAGCTGTTGCTAGCCAGACTTTGAAGACACCACCATAAAAGGAGTGGGATTCCATCCGGTGAGGACTCCGAAGACCCCAGCAACAGAACTGCGCTGGTGTCCAGAAGAGTGACAGGGGGCGAGACTGTGCAAAACTGTAAATCAGTATTCATCAGGCTGATGCAATCACAGGGGTATAAAAGGCGAGACCACCATTTTGTGATTGAGCCTCTGGCATTGTGTCACGTTTCCAGTGCTGTCCCTTTTGCTTTGCCAATTTTTTTAAGTTCTCAATAAATTTTTAATAACTAATTTCCATATTGGATCTGGGTTGTTTATAACACATTCGGTTATGGGGAATTGTGAGAGTTCTATTAAAACAGATGGTCTAGGACAAAATTAAATCAAACAAGACACTACTATATCTGAGAACCACTTATTGGTAATAAAAAAGGCACTGCCCTGTTGATATCCAAAATGCAGAGGACATTCCTCTGCATTTTGGATATCAACATCGCCCCACTAAAGAACACTAGAAAGGACAGACAAGGAGGAAGGAAAATTAAAAAGGATGGGGGAGGAGAGAGAGACACAGAGAGAGAGGAGAGACAGAGAGAAAAAGCGGGCATTATCACCAGGAGGTTGGGGAGTGCTGTCAATGTCCAAGTGCCGGGGGTGTGTGCACGCTGCCTACCGGGGAGCCTGCGCAGCTCTCGGAGAGGCACAGCTCCGCAGGCACAGCTCCACAGGCGCAGCTCCCCGCAGGCACAGTTCCCCACAAGCACAGCTCCGCAGGCACAGCTCCCCACGGGCCAGCTCCCCGCAGGCACGGCTCCCGCGGCGACAGGCGGCCGGACACGAGGTGAGGGGGTGGGCGCTGTGGCAGGAGGTGCAGAACTCTGCACAGGGTCGCGGCGGGGATCGCAGCAGCAGCTGGATCGGCGAAGCAAGGCTGCAGGCAGACAGGAACGCAGGGACAAGGTGGGCAGGGCGTCAGACAGGAACACAGGGAGACAGGACAGGAGGCGGCTGGGACAGGCGAAGGGGTAGGGCAGGACACAGGCGTCACACAAAGCTCAGAGGTCAGCCAGTGTCCAGCTGAGCGCCTAGCGAGAGAAGGACGAGCGACCAAGGGTGAGCAAGGGCCAGCGAGGGCAGAAGAGCCATAAAGGAGGCTGGAGCCAGGGCAAAAAGGAGAAGAACAGGCTCAGTGTAAGAAGCAGACAGCTGACTAGAGCCAAAGCAAAAAAGACCAACAGATCTTGTGACTCAGTTACTTTTATGCCCCCCACAGCCTGACTGCTGACTGGAGACCATTGGTACAGTCCAGCCTTCCACTGCAGTGCATTGGTGGAGACCTTTTTCCATCTGATTGGAGAACCTCTCTGGAGGGTACAGTGCCCTTGGTGGTTTCCTGCTGACTGCTTGTACTATGTGAGATATGGAATGGTTTCCAGGCAAAGTCTCCCCAGAGACAAGGCTTTCTCCCATCTACTTCTAGTTGCTCCCTGCAAGTGGCACATGTGCAACGCCTCCCCCACATGCCTCTGACAAACAGTGTTGAGACAGAAATGAAAATTAAATTGGCTCCTCACACCTGTATTACTAATTACCTAACACTTAACACCCAAGTTTAACTGCAAATTGTTGCCAGGAAGACACTGGTATCCTGATTCTGGAGTTTTAGGTCCAAAGGATGTGCTAATACAAAATGTCTTGGTCAGGTTTTAAATATATGTAAATATATGTAAATGCACATATATTGCTACAGAGCTACTAAGCTATTATAGTCTGTAACTTTTTATAATATATTTCACTTCAAAATATTACAGTCCCCTTACTCTCAGTCAAGAACAAAATCTTTTTCCCTTTTAAAACAGTCTTTAAATGTCTTAATGTTCAAAATATGCATAATATAAAGCAATGTACCAGTTTTCTTTCACCTTTACTGTCTTGTAATGCTCTCCTTTCCTAATATAGTTGGAAACAAAACACAAATATGTTGATTTTCACTTATTTTTTGTATCCAAGAGTAGACTGGTCTTTGGGTTTTCCTGCATTGGGATGTATGCTTAGTCTGAAAACAGTCTCAAAATGAGAATATGTAGTATTCATATCCCTAAGTTATGCCACGTCTCTTCCTGTTACCTGTTTTCACCTAAGCCTGCTGTTACTGGCAATAATTTACTCCCTGAAGACCTTGGTAGAATTGAGATCTTATTGTTTTCTCTATTTTTTTACTAGCTTTCTTTGATGGTTGTAAGGCATTGAAAGAGAGGCTGGAACAATTCAGGAGTATTGGTGCCTGTGCAAATCCACTAATTCTGGCTTTTATAAGTGCATGACCTTTAGTTATTTCTGTAAAACCAATTAAATGACTCTGTTTCCCCCTCATTTGTACAAGTCTCTGTTCTTCTCTGAAAGCCATTTTGATTCTACTTCGTTAAAAGAATGCAAGGACAACACTTACCCTGTGAGGCACAAGAAAAATCTATCTCACCTAGGGATATTTTCCATGTAACACATTTGTATTGATTTATTTATGTGTAATAAGAATTTATAGATGCCTTATTCACCTTTCCACTCTGTTTTTTTTTATTATTGTGTGGTTTAAAATATATGTTCAAAATTAGTATGGCAAGTCTTTTTAGCTCAAAGCAAGGAGAGAGTATCCCACCTCTTACTGAGCCAAAATTTGTAACTGCTAGAAATTGACATAAAATATTTTCCAGTGTATCTGTCAATTGAAATTCAACACTATTTACCTACAAAATGAGTATCATTGATGAGGCATGATGAAAGCTGGTTTTAAATTCTAAAGATTTTTTTTAAAGAAACTGTGATTCTATAGTTCTGTGGATTTTGATGGAATATGGAATATGTATATATGTGTATTGAAAGGTCTCTAATGACCTTATTTTCAGCTCAGCCTAGTCAATTTGCAAATCCTAATTAATGGAAAATAATCATGAAATAGTGATGTTGGCAGTTACTGAGGACAACTTCTGTTATTGTTAATAGCAAGTTATCATCCTTCCTCTAAGACTTACCTAGAAATCACCAAAACTCAATTTGGTGTTAGTACAGATTCCTAACAGGTGAATCTAACCTGCCTCATTTGTATTGAGATGCAGTCAGCTTCTTTGCAACAGCTGTGGTCAGTCACACCACGCATCATTCCGTGAGCTTCATGGGCACATCATGTTTGTCCATTTCCTTCCATGGTAGGGGTTTGTTTGTCAGTCAGAGAGTGCTGAGAGAGCATGGCTCATACTGTACTGAGACCACCTTATATCATTTTTCAGAGGTTCTGGAAATCAGACGCCCTCAGCACCTGGAGAAGGATAAATTGTCTCAAATCTTCAAAAAACATGAGAAATACAGACCAGTCTGCCTCTCCCTGGTCCCTGGGAAAATTATAGTTTTTCCTCTTGGAGCACATTTTTGAGGACTTGAAAGAGAATGTGACTAGGAGGGCTTAGCATGGATTCATCAAGAATAAATGGCACTGGTCCAATATGATTGTCTTCTAGGCTAACTAGGTGGGATTTATGGAAGAGGAGAAAGCAATGGATGTCATTTTCCTCAACTGTCAAAAGGCTATTGACACTTTCCCACAGTATCCTTGTTGTGTTGTGGTCTGCATAGATGGATGACCGGAAAAGTAAAAAAGGAATGAAATTAGTGCAATAAGAGCTGCTGGAGCACCCTGACCAGTTGGGCTAAGCTGAAGCTGATTATGGATATGTATGAACTTGGGAATACCAGTCAGGAATGAATGGGGTTTAGGAAGGCATGGGAAGACCTGGTAAAATAAAAACAAGTTAGAACATCCTGGATCAGAGATAAAATTTTTGCAAACTTCCAAATTTTCCATCCTACTGCAAAATAGGAAAATAATCAAAATAAGCCCTTGTACTTGAGGTCACTTTTTCACATTATCCCAAGTAACTGATTCTACTGGAATGACACCACTGAGCATTTGACATTATAGTTACTTAATTCTGTCAACATATAATGAAGCCCTAAACTTCCATTGTGCATTGTGATAACTGTGCTTTATGTCTGTGGGGTAATTTTTACAGAAAAATGCCCCAGATAAATAAATTTGCCTTGGCACCACATCTTAATGAAAACAATGGGGTGATTTTTGTAGGGTAGACCTGAAGTAAAATATTGCAAAGAAAACAAGCTTCTTTCCGTACCCTTAATTATTACAGTGATGAATCCCTAGCATGATGTGCTATTTTTCAAAGCATTACAGAAATTCATAGATTTTTCTGAAGAGAACTAGAGCCATTCTTCAGCTCTGTCCTGTCTGGTCATGGGCACACTCAGAGGACCCGTGTTCTGGCTTGTCTGTAGGGAACTTCCTGATTCCCAGGTGTGGGACTTTCCTCAGTTCTCCACCTTGCTTCTCAGACTCAAAGATGTTCATGTGTACTTCTTTTTATTTTTGAGGCAGTAGATCACTGCCTCTCAAACATCAGTTTGGAATATCTGCACAAAGTATTGTCATGAATGATACCAAGTAATTTTCAATACTGATAATTTACAGAAATTATGGTTTCTCATATCTGGTGCACCATCTGCCATAAGCATCTGTGCATTGCACTTTCTGGCCTGTCAATTAACTCTATAATCAAAATAGGGGATGTGTGAAGTGGGGTGGGGAGAGAGGGGATCCCCTGAGAGAAGTTACAAACAAAAAATACAGTATAGACTAGCCTAGGAGGAAAAAATCTGATTTAAAGTGAATAGGAGGAGTCATTAGAATAAGGGATCTTTCCTTTATTCTTCTGCAGTCTGATTATCAGAAAAATAATCTTTGCCTAATGCTGATGAACTTTACAATAAATTTGTAAAAATTACCCTTTTGTACATAGAAGGGGTAATTGCATATAAGAAGCAGACAGTTTAGTATGTAATTACCTGTTTTTTGCATGTAAATATACCACTGAGTCTGACTGAAATTTGATTCTATTGATAAAGGAGAATAAACAGCTGAATTTCTGTCAATCATGGCCTTTAAAAGTTGCATGCAGTTGAATGAGACTGCTTTTATGCAGCTGCCTTTAAATATAGCCTGCCTTTTTCTATTATATTACCCTGGTCTCCTAAGATGGCATTACAAAAAGTAATGGTTTCTCTGCTCTACTGAACTGCAAGTTCAGCTGTTTTGTAGAACTGCAGAGGAAGAGATAAATTTTAATTATTTGTTGATACACTTAACATGTGCCTTTTACAAATGCCGTTTATATGGTGAAATTAGTAATGGTGATGGTGGTGATGAAGAGTTTTTTCTGATATTTTTAAAAAAACAGTTACGTATACCATATTTTTGTTTGTTTGTTTGTTTGTTTTTGTTTGTTTGTTTGTTTTTGTATAGCTGCATAACATTTACCTTTAAAGCACTTCAAGCTCCTTCGATATATTGCATTCCTTAATCAAAACATTACAAAATTCTTTCTGCTGGGGAGAACATCAGACAATAATTAAGTTACACGAAAACAAAATACGTTTTTCTATCGCTCATCTTGTCAGAGGAGGTTAGGAATATTCTGTTCCATCACTTTTCCTAGCCCAGTGCCTCTAATTTCACCTCTGGGAACCACAGAACATGTTAGGATTTACTGTTGTAGGTATAGGAGAAGTGAAATGAAACAAAGGGAAGTCTCTATTTTATGCTATAACTCCAAACAACAAGAACTGCAAAATAAGTAAATGATTGTTGTTTACAGAAAATGCAGTTTCTGAAAAGGGTAACTTGTAGCAAAACCCCAATTCATTCTATGCCTTGTAAGTTGCATCTTCACCTAATGAACTGCAGCTATCTCTTTAATCTTCCAGAAGATATCTTCAAAAAGCCACATTTGGAACTCGTGCTGGACTGACTCACTGATAACATAAAAAGTGTGTTAAATCTGGCACAAATGTACCATTACCCTTTTGTTCCAATTGCTTTCAACTTTTTTCATTATTATTTTCATACCTATGAAGGAAGATAAATGCCTTCATCTGCTCTGTGAGACCACTGAACAACAAGAACGCTCATTGCAGTAAATACCACTTGTGCATTTTGCTGGCATTTTGCGCCAGCTTCCATGAATCAGTATAGCCCTCTTAGAAAATAACCTATCTTTTAATTTTAAAAATAATTAGCAACAATCTGTACATGAACATACCTTGTAATACCTCTGCTGCTGATTTTTTCCTTACTTTTGCTTTTTTTTTGGTAAGTCATTATGTACAGAGGCTCAGCCGTCTTCTCATGTCTCCAGATCCATCCTATTTTGTTTTGCATTTGTTTGTTTTTAACCCAGGCCCTTTTCATCCAAAAAAAATGGAATGTCAAAGCCAAAAGTTCTGTATGTGATACAGAATATGTTTTGTGAAATGGCCTTTCCTATGTGATGCTGGGACATTATTTTTCCTTTACTATCTAGAGTGATTCCATTCATGCATAGTCTACTTAATAAGTAAACTAGCAAATCTGTCAAAGTAATGAAATATAGTGGAGAACTATTTATTTTTAACTCACTGCAGGATGGGACTGCATTAAAAATCATTCTGTGGGGTCCATGACAATAGTTAATGAGAATAGTTAATGAGAAGAAAATATTTAGGAACTAGATTTGTGAACTCCGGATTTGGCGTGGAAGAATGGGATGGTACTGTTGAGAAATACTGCTCTCTGACCATATGCTACTGCCTTTTAACTGTGTACTGCATTTTCACCAGTTGTTTTGTTTGGAATCTCCAATGTGTTTGTGATTGGAGACTGAGAGAGGGTGCTTCAGAGTGTGCCCCAGATTATGATGAATGGATAGGGAGTGTAGAACCAGGACTGATAGTCTTAAATATCTTAAATGTTTATAGAGATTCCTTGTTAAGTTCTCTTGACTCTCCATGGTGCTATAAACATGAAAACACAGAGCTTTATAACTTCAGATGACAATTTTGGTTTTTTAAATTTTTTTACTTTTTCATTATTATTATTATTATATATATTATATACATTTATGTGTAATACGTATTTATCATTCTATTTTATTACATTATTATATATTTATACAATTATTTCTTAATACTTTAGAACTATCAGCAAGAGCTAGATCTGCAGTTAGATATTTTTTAATATGATGGTCAACATGAAAAAAAAGTGTTTTTCTTATTTGCTTGTAATGGTGTATTTGCCACCACTACACTGGGGGAAAAAAATTGTATGCTTCCATGGTGTTATACAGTTATGCTGTTGAAAAGAATAACTGAATATAATGAGGTTCATTATTGCAAAATTTTCACTTCATCTTTCGAGTTGACTGGGAATTTGTTTTCAAGAACAGCACTTCCATAATTTCACTCTGCATGAAAAATGAGCAATAAATTATTATTTGTTTATGCTCTTTCTATGAAAAGGTAATATTTTAAATGGTTCTTTTATGCCTAAAGTATGCTTCAATGATTTATAATCTTAGTTTGGGTTTGGCGTTCTAAATTTTTTCTTGTCCCCAGCTCTACAGAATATTTTAGCTGGCTTAATTTTATGAAGCAAATTATAATTGTAAAAACTAGTGATGAACTTCTAATGAGAGTGATTGCTAGTTTTCACGGAAGTAAGAAAGCTTGTACTGGAGACTGCCACATGCAGTATCACTTTCTAGAAGGGCAGAAATTAAACGTAAGTCATGTAGCTACTGAGGCCTTTCATTGATTTTGCCTGAAAAAAATCTTCTAACAAAATCACTTGCTGAGATGGAGATAATTCATAAATATTCTTTAACTGTATTACCCTCTCTTGGTCTCAGGTTTTAAGTACTTTCTTTAACCTCTGTGGTCGTCAGTGGGGATAAAGAAATGAGTCATTGAGAGAGAGAAACCAGAAGAGGCTGTTCTGAGTTCCCTAGAAGAGAGATATTTGCATGAAATAAATGAAATTATAAATGAAGCAAAAAAAAAAGAACACTAAAACACAATCCCAGCTCACTGAAAGACATGTCCCATGTGGTGAGGAGTTTCTTCTTTCGCATTTTAATTAGTAGTAAACATGTCGTTGACAATATGGCATTTAGGTTTCCTAATTTTAGTGATTCTGTATAAAAATAAACCTTTCAAATAACAAAGACATGTTTTAAACCTTATTTTATCCTCTTTTGGGATTCTTAAAATCTTCAGAAAATTCAGAGCAAATGTCAAAAGGTTGGATAAATTTTTCTGAGACTGCATTGCATTTTAAGGCAAATGGAGAGTAACTGCAAAATCCTGATGTGCAAAACTACTGTAAAAGAGAAGAGTTCTGGATGCATTTTTTGGAAATTAAAAACTGAAACATTCTTTGGTAGCTAAAATAGTGTATATAAGTATATACCTCAATCAGGAAAATGGTATTGTATTTGGTGCTATTCACATTGCATCTAAAAAGACTCCTGTTGCTGTTTCAGTAAAGCTGAATATATGGGAAATACTCAGCTTTGAATGTTAGATTAGAAGTAAAGAAATAAAATGAGATTTTCATTAAAATCTTAATCAAATCCCATGTAATGAGTGGCAGAGTTCAAACTAAAAAGGGCTACAACAATTGAATTGGAAGAGATGTTTCTGTCCTCCTTATCCATCTTATGCATACCTACTTTTTTTTTTAATATTTTCCTGGTGTTAGAAGACATTTCTGTCTCTAGCAGTGGAAAAAACTGTTCATGCAGATTAGAAATGTTACTCAGCGCATTTCCAGAGTGAATGCTTCCCTGCTTCTTGGTACACATGAAGCTGAACAAACAAATCTAAGAATGATTTCCATTATGAGAGAGAATAGATATATGTCCAATCTATCATAACATTTTTGTTCAAATACATTTATTTGCTGATGTTCATGAAGAGCAGACATTTCTTGATAAGGCAGAACCTTTATGAGACTGAAAAACAGCAATTCCACTTGAAGAATTAAAATGTTTGTTGGTTCATGTAAATCTGTATGACTCCAGTTTTTTTCCCTGGCATTGAGTAGCATGGCAATGGGTTTATTTCCATGCTGAAGTGTTACTCAACATGAAAAAAAGATGAAATAAATAGATCCTAAATAGTGCAAAGTGAAGACATTTCAAAAGGAAAGGGTGCTAATAACATAGTAAAATCTCAGTTTTCTCAAGCATCAGTCAGATATCTATGTATGATATGGTTATAGATTTGCTGTAAGGTACATAATGAAAATATACAATTTTGATTTAACTGTAGCCTAAGATAAACAGGGATACAAGTTGCATCTGTGGGTCTAACTCCATTCTTAGATTGGGTAACCTTTATGTACATGCAATAATGCACTGAAAATGCATGGCTTCAGATTTGCAAACCACCTTTGGGCTGCACGGATAAGTAATTACTTTCAAGGCTGATAATGATTAGAACAGAGTACTTTTCATTTTTGTATGTTCACGTTCTTCTATAACAATACTCACGATGAGCATTTTACAAGGAAATAGCAGTGCATGTTATTTTCAGAATGGACATAAAGAGTAAGGAATAGGCAAGGAACTTCTATGTTGTACACTGGCAGATTGGCCTGAGGACCTATCTCAGATGGAAATCAGGGCTTTTAAAGCTGTTGAGAGAAAGGAGAAAAATCCCCAACAAAACCAACCAACAAAAACAAGAAAAAGGCTAAAATTGTTTTGATTTTATCTGCTTAAAGGAAATGGACAGGTTTTGGTTTGGCTGGTTTGCTTTTTTTAGGAATTAGAAGTCATGATTTGATAATGTGGAATTTAAGCTAAAATAAGTATTTTGGAAAGGACGAGAGACAAAGCATTCATTCTGGAATATGTTAAGAGCAAACTTGCATCAGAATCTGAAGGAAGTCCATAGAGCAATGCCATTTACTTAGACTTTTGGGTTGAATGTCACAGGCATGAGAAGGATCCAGTGGATCTACCTAAAATGAAGATTGTGCCAGAAGGTGAAGTGAGAAACTAAACTAGGCATTGAGATGCTGGGAAGAAATTGCAGTGGGAAGATAAGCCTAAAGAGAAATTCAAATTTTAAAGGTTCTGAGAGGTAAACCACAGAAGTTTGAGATTATCAGTTGTCAACACTTATTTTTTGCTAAAGACAACAAACTATAGGTGACAGAAGTGGGACGTGTTTTGGTGTCAGCTTCAACCAGCTTTACTAGGAGTATGAAAGAAGATGGTAAATGGTGAATATTGAAATTCACACCATTTTATTTCTTTCTCACACAGGTAGCAGGACATTTTAGAGCTGGTAAAATCTTAAGCTTACACAGCTAAACCTACTGCAGTTTGTCAGATCCTTGTAAGAGTGTCTAATAAAGACTCAAGAGAAAATAACCCTAATTCAGCAATAAATAATTAAGTGTATATATATATAACAAAGACCTGCCCAATTGTGTGAACAGATACGTAACTCAGAGTAAAGGAGGGAAACAAGGATGTCAAGAAATCAGTATTTTGTACCAGGAATGAATAAAAAAGGATAGTTCAAGCATGGACAGAGAGATCAGAAATATGAAATGTGTACCTAGCAGAGGATCGTACTAAACCCAGAATATTTTATAAATGTTAGAAATAAATATACAAAAGAAAGAATGGCTAAAGACCTAAAAAAGCTTATAGGAAAATGACAAGTAATAAAATAAGAAAATTTTTGGGATAGAGTTAGAAAAGTGAAGTTTCATGTTGCCTGGACTTTTAAAACAGTTAATTAAAATCACAAAGGAATTGAAGGTGTTGGCCAGAGCAGAGTAGCACATTAACAACTTTAGGTTAGCTAAAAATGTTAAATTAAATAGGATGGATAGGAATTTTCTGCAGCCATGAGTTTTTAGGAATTCATGGGGAGTGAATGATGAGGAGAAACCAAAGAAGAGAATATAGCTTTAAGTAGAATATAGCTTTAAAAGCAGGAATGGAGATGTGTGCAATAATACTAAAGTGACCTAAAGTTACTTGCAGAAAGATATAAACTATTGAACTGTATGTATGTAAATGAGAAGATGAGAAGTACCTGTTGGTTCTTTTAATAAATAAGTTGAATTCAACATTTTCTTTGATAGTATGTGGGAACCCATGAGCAATGGAGAAGCAATCACAAACTTCAGTAAGCTTTATCTTCTCTTCACATTCTCCAATGCAAGTTAAAAAACAAATACAGAGCTGAAATTACTGTTGTGTGAGTGTACAGCTAATTCAAAAAATATACTCATTTTTTGCCATTGGGGGCTTTCTGCCTTGCTAGGTGGTCATGCCTATTTGGAATGATACGCCAAATGAGTTTTCACAGTGCTGTTGCATATTAATATATTCAGTAATGATTTTAAGAAATGGGTAGGGAGTACACTTGTAAATTCTTGGCGGTTAACAGCCAGATAACAAGGCTTGCAAGTGGTTTGACAAAAAATAGTAGAATTCAAAATTATTTTGCTGCAACGGAGAAATTTTTTAAAATCTATCAAAAGGAATTAAATAATGGTAAAGACAAAATACTTGGTTTTATAGGGAAAAACCCCCACCTAAAATCAAATTAATTAAGAAACAGATTTATGTTGTTTAAATCAAAATAAGATTATGGGGAAAGATTCCACTTCAATAAATTTTTGTGTGGTCTGTGATTAGCATAATATTCTTCATGCTGTAATTAATTTGAATATAATTTTTTGACTGCTGACTTATCCAAGCTCTCTGTTACCTAGGCTGATACATTAACCACCAAATTATCCAATCTTAATAGGAATATGTTAAAACCTGTGTATTTAGCCCAAAAGGCTCTCCATTTCCACCCCCCCGCCTCCCCCTCCCCATTTTGAATTAGCCACCAGTGAAGAGACAGAAAAATAGGAAACAGTGTTGGAGTTGGGAAATTTCACTAAAGAATACGGTAATTTATTCTACTCCAAATTAGGCTTAGCTATATCTGAAACAGATCAAGTGCATCAAATTGGTAGAAATGTTTTACGTTTGAAGTTGCTAACAAAGGCATGTTGAAAACTTAATGTGTTACACTTGTGACTTATGTGTAAAACGTAAGTAATCTTTCTGTCATTTGGTTGTAAGTGGTGACTTGCTACTGAACTGAATGTGGAAATATGAAGGTATACACTTTAGATTATGTATGGCATCACAGAATTATATTAGGAAGTGACTGCTGTAAATAGCAGTAAATATAATTTTAGGGAACAACAGCTTCAGAGCAAAAATCATTACACCAAGAATCTGTGTGTTTGCTTGTTTTCTTTTACAATTGAAAATACCTTAATAGTTTCATTTCAGAGTTAAAAATGAGAAGGTAAGTAATGGTCCAAGATAAACAGAGATCAGACAATATCAGCTGGAAGTAAACCCTTTTAGATGCTGAATATAGCATTCTAGCTTCTGTATCGTTGATTGCTATTTGTTTCTTCTAACAGATTTTCAATACTTGAGTTTGCTTAGGCTTTGTACTACCTGGTGCATTAGAGAAGGCAGAGTAAATCTGCAAAGCTTCTGTGAAGACACTCAAAGCTGCCATGTGACAATCCCTCTTGGAAAAACAAGTTTTGAATGGAGTGCAGTAGCATTTAAATTGCTTTTGCAATAACATAGTTTTGAATGGAGTGCAGTAACATTTAAATTGCTTTTGCAATAACATACAGCCAAGGTCACGCAGATCTGGACCCATTGTATCAAACCTAAGAAGTTACATCTCAGGGAAGGCCATCCAGCTTTTAGGTTCAAGCTGGTGGGCCCGAACTTCATTTATAATGAATTGGACTAGAATTATGTACATACATCTGTATGTACAGTGGTGTTATGATTATAGTAAGAAATGTACTCTGGCTTTATAATGAATTGTTTTAAAATGCCATGTAATGAAGCTAACACTAGAAGAAAATATAGAATAATCTTATGTTCTTTCAGATGCTGGAAATTGAGTTTTGCAGCATCACGCAGGCTTCCTTTGAGGGTAT
The DNA here is from genome assembly GCA_013397815.1 of Aleadryas rufinucha. Classification (NCBI taxonomy): domain Eukaryota; kingdom Metazoa; phylum Chordata; class Aves; order Passeriformes; genus Aleadryas; species Aleadryas rufinucha. Next base: position 24,452 of record VZTH01017696.1, on the reverse strand, counting down.
GACACAGTGTATAGATGCTTTCCATTAAGGCATTCTTGAGCATTATGGTCTTTAGAGCTCTTGCAGGATTTTATTAGAAGAGAGCAATCCAATACATGTTTTCCACTGATAGGAAAAGAATGCTTTCATGAGATTATGAAAACATCTTCACTCAAAGATAAAGCCAAGGAGATGCAGGTGATGCTGTAGTGGTTTTAGTTCACCTCTGTATCTTTTGTGAGATAGGAGATTTGGAGGAATGCAAAACAGGCTCAAACTTAAAGAAAATGAAAAGTTTATTAACAGAATTAAAAGAGAAAAGAAAATAATAAGAAAATCAAAGCAAAATCCCTCTTTTCACTCACACCCCCCTCCTCCTTTCTTCTTCCCTAAATCAGCAAAAAGGATAACATCACATAATTCTTAAGTCAGTATTCACAATTTTAAGAATCTTTCTATCGAGTAAGGAGAAAAGATGGTTTCCTTTATAANGCATCTCCGCGGCCACGTGGATGGCAGGGGGGCAGTCCTCAGAAGTCTTTGCTGGATGTTGCAGCTACTTGCAGCGAATATAGTTGTTTCTCAGCTGCCGAGCTCTGAGGAGATTCTCCCGCCGGCACGCCGGGGTCTTGCCCCGGCACCGGAGGGAGGGGCAGGGGGCTCGAGGCCGCTCCGAAGAGCGAAAACCTCAGCAGCCATTTTCCCCCCCTCCTGCGGGAACGCCAAACCCCAAAGAGAAAGCAGAACTTCCTGTCCCTTCAGCCTTTATATATGGAAATTTCGAAAAGCGCCACTGGTCAAACGAGCTGTCCATCAGCTCAGGCTCAACCCATCACAGATGCCAAGGGGGAGCTGCCTACAATCTCCTCCACTATGACTAGCTAAGTTTATCCTATGGCCAAGGGGTATTCCCAGCACAATACAGGTGTGAATGAGAAGCTGTACATATAGCGCAGTGAAGAGTGCAGCACCTGCCTGCGCCTTCTCAGGTTGACTGCTGTGTGCTCAGTAACTTCCCTGTACAACAGCCTTCCAGCCAGGATCAATACAGCTCGATTCAGGCAGGCTCTTCAAAAACTTTGTAATCTCAGTCTGATTCCCCAGATTTTGGTCTTGCATTATTAGGAAAGAGTCAGGTGTGCTTCCAGAACTGTGTTGAGAGATGATCATAACTCTTAAGTTCCATTGTACTTTCCTACATGTATCATACTCTAAAGCGGTTGGAATTAGTGGCATTTACGACTGTTTCTGTTCAATGCAGGACATCTGACATTAACGTAGGTCTGAAAATTCACGTATTTTTCAGTGCATCAACTACTCTTCGTTTAGACTTCCAACCCTCATTAATGAACTGTTGTGTTTGAAGTTTAACAAAGACACATTTCAGTCCACTAGAGGAGAGAGGCTACTCAAAGGCTATACTCAAGGCAAAATTCATGAGACAACCCACCACTATGCAAGTAAATGAAGTACAACTGCTTCTTAAGTTTCCAGGGTTGCAAAGATAATTTAAAAGGTAAAAATGCTATACATTTTGCATATATTTGCACATTTTAACCACACAGGATACCTATGCTGTAATAACAAGGAGTGAATCAAGTTGTGATACTATATATAACAATTAGAAATATGGAAAAAGGAAAGAAATTGCTAGGTAAAATTTGAACATAAAAATATTTAAAGTTCTGCTTCTGTATGTGTGTCTTGCATGTAAAATTCACGTGTTGAACAAATATTGCTCTGAACAAACCTACTGTAACATCACAGAGGGTGACATTTGGTAGTGAGCAGGTGGAAATTTATATTCAAAAACTCAAGTACTATTTAACTTCCCATGTGAAAGTCTTCTTTTGAATGTTTCAGAGTAGCCCAGACAAGATTTTTCATTCAGTTCATGTAGGATGAAGTCTAAACACTTCTGCACTTCCATGAATAAGATTTTCAAGCTTTTTGAAGCCTTTTTTTTGTCTTTTTCTAAAGACATGTTACAGGTGAGGATCTACCAACTCAGGAATTGAAGGTAGCTCTGTGATAATTAATAAAAAAAGATCAGCTGATAATTATGAAATGTAGAAATTAATTCTGAGCCTGCAGCACTTCTGATCCCTTTTTTGTTCTTAGTACCTTATTAATGCAGTTGACATCAGAGTGGGTGGAGCTGTTGTACTGTGACTTTCACAGGAATTGTCATGGCCCTGAGTGCATCCTCTCCCCTGGATGTTTAACTTTTGGGGCTGAGGATCATATGACAGCTATTGACAGTGCAGCTGAAGGCTGCCCCTTCCCACTAGTGACCTTGGAGAGAGATTCCCAGGTGGGAATAACTGCCGGGTAGCTGCAGACAGAGTTGAGCCACTGTCCCTGCCTATGTTGTTGCCATGACTTGCTCCTGGCTCTCCATCCCTTGCAAGGCAGCTGGTTCTCATTGTTCCTTGACACTGGGGTCCAACATGTTGTAATTCAGCATTAAATTTTCTGAGAAATACGGGAGTAATTTCATTTTCCTAATGGCTAGCCCTGACTGATTTACTGACTTTTCTCCTGTCTTTTCTCTGCTGCTCTAAGAGTGCTGCTTGCTACTCCCATAAGGAAGTAGCTTTTTCCCTCATTGCTGCTGCTTGACTTGACAAATTTAGTAACTAAATAAATAGTAACTAAATTCTGCAATACTCTTAGGTCACCTATCTTTCACTTTCAACCTGTTTGCAGTTTGGCCCTGTGCATGTAGTGCTTCACAGAGAATCCTCTTCTCCAAGTGTATCTGGAACTAAGCTTGGATATCTGTCTAATGGGATAGACTCAGCAAATTTAATCAGGTATAGAATCACAGAATGGTTTGGGTTGGAAGAGACTTTAAAAATCATCTCCAACCTCTCTGCCATGGGCAGGACACCTTCCACTTGATCAGGTCTCTCAAAGGCCCATCCAGCCCGGCCTTGAACACTTCCAGTGATGTGGCATCCACAGCTTCTCTGGGCAACCTGTGCCAGTTCCTCACTGCCCTCATAGTAAATAATTTCTTCCTAATCTAAGCCTACCTTCTTTCAGTTTAAAGTCATTACTTCGCACCTCCATGTTTGTTACAGTCTGGTTTTTAAAGTTATTAGAAATGCCTCTGCCCAAATAAAGGTGCAAAAGAGACCCTATGCCAAAGTCAATATATGGGTTTTGTCTGATAGTAAATATGAGAGAGAGGCAAGAAAAGAGAGAAAAAGGAAGAGAAAGAAATAGAAAAGAGGATTCCCAGCTCTTGTAGTATAGTTGATTAACTTGCACCCTGGAATAAATGTGAATGGATTTGTTGATCATGTGTGTTTTCCTCTTGACCGCATTTACTTACAGTTGGAAGAATTTCATAGGTAATATTCCTGCTCCACTGGGTAATTCTAAGCATTATGAAAAATTAGCTTTTATGATACAAAATTAACAAACAAACCATTTGTTATGAATGGAGAGGGGAGAATTTAGACAAGTCCCTGCCTTTGTCCAGGTTTCTGGCAGTAGGTAACAGCTTTATTGAGGCAGCCAGCACCCCAAAACCCATTCTCATTTGCAAGTTCTTAATAATGACCGATCAGGTCTATTACAACCTGAATTATTTATTGAATACAAGTAAGGAAGAGCAGACATAATACTTTAAACAGACTTCTCACTACCCAGGATAAACAAAAGAAGCACTACTAGTAGGTTCATAAGACAGTGCACGATAATAACGGATATTACAGCTACTGAAGAAATAGTATAGGTTAGGAGCCAGTGTCACTTACCAATGAATGATAGGTGTGTGCAGAAGCCTCCTTTCACTCAACTTCTAGAAAAGTAACTTGATGTCGACATCTCAACCTAGAGGAGAACTCCCCACACACCCAGAGAGTGAGTAAGAGATTTCTGATTTTATGAAAATTATAGTGGTCTTCTATAGTTCGTAAAAGTGCTGTGTCTGTCAGTCAGAATTTTTGCTTATCCTTTCCCATGCATTCAAGGCAGGATGTTTATTGCTGGCTAAGGATGTTTTCAGCTGAGATAACTTGCCACAAGGCAAGCTATTCCGGCCTGGCTTAGCAGATGAACTTCAGGGGTGAAAGGTTCTGTCACAACATTTTCATACAAAGCGTTCCCATGCAAACATATCTTTATGTCAGGGCTATGCTCTGTTTCCCAGGAGACAGATGATAGCACTGTTGTAATTTAATCTCAACACAAAACAGAAACTGTGGCTTTATTACTGATGGGATTAAAAATTAAATGAATTCCCTTTCACACTTAGTTATATCATCCCAAGTACCTTTTTTCTTTTGAATTTTAGTGAGCAAATTGCGCTCATCACATTCTGCACCCACAACTAAGAAGCATGTGTATTGCAGGATGTGCTATAGTCACTACACTGATTGGCACAAATAAAAGAAGCAAAGTAAGATTAAAATGTTCTTCTAGGACATAGGAAACTCAACAGTGCCTTAGGGATATCTGGTTGGCTTGAGAGTTGGTAGAAGGCTTTTTTGTATTTTATTCATATTTTCTTTGCAGTTCATAGTTATCCCTTCTGATTTAGGAAGGGGGGCTACTGTTTTCTGTGTAACATTTCCGTATTTTGTTAAGACTCTTTAGTTCACTAATTAGTAAGTCTGAAAAAATTAGCCAAATCATAATAATTCTAAAGCCTTCTGAGGCAGAACTGGGAAAGTTAGTACATGTTTATATGATTTCAAATATGTATAAATTCTTATACCAACTCTCAGGATAAAATTGTACAAATTATACACCCATAAAACCTATTCCCACACCATTTTTCAGTAAAAAGACAGAACGAGCTAGACAAAAAATCAAACTTAAGAATATGTGGAATGCTTTAACTAATACTTGATCTCCCAGCAAGTCACTTGCAATGAAAACGCAAACAAATTACAAACATTAACAAAATGACAATGCAAGCAATTATGGTGACAATTTAAATTTCAGCGGTTTTCATGCAGCTCCGTCTCATGCGTTGATAGGTTCCTATAAAAGGAAAGTGAAAATTTGGCCCACTGTAGACCAATTATTAAAAACAAGCAAAAACTTCATCTAGGTGTGAGTTTGCTGCTTGCGATTTCTCTGCTCCCAAATTCATTTTCCTTATCTTCAATGCAGGGATGTTTGACACCCCCAGAAAACAGAAAAGAAACAAACTTCCCTGGCAAAATTTGCCTGAGTTAAACAAGTTGTTAATTGTATTAACTTATTTAAGTGGATACTTAAATACTTATTTATGTATTTAGCTTTTATTCTATGAAGTGCTTGTTGCACCACTTTTGTTGTTTCCCACAGTTTTTCAGTGGGGTCTCCTGTGCTTGTTGCCATGGTTGGTGGAGGGAGTGATACTGCTTTTAAAAGTTTTCCAAGAATTGCAATCTGTGAATTAAGGAATGGTTTAGGCATTTGAGTTGCCTTTCTTTCAGGGTTTTAGTAGGCTTCTGCTTTTTGCCTTGGAGCAATTAGCCTTATAAGTTTGTGTGGCACTTAGGTAAAACCTTATAAAATGAAGGTCTTGTTGCCTTTGTAAAATCATGGCTTAGGCTTGTTACTTTGGCTGAAGAAGGACTGTGAGAAACTTAGTGTTAACAGAAGCAAAAAACCAAAACAGCGGAGAGAGAAAACAGCAACAATGCTGCACCTGCTGTTTTTCCAAATGTTTAGAATTCTTAGAACGCTTACGCTATACATAACCAATAATAGTCTGTTGTAGTTAAATAAGAGCCAATGAATGTATTGTAGTGGTTAAGCCACCAATGGATAAGTGACATGAGTGATAAACATACAAAAAGTGTATAAATAACACTGGCTTTACAATAAACGGGTCTTTTTGCCTGAAACTGTTACTGGGTTCGTATGTGTCATGGCCACCCCCACAGTGACATGTTTGCTCCTTTTACTCCAGTGATTTTCTGTTTGGACATGATTAAGTTCAGTGGCAAGCAATGCTTCTGCTTGAACCTTTTTAGCAACTAATCGTTCCCTGTCCCAATTTTTTGCACCAAGTCCACCCCAGGGGTAGAGAGGCAACTAACAAATTAATCAAGTAAGGACAACAAAATATTTTTTTTACACTGGCCACCTGGGAGAGTAATTTTCCCTTACAGTTTCTACACAGGGACAACACCATCCCCAGAAGGCATCAGCTGCAGAATTGGCCTCAGATTAGAACCTGCCAATTCCAATTCTCCACAACAAACCACAGACTGATGGGGGAGGGTGTTCTTCACAAGATGGGAGCTGCAGAATTGGCTTCAGGACTTGAACCAGTTCTGGCTCTTCACGACAAAACAAAGGAATTAAACCCCCAAATCAGTTTATTACAACCTCCACACTTCCTCAGAGAAAGCTGCATCAGAATTTCCAAGAGTGTGGGTCTGTACAGAAGAGACCTCAACCTCCACAACCCCCTCAGAGAACGCTGCGTCAAAATTCCTAGGACCTGACTATACCACAGAAGTCAGAGTGAATCTTTCCCAGAGGATGCCCCATTTAAAATTGCAGCTAATTTCCAAAATCTCATTCCTTGCCCTGGGAAGGTACCTCATATACCAAAATTACATTTCTGCAAAGTTATGTTAGAAACACCTCGGTAGTCTCTCTTTCAGGGCACCCTATTTAAAATATTTTCCAATGTCCTACTCCTTACACCTCAAGAGCACCTAGTGTTTCACAAAATTACAAAGTGGACTTTACTTAAAAGCAAACAGACAAACAAACACACAAACGAAAGAGTCAGAGAGGGTCAGAAAGGTAGAAATGTACCTTACCTTGTTTTTTCTAAAGTTTTCCTACAGAAGGAAACCATATGAAATAATCCCCTCAGAGGAGACCATACTATTGCCAGAGGCACTGAGGTCAGAGAACGCTACCTGGCTTGCTGCGCCAAAATAAATGTTACAGTCCAGTTTTTAAAGTTATTAGAAATGCCTCCACCCAAATTAAGGTGCAAACAAGATCATATGCAAAGTCAATAGTATGGGTTTTATTTGATAGTAAATATGAGAGAGAGAGAGGGGAAAAGAGAGAAAAAGGAAAAGAATGAAATAGAAAAGAGGTGGGGGGACAGGAAAGAGTGACATAGACAGAATAAAGAAAATGTCATCACTCCATGGATCCCATTGGTGTCCCCATGATCCTCTACAGCTANATGATTCTCTGCTGTGTTTGGCTTTCTTGTGGATGCTTTCCTTCCCCTCAGCCTTGTTTGTTTCTCCCTAGACCTGAGACGATTGAACAAGAGTGTCCCCTTTATCTTATCTAGGAGGCTTTGCTCACAGTCCAAAGTTCCAGTCGGGCATCTTCAAGGAGGGGTGGGCTCCTGTGGTTGTAGCTTCTTTATACAGTTCTTGCTATAATGGGCAAAACTCCTTCATAACAATACTTAAGGCATGAACCATTTCAGTCCTTGACAATGGTGAAAACCAGTTTAGTTCAATGGGCTTTGCTAAAAACTCATGTTCATCCTTGGTAAGTCACAACGAGTGAGAAGATGGAGAATGAATACTGCTAGGGGTAAGTGATAGCGTGGTGGGAACTACAGCTTAGTTGTTCCTTGTGAAGGATTTCTGTGGTTCTCTTCTTGCTGGGAGACAGCTGCCTTCATTGATATGGTAGATGACCATGATTAAGTGTGTACTGGGAGCACGTGTATTTCGACAGTCACAGTCTGTTTTTCATCCTTGCATTTATTGCAAAAAATATATATTAGAATACTTACAGCAATTCTTCTTGGTTAAATTAAGAACATATTTATGCTACTTATAGAAGTAAAGTTTTTGTAGAGAAGATCCTGCTCAGATAGTGACTGAGGAAGTAAGACTGGTATAAAATTATGGAGGCCATGGCAGCTCTGTACAGTGTAAGGTGAAAAAATGACCTAATATCTACATTAACACTGCCTCAACATCTCAGCATAACTCCTTCAAATGTAGGAATCTGCTGTTGACAAAGTTTCATTAGGGTGTGGTTGGTGACAATATTAATTAAAAATGTGTGTATGTATTAATAATTTATCACAGTTGTATATAGTAGGCAACTGGCACCCCATTAGCTCTATATTAATGATGATGTTAATATGTTTGTTCTTCTTCCTGAGAAATCTTTGATGAGCTTTATAGCTATATCAGTGAAAAACAGTTGAATTAAATGTAACAAAGTGAATTTGTTTCAATGTGATACTAGATACAATTTTAAAAAATGTAATATGATGATGTTCTTAGTGTGTTAGTTTTGCCTCAATGACTTTTTTTTTTGTAAGAGCATGGATTATTATTACATGAGATCTGTAAGTAGTAACTGTGATAAGTATCTGACCTATTTTTAAGCTTTTTTCTTCTTACTGATTCAAAGTTGAAAGAGCTGGTCAGCCAGGTAAGCTGATTTTTGCAAACCATGTTTGTCTCTTTATCTGAGTAGGAATCCATGTGGTTTCCATGAACTCTAAGAAAAGCTTAGTGTCACTTGAATCAATTGAAATGAGTGCCAAGTTTTTGCATCTCTTATAAAAGATAACATGCAAATCTCCAAGCTACATAGCATCAGCAGTGCAATTAACAACCTCAGCTTAATGAACTATCCAGGTACAGTGAAATGAAATAGGCAATAATGATTATATGCAATTACAGACCAAAATTGCTGGGGCAAACCATGACCATGTATGAAGAGAAACACTACAATTAAGTGTATTCAATACTAAAAACATAGCTAGTTAAACTCAAAAAGTCATCAATTCAATAAATTTCCTGAAGAGAGATTAAAACTTTAAGAAAAAACATTATCTAAAAATTATTTTTTAATTAAAAGTATAAATGTGGTGTAACTCTGCAATTCAGTGTATGAATCCAGATTCACCAGTCTGTGATTGGAAACATGGTTTGCCCTACTGAATATAATGAACTATTTTCTGTTGACAATAACAACTATTTATTCTCTTGAAATTCAGAGCAGATTGCAGTCATCAAAAGAATCTGAACTTGGTGATTAGAATAGCTCTATGTCAGGAATAAATAGGAGAATGGAAACAAAATCTTAATAATTTTTAGAATAGAACCTATATCCAATTTTTAATTAGTTTTAACTAGCTCAAGGGTGGGATTAAAGTTTTTAAGTAAATATGTTTGCTTTATCCCATTAAATAATGAATGAAACAGTTACATCTAGAAAATTTGAGTGAACACACCTAATTGTTTAGTTTAATGCCATGTAAAATACATATGGTTCTTCAAAGACAACATATTCTAGACCACAGCACTTCAAATAAATATACTGAAATTCTAGGGACAGTTGCCATGTTTTTATTTCTTTAATTGTTTGCACAAATATATAAGTAAAATGCCATTTGGTTGTTAAGTAGCTGTTACTATGTTTACATGCATGTATCAATTTATTATGAATTTGGAAGCCGCTCTGAAAAAATTAAAGCTTTGACTTTTTTTTTTTTTTTTAGTTTGTCAGAATCCACGGTTCTGTGTTACGTAGAGTCTGATGGATGCAGATAATAAAATAGGTGCTGCAGGAGGTCAGGTAGGTTGAACCTGAGTTGATAGACAGCTCTTTTGACCAGTACTGCTTTTCAGAATTTCCATACTTAAAGCCTGGAGGACATTGGAAGTGCCTCTCTTTCAGTTTTGCAGCTCCTGCGGGAGCGGGGGGAAGATGGGTGCTGAGGTTCCGCTTCCCAGAGCGGCCTTGAGCTTCCCCCCCGTGCCGGGGAATGGCCGGGGCGCCGGTGGGAGAACCCCTCAGAGCCCTGGGCAGCTGAGGAACAGCCATAATTGCTGCAATTAGCTGAGACCACCTGGCTGAGGCGTCTGAGAACCCCTTCTACCCCCCGCCATGTGGCCTGCGAAGATCCTGGCAGGGGCCAATGGAGCTGAGAGACTAACATCAAAGAAGCCAGCAGCACAAAGAAAGTGAGGTTTTTCTTCATCATAAAGCCTGCACGACGGAGACTACTCTTCATCATGGCGTCTTCAAGGTCAGAGAGAAAGAGAAAGCTAGTAAAATTGAAGATGGCAGCGGGAAAGAAAGAGGACGGAGTCATGCTTGCAGCGTGGAGCTTAAAACAGCTTTCTGCAGACCATGGTAAAACCTGTAATATCCCAAACTGGTTTTCTCTTTAATCCATTTAAAGACATGGAGGGGTGATGAAGAATTCTGAATGCAGCCTATGTGTAAAGGGGACCACGCCAGGTTACCCAGAAATTGTGAAGAGTTGTGAGAGACTTTTAAGATTTTCTGTGAAAAAGAGAGTTGTTGTTTCAGGCAGGAATTTGTCCACCCTTAAAAGGGAAACCCCATGTGTGGCCCATGGTAAAGAGACTTGATTTCTTCCCATGGAAGAGATGTTTTTCCTGGTGACAGTTTTTTCCCAGGCGGGGGCTGTCAGACTGTTGGCTGATGCAGTTTGGGAGACCACGGACAGCAAGAGACCTCTGTTTCCTTAAATAGTGGAGAGACTTTTAAGAACTGTGAATACTGACCAAGAATCGTGTTTTGTTATCCTTTGTGCTGGTTTCGGAAGGAGAAAAGGGAGGGGGGTTGCTGGAGCAAAGGGAGGGTTTGCTTTAATTTCTTTTTTTTCTTTTCCCTTCTTAGTTCTGGTAATAAACCTTTCTTTCATATTCTTTAAGTTTTGAGCCTGCTTTGCATTCCTCCAAATCTCTTATCTCACAAAAGATAAGAAAGGCAAACTACACCGCTACAGTAGTAAAAATGACAGCAGTTTTAATGTAATTTTATTCACTTATTCCTGCATTATCTACTTGTGAAACTCGTAAGATTGCTTAGATCTCGCTAGGTTTTCCAGACAGTGCTTTTAGTTATTTATATATCCACTCAGCTGCTGTCATTCTCATTATTCCACTGTAAGGAAAGAAGGAAGAGCTTGTTCCTCTTCTCAATAGCTGCTTTTTTTGCTCAAAACATATTTTCCTTGTTAGTGTTGCTGCTTCTTTTGCAGCACTCCCTTCAGAGCAGTTTGAACGGAAGGAAGTCTGACAGAGCCTTGAGAGGAAAAGACCTTGTGTGGTGAGCATGAGGAGTGCAGTGTGCAACCACTCGGGTCCTCTGCTACTGAAATTTGATACCATGATGAACTGTTCACCAAGCTTTCTGTGTCAGTACTTCTAAAAGACATGGACACACTTTACTTGTTACAGTCCAGTCTAGAATACTTAATTTGTTTTCAAAGAGCTTTGGGAGTTGTTTTAATTCTGCTGTGCAGTAGTGCAGAAGAGCATGTGGTTTTGTTTCTGAGGATCAGTTTCTTTGCTGGGACCAGGACTGCCATTTCTTTAGGGTTCCACTGTAGAAGCATTCTAGCATGGAAAAAAGTAGTTCTCACTATTTGTGTGATGAGGTATTGCTGTGCTCGAGTGCTCACCTGGCATTCTATTACCATTTTTTTCCATGGACAAGGCCATCTGTTTCTTCTGTTGATAAATCTGCTGGAAATATTTTGGCTTCTTGGTGATAAAATATAGTCTGATGATACAACCTAGGGGTTTCTGGGAAAAATGGAATAATGTGAGTAAAAGTCTAGCTCCTTGGAACTTTTGTTAAGAATTTCAGAGGAGTCAGGACACTATGTTCCAAGAAATTCCAAGAAGTGTGTTTTCAAATAGACTTACTAGAGAGCAATCAGATGCAAAATGCACATAGTTTGATACTGAAATGCATTTAGTAGATCATGATTCTTATCAAAAGCTTTTGATGTGAGCACAACTAATACCATTATAATTCCGATAATACACTTGGATGCTGTAAAGCTGAAGAATATATATAACTAGATTTAAATTTAAAAGGTATTTAAAATTGTTGTATCTTAACCTCGTTGATGTGTAGGCAGGTGTTTGACTGCTGTTGCTGTAAACCATAGCGCTTAGAGACAGGTGATGGCATGGCACAAATTTTTAAAACTTGTATCAAATTTTACTCAGCTGCCTCCTTTTTTCTTCCCTGACTTCCTTTCCATATATATAACTGTAGTGTTTTACCTAACTTATATATGAAATTAAGAAGGATCATTGTTTCCTCTCACCAGTGGTTTGTGTGCTGTTGTACTTGCATTTTACCTTTTGCAGGTCACAGCCTGCTTTTTTGTACAGGCTCCCCGATGGAAATTAGTGCAAGTAGAGTGTTGATGTTGCCACACTGGGTCTTTGCTAGGCTTTTACCTTGAGTTTCATATTCTCCTTTTATTGTCTCCATTTGCATTTTTCAAGTGAGTAAAAATTTTCAGTGAGTGATTTTGGCTTAACGAGTAAATATGTTGAATAATATGGAAATATTTGATCTGGAAAAATCAAAGAACAAATAGTTTCAATGGAAAACAGTATTTTATTAAAACAACGACAATGCAAACTCACACATACTATAAATGCAACCCCAGAAACCAAGCTGATGGTTTGGTATAGGTTACTGTTGTGTAAAATATGTGCTTGTGCTTCTCTACGTTGTAAAGGCAAAGTATTTTATGTCCGAGACATTAGTGGTCCTAACTGAGTGAATGTTCAAACACTACTCTTCTTAGAGAAGGGAAAAGGGATCTCAGACTGGTTCGTAGCAGAAAAATATCCTCATTGCAGAGGCACACATACTATTGCCAACTTTGTTAACTGTCACCACCAAGAGCAATATGAGCATAAAAAGAATCATACTTCACCACTTGAGATGGTTTATTTAGGTCATATTTGATGTTTATAAGGGAATTTTTTCCTTCCCTTTTTGTAACAGTTCTACAGCTAAACCAGTGCATTTCAAACCTTCCATTACCTCTTGAAGTTTTACTGGCCATAAGAATAGTAAATAAACCTACTTCTCAGTATTTCCAAGCAATATAATTTCATTCTGATTTGATAAAGGTAAATATTCCAATTAGTCTATTACGAAAATATTGAACTTTACAGAATACATACATACAGTACAGTTCTATTTTGTATTTCACAGGTCTATCAGTGTCAAGATCTGAAAAATATTTGAAAATCTACAAATGTTGGAATGTTCTTCTCATGCAACAAACATCTCCATTGAAATGGCACTTTCACCTAGTGAAGTGAAAAATACGTAGGAAGATGAAGGCTCTCACTTTTGATATGAGGACTTGTCAAATAGATCTGCTGCCCAGCCTACGTGGCAGGTCATGGTGGATATCCATCTGTGGAGATATTCAGAACCCAACTGGACAGTGTCCTGGGCAACCTGCTTTAGCTGAACCTTCTTGAGCAGGGAGATTGGGCTAAATCTCAATAGGTATCTTCCTCCCTGAATGATTCTGTGTTCTGTAATTAGTATTTCAATTTCTGAGCTAAAAATATGTGATTTGTTTTACTTAGTGGAATAATTTGGGGTGTTGCTTTTGTTCATTTGCATTCAGGTAGACTTCTAACTCAAGTTAGAAGTCAGAGCAGTTGAGTCTCAGTATATGGCTTAAGTGAGTCTTTGCTGACAAAATTCACATTGCAAGGAAATGTTGCCTATTTTTGAAATTAGAAGAGATGCTAACATTTACCTATTTTTTATGGAAACATTAATATGGATAAATGAAATATTTTGTGTACATACATCTTTAGAGAAATGGGAAAATAAAAGACTGTTTAGTATTAACCAAGGTGTGCAACGTGTGGAAAGAGGAAAATACTTACAATCTTGTAAAAATTGGGAGTTCTGTTTTACCTTTTATCTGATAACACAGCTTCAGGATTTTCTTGTCTCTGCCAAAACCTCCAGCTGTTCTTTATTACTCCCTCATCTGTCCTGATGCAATGTTTGCAAGTAATTGCAAGTTTGATTATTGAAATGACAGTGGTTGTAGTGAATACAGGAACTTCTTTCTTCCCTTCTCTATTCACTTTGGTTTTGTCACTGAACTTTTTCATGCTGTTAGAGATCTGAACAATGCCCTTTGTCTGTTTCCTTACAGTAATTTTTATCAAATATCATTTTATCAAATAAAAAACCAAAACAAACCCTAAATATTCTGACTCGATTAACAAAGAGCAAAATGGAATCCCTATGTGTTCATTTGTTGGATGTAACATTGGACTATGTAAAAATGACTTGTTAAAAAAAAACAACAACATTGCATGCAGGTGCAGTAAAGAATCTGAATGTACTGTAGTTAACCTATGCTGTTGAGAAGAATCCGTCACCTAGCATCCAGCTTTGATTAGAAATTTTCAGTGCCCAAACAGGCACAGCTTTTACTAATGTGGTAATTTACGTATCATTGTAAGAGCTGAAAGCTGTATTTTGAGCAGTGAATAAGAGACCCTGAAGTGTACAATTGAAGCTTGAAAGGATGTTTCAGTACTGTACTTCAAACCATAGACATTTTTGTAAGATTCTGCTTCAAAGAAGGCCTAGTCTTGTAATTGCATTAAATAACCACGGGGGAGTTCTATTACATGGCTATCTGACGCAGCTGTGTGGTGTCGATGGAGGGGACAGTGCTGCGCCTTCCCCGAGCATCTGACATCTGAACTGACTATCCCAGAGCAGCCATCTGCTGTTGGCGACACCCAGGTGAGGCCAAAAAGGCAGTCACGCAACCACTCACAACCACCGGTGCGGTGTAAGCACACACACGCTCAGGAAAACAGTCTAAAGTGTTGATCCAAGATAAAGGAGCTGAGAGGGGTCTCCTGTATGGGTGTCACAAATCGGATGTGGGGGTTTAGATTAACCCTACCTCCTGCCCAGGCCTCTNTATATAGGGAGAGGTACAAAGGGCACGGAGAACAACCAAAACCAATAGGGTGAGGGCCAGGGGGCGGACAGGGCATTGAATTACAAGGTACCGGCCAATGGGGAAGGTGTGGGGAGGGACAAGGGAACAGGGGACCAATGAGGTGTCGAGTAGCATCGAAGGTTCTAGTACTCATACATATTAAGGAAAGACATACATATTCAAAGAGACATACATAAAACAGGGTGGAGGGCCAACGGGCCAACCGAATATGGGGAGTCTACATGTGAATGCAAGGCCTGGTGGGAACTCGCCCTAACCTGGGGAGAGACTCTCCGAGCCTGCCCACGAGCCCCGGGCCCAGTGGCTCCTTAACCAAACATGTTGTGGTTTCATGCACCGCAACAGCTATCAGCTCATGCCAGTAACACCCACATAAATGCAGTGTGCCTCACAGACCTTTTCCTTAAGCATCATCCTTTTCTTGGAGCTTTTTTTTTTTGGCTACAGTTGATCATACATTATTATGATATTTAAAATATTTTAAAATACAATTATTAGTTGAAGGTTTATGATTTTACTTGCATATATTTAAGCAAGTAAATACTCCATCTTCCAAAGTGAAAAAAATGTGAACCTTTTATGTCACTGAGTGACTTCAAAAAAACCTCTGCTCTTACGTTTTCCAAAGAAGTTTAAAAAAAGACATTTTTATGTTATCAGAAACAATAGTTTCAATTAGTATCTATGAATGTCTAGTAATTCTTTTTATAGACTGGTAGCTGCATGCTAATGCGGTTAAATAAAGGGCATGTGGACTGACATGATCATCTTTTTGGCAACATAATGACCTTCATATTGATGACTTAAGTAAAAAGTAAACAAAACTTTTAAGCATTGTTAAGCAGTATCTGGAACAACATCCTTTGATAAGGTATAGCAAACTAATACGTTAAAAAAACTCCAAACAACCTCTGTAAGATTTTTTTTCAGAATAATTAAAATCATGGGTACCCTTTGTTTTGAAAAAGATAATTACTTAACTGACTGCATAAAAATTTGACATTGTTTAGTCACAACACAAAATTGACACCACAAGGTCCTGCATCTAAACGTTTTGTCTTCATTTATATTTGTCATACATACTGCTCATTGAGCAGTAAGACGAGTATTGGTACAATGGAATCATAAAATCATGATAAAGACCTGAAATAAAGTAACTGTGTTTCAGAACAAGTATGAGAGTCTTGGATGAGCCATGAGGACTTAAACTGAAAATTTTTGGAAGAAAGAAATAAGACAAAAATGACCCAATAGGGGGCATACAGTACTTTATAGACGGCAGCATCCAGTTTTAAATTTTCGATAACAAGCATCTATCCCTAGCAGTTGCCACAGGATATTTAATAATAGACATCAGAAATGTTTTCCTTGCTCCAGTGATGTATAACTATCTGTCTTGGTTCTCTTTGACACAATTCACAAGCTACATAAGGTAAGAGAAAACACATCCTAGATAAAACTTGGACTGTAGAGGGTGTATATTCAGTTACCAAAGATGGAGGCATTTGTCAGTCCTCATTAACATCATTAGTGGCACCATAGGTTCTCCATTATTATTGTGTTAAGGTCAAATCCTGAAAGTCAGCATTTTTACCAATAGTCTCTCAGGTTTCTCTCTCATGTTATGAATTCTTTTGTGGTTTGTTTTTGTTTGGGTTTTGGTTTGTTTTTGGCTTGGTTTGGTTTTGTGTTTTGCTTCTTTGTTTTTGCTGTTGTTTTGTTGGTTTTTTGTTGTTAGTGTTGGGGATTTTTTTGTTTGTTTGCCTTCCCCAAGGAGAGGGAGTCATTTTCTTTCTGCAAAAATACACTTTTCATTATGTTGTAGCTTGGTGTTTGTTAGGAGCTGACACAGATGTGGTACAAAATAGTCACTTACTATTGAGAGGTAAAAGAGGATAGTTTACTGGGAGTATTGATGTACTTCTGTGGTATTTACAGTGACTGCCTTATGGTCTCCAGATGGAATTTAAGATGTTTGTTATGACCCATAAAGTACTAAATGGCCTATCAGGAATTAAATCTCTCCTCATGCTGTTCTGCCACAGCTGCTACCAACTGATATATAAGAGACATGATACTTGGCAGGACATTACCCAGGAAACCTTTTTCTCTAATCCTCAGTTCAAAGTAGTCTGAAACTGGCTGATTTCTGGGAGGTCTGCAACACATGTGTGATATGGCTTTTCGGAGCAGAATAGAGGCAGAGGCAGAAGGAAGCAGGCTTCTTTCTGAAATTTGTAGAAGACGCTGAAATGCACTCGAGATCTTAAGTGCAGTAATTTTCTGATTAAGTATTTTAGTTTGTCAAGTAACAACAAATAACATAATTGTACCTCAACAAAAGAACCTTGCTAGTTGGTAGCTGGAAAAGCATCAAATGCATCACTGCTCTTCCAATGTATTGTCATATTTCTAGCCTTCCCTTAGAATGGTGATTAGCAAACATGGTAGCAAACAGTTTACCAAGTCTACAGAGCATTAAGATTTTATAATTCACTGTAAATAATAACTTAATCTAAATCACATTTGTCAAAAGTATCAGCATTCTATGCTATATTCTTTATCTTTACTTATTTGCTGGTCTCTAGAGACAGGGCAACTAACAAAGTGGGTACTAGGCAATATTATGGAATAATGATCGTTCCACTATGCAGCTCACAGGTGTCAGAAGTGTAGCTGTCTCAAGTTGTATTTCCTTCTCTATGGAGTACAATCAGTCACAAGATTGCAACTGATTAAATCAATCCTAGTTCAATCCAGATACCAGTGCTTGGTATCTGATTTTGTAATGTATATATTTTTTTCCATTTGAAGAGCTGGGGAAGACATACAGTTTCCCTATCCATGCCCAAAGAAATCCATTACAAAATCCACTGATGCAGTGCAAGTTGAGAGGGAAATGAGCTGGTTTGCCTGGTAGTGTTAGGGAAACAGAATTTTTCAGACATATTTTCATATTATACAGATTATAGGAGCAAAGCAAGTTTTGTGTTTCTGCCTCAGAGATAAAAGACATCTTATTTCACAGTCTAATTAATTTTAAAAGAATGTGTATCACCAGAGAGTAAAATGGCAAAAGACAATGGAAACATTCATTAAACCTGAGGCACTATGGAGATAGTCAATTAATATATTTTAAAAAAGAAGGAAAAAAAAGAGCAAAAAGAGCAAAAAAGAGAAAAAATAAAAAGGGGGGGAAGGAAAAAGGAAGACTACTTAGCAATTTCTCCTCTATTTCAGGATAACAATTACTCTGAAAATGAATTGGATATGGGTACTTCCAGTATCTATCTTAGCTGGTAAAATGGTGTTTCTTCTGGACAAGAACAAGAAAGAAAATACTAGAACCAGACTTCATAGAAATAACAGATGTAGTTTTATAGTGCAGCATCACATAAACCTCAATAGAAATAATATTTGGGGTTTCAAGGTGTTTTGTTTCTAGGTAAGTACATGAATACTCTTCAGGTAGGCCTAGCAAAAGGAGAAATCCTCAAGAGGTCAATGGATTGCCATTTTCAGAAATAAGAAATTCACAATATTTTGAAATGGATGTTTTCTGATGTGTTAATTAAAATGTATTTTTATTAGCACATTTTTTTCAAAAGACTGATTTAAATTTATCATATTGTCATGAATTAACTAAGCATTATTTAATTTGTCCTTGGAAACTGCATTATATGTTAAATGTAATAAAGTAAATACACTTGCTAAAAACATAAATGTTGGGATTTATTTTAGTAAGTGCTGTATCACTGAATCATCAGTGATATTGCATATGTTCAAGAGTAGCTTGCTTTCAAAAATTTGAAAAGCTCAACATCAAGATGAAGAAGTGATTTTGTTTTGCAACAAAAATTACTCAAAATGGCTTGAGAATACTATATTCAAGGTTAAGCTAATGAAACAAAATAAGGATATTGTCCTGAAACTTTATTGTTTACCTATTCTGAGATTAACTCATGACTGTCAGTGGTTGCATTTAAAACACATTTATAACTTCTCAACTGTTTAGTGTATCTTGGCAACTTTCTGCTTAGAACTGTATTATGTGAATTTTGGTGGCTATTCATTTAACCAAGTGGAAGAAAATACTTAAAAGCCACATAGAATAAAGCTCACTTCCTCTTTTCCAGGTGTGCAAGAATTCAGACAGCCTGAATTTTCAAAAGAAACACAGAGGCTGACAGAGAATATTATAGCCCTCTGTGTGTTGGCTACATTACAGAGCATGCAATGTGTGTTTGCAAGACTGAGAGTGTGGAACGAGCTCCTGTTGTGTTCCTGCTCTTGCTCCTGGCTTGGTCCTACACAGGGTATCCAGTGCAATTCCAGCCCCTTTAGGGTTGCATCGCTAGGTGGAAGCATTGCTCAGACAATTCTGCCTCTTCCAGGCTACCAGAGAGGTTTTTTGGCAGGATATTACAAAGTGCTAATTACCAAATGGCTGGGGTCCAAGTCCTGAACTGCTAACTGCCTCGGATTGTAATGTAATTAAACCTATGTAAAAAGCTTAGGACTGAACATTTTGTTAGCTGTGTGCTTATAATTGGAAAGAAAAAATGTACGGTCCAGCTCTTACTATATTCTATTTATGTAGCTGTTTTGGCCCAATTATACCACTCCACACCATTCCCTGCTGACCCACTCCAAGGTACTATAATTATCTGCCTGTGGAATACCTTCAAACTTCATGCTGGGTGACACCTTACAGTGCTGAAATTTGTTTCAACAATGGTAAATTTTCCCTGACACCAAAGGTCTTTCTTTGCAATCTGCAACCGCATCCAAATTACTGTTCTTGAAATGCATTTCACTCTGTGCATTCTCTGCACAGTGCTTAGCAAATAAAAGCAAATTAACAAAAAAAATATGCTATTGGTTGAGTAGTGCCAGAATTTTCCACAAAATTACCTACTTCCTCTTGAAAACTTTTACTATATTTCCCCAAGCTCCTTCTCTGTCTTTAGAAGCAATGCAGCATATATTCTGAGGCAGCAAAGAATAGGACATGTGGGACTTCCTTTTAGAAATAAAGGAGCATAGACAGCATTCTTTGGTAAATCTACTCTGTACATACTCCAAAAAGTAAAGTCTACATTTACCATATAGCAACACAGAGATTTCTCAGAAGACCCCTTTTTATGAAAGTGTAAAAGGTGGACTTCAGCAGAAATACTTTTTAGCTCCTTGAGTTTTCCCGTAGTGTGTTGTTTTCCTGATGTCAGTTCATCTATTTACAGTGAACATTCATCTGAAAGTCGTTTTCCTTTGGCATGGAATACCACATCTAAGAATATTTTAATTCAGTTTATTGGTTTCTAAATGTGTTTTTAAATGCTTACTAGAGCACTAAATACCATTCCATGGAATATTTTAACTAACACATAGTTTGATGAAATTTTTGTTTATATTATTTGATTAAATTCTGTTGATGAAATATCTGTTTAAAAATGTCTTTATTATGCAATCATATTATAATTAAAATTTTCATCTGTTCATGAAAATACATTTAAAAAGCCCTTGTAAATCAGTCATCTGACATTTTTATGGTGCTCCATAGTTGAATAACAGACAATATTTTTTTCTATGTAGCTCTGTTATCTGCTGGTTATATGATGAATGCCCAGACAAATCAAACACTTCAAAAATTATGCCTCTCAGGTAGTCATTCACAGTTGTTCATTATATCTGTATATCTATAGATTGATTATGACAAAGTTTATATCATTTTTGCTTTTGAAAGAACAATAACAAAATCCCCATAAGAACCTTTGAAAGACAACTGAAAGAACGGAACAGAAGTGTTCCAATTTTTCTGACTACAGAGAGCAGTGAAAGGCACATAATGATGAATTGTTACCTTTTCTGCATTGGGGAAGGACCACTGGTTCAATGTTGTGCATGGAGAGGTCACTTTTGAAAGTTAGAACAAGTTAACTGTTGAAAAGACCAGATGAGGAAATTCTCTGCTGTAAATTTTTTGTTGCTCTTGAGGAATGTACAGCAGATGGATATTAATGCCTAATGATTTTTGTCTTTTTTCTTTTATATATTCTCTGTATTCTCTACATATATACTTGTAGCCTGTTATTGTAACTTAGCTTCAGTATTTTTCTAGGCAGAAAGGCAAAACACATTCCAAAGCCCCTATCTTATCTTGGTTCTTTCGGAGAACCAAAGCCGAAAACTAGCTCTTCGAGACATATTGTCATCAACAAAGTTTAGGCCTATCTGAGGGGGGAGGATTTAGCTTGAACTGGGGGGAACTACATCACCACTTGTGCTCCTAATTGGTGATTTTTGTCAAATATGCTAATTTGCTAAACTTATAAAAACTGTATTCACCCCGTGTGGGTGGGCTTTTGTGGACATTTTCCATATCTTCCCCTGGAGGCCTCCTCCAATAAAGACCAGCCTTATATTAATTTCTACACTAATACTATCTCAGATGCGTGTGTTGTTTTATTTATAGGTTCCTTAAGACATCAGTTTTTCTGGCACCCCAGATGGGACAGGAGGATACCAAGGAAAACAGACACAAGACTTAAACAGTCTTACCCAGGATAAACAAAAGAAACACTACTAGCAGATAAAATACTGTGTGTGATGAAGGGATCTATATTACAGCTAGCAAATAAGTAGTATAGATTAGGAGCCAGTATCACTTACCAACAAATGATAGTGGTGTGCAGAGAATCCCCTAATTCCTCTTAGTACCAGGGAAGTAACTCGACATGAATGTCTCCATGCTGAGAATTCTCTACACACTCACACAGTGTATAAGAGATTTCTAATTTTGTGAAAAAATCACAGTGGTCTTTTATAGCTGCAGAAGGGCTTGTGTTCTGCAGTCACTAATTTTAGGTTAGCCTTTCTCACACATAAGGCAGGATGTTCATTGCTGGGTAAGAGTGTTCTCAGCCAAGACAATTAATCACATGACAAACCATTCCGGTCTGACTTAGCCATACGTGACAGGGAAGTAAGTTTCTGCTGTATCAGAGGATGTCACAGTCAAGCAGAAGTCTTTCAGCAGGTTATTAAGGGTTTCCCAGTTATACTACAGCCAGAAGTATTGCACTTTTACAACTGGTATTTCCAAGGAAAGAAATGGAAAATAAAGCCATCAGCTAATACCTACATTGTGATCGTGTAAGAGGAAGACATGCAGCTGTATGCAGACATACCTTTGTCTTATCAAAAGCATGAAGAATGTATGTGATGAATTTTGAAAGTTTGTATTTATATATTTGTTCAGGGCACTGTAGAAACTAGAATGTTTTCAATCTTTTTGATAAGTCTCAAGCAACAATATGGTCATTCTGCATTAGTATAGCCTTAAATTATTTTTACTAACAAATTATTAGGTAGTTTATCTCTTGTGCAAGGTTTGACATCTGAAGTTATCATAATACAAGAAGTTAGATTAACTAAATAAGTCAACTATTAAATATTAATATTTTTCTTAAAAGATTCCTGGAGTCTAGGTGAAAACTAGATTTTAAAATTAGATTAGAAAATCCAATAAACCACTTATATGTATTGGGTGTATTTCTCTTTATTCCTCTTTTTTTTATAGAAGAATAATGTTAAGAAGACTTTACAAATACCATGACTTACTTAACTTTTGTGTAAACTGGTGCCATGGTATTTTCCAGGATTTGATTACTATGGTGAAATCCTTTAAATATTGCATCTTCAGCTGGTGTGTCAGTGCGAAGAGAGGTGAAGAAAGATCAAGTATGTAGAATTAAGTTATGAATCTATATTTCTTTTATATTTGCATGAAAAGTGTAAAATGCACCAAGAACAACTGAGCTGCTTTATTTTGTTAATTTCATTTTTTTATTACATGTACAAAATTCACTGTAACAATGCATTTTTCTAATAATAGGAAGACATATAAATTGAACGTTATAATGCAGTCACAAGCTGGCCAAAAATTACTATGAGCATAGAGTTAATCCTTGCAGAGGAGGAAGTGTAGTTATAAGCACCTTGTATTTCTTATTTGCATTTATTGTTTTTTGCTATTTTGTACTGTGATAATGCTGCTTTTCAACTTCAGTATTTTGATTTAACAAGAGAAATAATATAGAGGAAATAGCATCTCAAGTACAATCTTGACATTGGCATTACTGAAAAGCAAGAGGTATTGCTAACCTCTATAAAATGTTCATTACAAGAGGAAAAATTTAATAAATGAATGATTCATGCCTATTTGGACATGATACAATAGTGAAAATGGATTAACATTCATTACATCAAAGGTAAAAAAAAACCCACAAAACAAAATTTTGATAAATTTTGTTATGCTAATCAGCAATTCTCAATATAAATCTGAAGTGGCTATGATTGGAGGGCAGAAGTGCAAATAAAAGAAATAAAACCTGTTTTGACTAATGTAAAGGAAAGATTAGATTTCAAATGTGCCTGTTTCTGTTAGTATTTTTCTAAGGATAGAAATAAAGATAACCAAAACTGACTTAATGTACTAAATTAAGAAGGAATTAAAATATGTGGACAACTTACAAAATTAGCAGGAAAAAGACTGAAGTATCAAGTGGTTTGATAACGTGCTTGGACATTCCTACATTCAGTTTTGCTGTTCCAGGAACACTTCATCTGTCTACCAAAATTGAAAGATGATCAAATTTGAAGGCTCTATTTTCTGTCAAGACCATATCAAGTAAATTTGAAATATTTTTATATTGTCAGACTGGTTTTTTAAAGGTAAATCAATAATTTTTTTTTTTAATGGATGAATAAATCTGGTTCATTCTTTCATAACATAGAATTTATATAATATTATTCACTACCAGTTTCCAAAACTACCAAGTACCGTCATAACCACAGGCATGATTGTGTCTGTAATGGCCTTTTTATTGCACTGTATGTCACTGAGGCAAATAGGGAATCTTGAATCTGATGACAATCAAATTAGATGGAGACTAAATAGGGACCAATTAAAATATGTTAACTTTGCTAGGTAAGTCTCTGGTCAATAGTCCTATAAATAATGAACTAAAGCAGCAGTTTATGCATGCAGAAATCCAGAAGTGTAATTTACTTTTATTTATCAAAGTCAGGACAGTTTATGTGTACTAAGGACTGGAACATGAGGTACAGAGGGCTGTTCTCTGAGGAGATATTCCATGTGCCTTTTATTAATTTAGGTGTTCACTTCTGAGCAGTATCTGTGTACCTATGTAGTTTAACACAGTAATCTTTCAGTGGCTGTACAAACCAATTTCATAAGCTTTATATCAGCCTATTACTTAAATTTTGTTATAACAATAGAATCTTTTTTTCAATACTTCAAATAAAGCAGCACTATCCAACCATCCAGACAATCTGTCTTAACCAAAAATACCTTGTTTTTATTACTCTTTCATCAATAAACGAGAACAATGTGACGTTCCATTAAGAAACTATCTTCTTTATTTCAATTTTCAAGCAATTTACTTCTATCAGGCTCATCTTCTAGGCTTTAGTCTTCTGAGTTTGTATTTAAAAGGATTTGAAACACTTTATTAGGGTTAAGATCTAATCATAAGTTGGAGACAGAACAAAACCTACATGAGTGTTATGAACCAGTTTAACACAGAAGACCAAAGAAAACTAAGTCACTGTGAATAGAAAGGATGGGACCCAGAAAGGTTCAAAATATACCCCAAAAAAACGACTAAAACCAAACGAGGTTAGA
>VZTH01017695.1:524948-589603 GCA_013397815.1 Aleadryas rufinucha | reverse complement strand
CATTAATATGCACCACTACACCTAACACTTCCAAATGGTTGCAAAACACAGATATGTGTTGACAGAGCTTCCCTTTTCATGCAAAAATAAATCCTTCCAAATTATTTTTTTAAAGAAAGCTTCAGAGCACCATCTATGAGAATCTGAACAATTTTCACTCTAATTTTTCTTCTTTATCAGATTTAATTTCCATGAGCTTTCATTTTCTTACTTCTCAAGAGAAAAGAAATCCCTTGCTGTTATGTGCTTTGAAGAAAAACAACCTTGACCAAGTGAGAAGTAGAAGGACATAGAGTGTTCAAATGCAGTTCTCCAGAGACACCATTGCTGCCTCAGGATTTTTACAAACATTCTTCAGTACCAGATGTACTACTTTTAATACGAACTTTCAATAGATATAAACAATCAATATTTTGCTTTTAAAAATACACAGCTTAAAAATGTTGTTGATTTTTTTTCTTGTTGAATAAGGAAAACTCCACCTCCTGTCATAGCATTTTCTCTGTGTCTCATTGTCCTACAAATTGTTCTTTCAGATTGTCAGAATTACATGGCTGTGGCATAGCTGCATAATTCCTGTATGATCCTTTGAGAGTAATAGGACTGGATTGCTCTGGGCAGTTGTTCACCCTGAGGAAGTGAGTGCTAGGTGGAATGAAGCAGAAGTGTCTACTTCTGGTGGCTCATGTGGGAAAATAAAGTGAGTGCAAAGTTGACAAGACACCTGAGTGTGTGTGATTTGCCAAGAGACTCTGCTGCCATCAGGTAGCTTCCCTATCAGTCAGTCTTGCCTGTTCTCACAGAATTGCCATCTCATTAATTTTAATAGGGTTGCTTGCATGGCTGCGGGGGTCAACACTGATTAAAATTGTTTCAGGCTGTCGCTGATGAACTGGAGCCCAACCTTAATCCTAATGAGAGGTCAAGAAAGGTCATGAATCAGATCCTGCAGTTTTGGACAATTGGGCCAACAGTTGTCAGAAAAAGAGAGACTGCAACTAATAAGCTCTTACAAGTGACCCAATAAACAAGTTAAAAGGAGGCAGCAGAAATACCAAGCCCTATATGTAAAGATCACAGTCAGAAATATTAGTTATGAGGCCTGAAGAACCAGTACTGACCTTTATATTATAAGGCATTATTCCAACAAGACGTTGCTGTCCCTCTTTTTATGATACAAGCGTAGCACTGGGTAATAACACCTCAGGTAAATATTCCAGGCTCACTTTGCAGTCAACAGAAAGAAGGATGTTCATCTAAGTGCAATTCATCATTTTGTGAAATCTCAGATTAGGCAGATGAATCACACCATGGATGATTTCTCTGTTGACTGTAAATGAAGCTTAAGACAATTCAGTACTCTCAGGTGCAAATATCTTCAGTCACTATCCAGAGTCAGTGGAGAGGAATCTCACTCGAAGGTACAGTACTTGTGAAGATGCTCTGGTTTTATTAATGGAAAGTCGCAGACTCAAGGAATGTGTTCTTATATTAAATACATTAATTTCTAGCCAAACCTGCAGGTCTGCATAAACACTGCATGAGGAAACATGGAATTGCAGGTCCTAATGTTGTTCCCATGCCACAGGCCTCTTGGAAATACACCAAGCAGTTGGAGAAAAAACTGTACTTCTGAACACCAAATTTTTGCACGAGCTCCATTAAAAAGAGCTGGTTGAATCTGGAGAGACTTTCATTGACAAGCCTACAAAGTTTGTTTCGGCCAGCATGTTTGCCTGCCAGAAAGCAAAGAAGGCATATGAAAAATAGAGGGTAAAAATACCTTTCTTCCCAATACATTATTCCCAAAATACATTGCTTCTCAAACAGCTCTTTTTCAGAGAGCTGAGTCATCAGGCTGAATCTTAGCGAGTTGAGTTCTACGTGGTAATTAATATATCAAAATCCAAATAAGATTTTCTTTGAAAGAGGTACTGTTAATTACTAGCAGCATCACAAAACCAGCATAAAAGTGAACTATTTATAACTTCCTTTTTATTTTTTAAAGGTTAGGAGATGCAGACATGATAGATGGGCTTCCAAAGGGCACAAATACAGTATTGCTTGGGTATTTTTCATTCCACTAATTTTGTCTGCTTTGACTGGAGAGTCTTGTTATGTATCTTCATGGGACAAATATTACTGTAAGATTTCCTGACATTAGTTGTCTCTGAATTCCATGTGAGAGGTTTTTTTCTTGTGGAGTCTTGGTATACCTACCTGCTGAAATCAACGGATCTGAGCAAGATAATCCTGAGGTTTAAAAAATTATGTTTTAAGGCTTCTTACTGAATGTGAGGATTTCATTCCTCAAACAGGGGCTCGGGCTCTTCTGGTGGCTGAATAGGTTGCCAAACCTCCAAGGTCTCTGCTGAGATGTTTGCATAGTGACTGTGCTCAGTTCCCACTTGCTCAGGCTGGTGCAGGTAGTGTTACATGTGTGTATTCATCTCCACAGAGTTGTGAAGACAAATATAAAGGTGAGTAGTGGCAGCTCAAAACAGTTTAGATGTGCACATGCTCCTTTATAACTGAAGGAAAGCTGTAAGCAAAGAGGTACGAGACCAAAGTGGTATCAGACATCTGACTACTGGCCTGTGTTTGCACAAAATGGAGATGAGGTCAAATCTCAAAACGAGCCAGGAGACAACTGGGCAGAGGAGCTTTTTGATAACTGGTGATAGAGCTCATACTGCTAGTGCTGGCCAGAAACTGAAGAGTTCTTTCATGGAAATTGTTGGGTTTTTTCTAAACTTCCTGCAAAATAAATAATCCCAGCCTATTTAGACATAGCAATACCAAATGTGCAAAGAGTGTGCCTGGTCTGAACAATTCAACTTTTGATTGTAGACCAGATAGAAGTCCAGTCTGAACTACCAGGAAACCATACCTTGTATTAGTTTTCAAATACTCATCAGATATGAAGACTTTCAGGTGAAAGATGCTGACTTTAGTATACTGGATTTTCAAATGTTTGTTGGGATTTTTCAAGAGAATGTTTCCAAATAGTTCAGCATACAGACTTTTTCTCAGCTCCAGAGAGCAGCTGGAAGAAACTGTTGAAAAATATCCATGAGGGGTTTAGCTGGGCATTTAAGGATAACACATTTCACTCTACTTCAACTGAATAAAAAATTCAGTGTTTGACCTTGTTAACTGTGCTTACTCTGTATTCCATTGATGCACTATCCAAGTCTGTCTTCCTCTCCCATAGCTGCTCTACCTGTACTAAATACTTATTTTTTGAAGTGACAAACTGCCCCTGGAAGTCTCTCTCAAGTTAGGTGAGATGACTTAAAATTTGAAATACCATGCATTAATAGTTTTAAAACTCAGAAGAGTACCTTTAATCTAATTAAGTCTAGCAATAATTTATCTAGCCTTGACCTGACTCTCCTTGTCTCAGTCACAATAGTCTCTGTCTTTCAGCAGACACCAAGTGCAAAAGAGATGTTTTGGCCAAGAAGCAATTTTGGTACATAAACTGATAACATTCCCAAGCAAAAATATTTTGATTTTGATATCAAGAACAGGAACAAGTGATCAAAGACAGGAGAGGATGGGAAATGGGAAAGCTGCCTTGCAAAAATACAGTAAAAACATTGTAGCTAGGCTTACATTCCTTCAGGTCGTGTCTGATGTTCCTTTGGGGACAGGGATATTTACCATGGTGATTTACAAGAAAGCTGCAAGCAGGAGTTCCTACAGCCCTGGTGCAATCTGTGGCCATGCTAGAAGTACCAAGGAGCAGGATGGGGTACACCTGCACAATCTCCTATGTGTGCAGGTTCTCATGCTTTGGCAGAGCATGCAATTTTACTTCATCTGGGTTGCTCATCCATGTTTTTGCCCATTGCTAAAGCAGAAATATTTCAGAAATAAGTCCCCCTTCCCTAACATTTCATTCCAGTAACCCAAAGTGACCTTGGCAGCTTATTATAAACCTCAACACCAGACTTTTTCAGTTTGTCTTCCACATCCTTTCTTTTGACAGGTTTATTAATTTCTAGTTATCATATATACACACAGCCAAATCAACACAGCTGCTAAGGCCTTATCCGTGCCCTATTCAAGACACCTTTTCAGCATGCCCAGGTTCTTTCTTTGGACTTCTTTCTCCACTCTACCAAAGGCAGAGGTCACAGTAAAAAGACACAAGGTCTTGCTTCAAAATTGTTCCCTTGATCTGCTGTGCACCCGTCTGAGATTGCTCATGGTTCTGATGCTGAGTCTCCTGCTGCAGCTTTTGGCTGCTGTTCAGCAGACAGAATTTATTCCAACTTTTTTCTTTTTCTTTTTTTTCTTTCCCATTGGAATTTATACTTGAAACAACTGTCTTCTGATACTTTATAGGACATAGGATATCTTGATCAGAGGTTTAACAATTTCTAGTCCGTGTTGGGGTTTTTTGGTTTGGTTTTTTTTCCTCTTTTAATATGATACTGAAAAAGAACATCCTAAATGTCCCTGCATGGATGTGTGAAACATTTACACCACCGAAAACAGTTTATGGTTTCCAGCCACTATTGCCATATCTTTGATCTGGACCTGGGACTACTCCAATAAACACATTCTCTGTGCATGATGCACTGTATTTCTTTTTCACCTAGCCTCTTTCATTTAAATTCTTTCTTACATTGCTTTTAACTCTTTAATATTATTAAATGTTGTTCTCTAACCAGTCCATATTGATTTTTATCTGTTTCTTAGTACAGTCATGTCAAGCAAAGAATAATACAAAGAAAGTTTATTGGGAAGATATGAACAAAACTGCTTTGAAATGAGAAGAAAAGTAGCCTAAATGTCTTGGGACTTGCTTTAGAGCTGTGTTAAGCACGTGTACCTCTTGATGATGAATGTTACATTGTAAAGAAGTGCATTGCTGTTGCAAGGAGTCTCAGTGTAGGACAGGAATGGTTCAGTAACGAGCGTGATAAAACAAATAAGGACACCAGGATCTGCATCCAATAGCTCAGGGTAGGCACAGCAGCAGAACTGCATATTCTATGTCAGAATAAATATTCCACACTCAGAGACCGTATCCAATGTATGCAACGCTGACCTATAAGTTACGCCAACCATTTGTCTCCTCCATTGGGATTCCAGGTTTTAAACTGAGATAGTAATCACAAATTAAGGTTATCAAACAACACGTCAGGAACAAAAAAAGCCTGTAGGAGAATAGGTAGATTTTTGAAAGGTAAAATTGTATAAACTATTCAGGAGCACAACAAACACTGACTTATTTCTTCTTGGCATAATCTGTATCAACGATAAAATAAAATCTTTGAAAAAATTTTGAAGTACCTTTCACCAGGAAGGAAAACTTTTTCCAGTAAATTGGTTTTTGTACTCTTAAATGAGGTAGGCATATTTGAAAATTCCAGTTACCTTCTAAACCCTTTCATCTTTTTGCAGACATCAAAATGCACTTTTTTTCCACATTACAATAGAAATTCAGTCAGCAGGATGCTCAGATTTATCTGACCAGATGTAGATGTTTACATCTGAGTTGCCCATCTTGCTGTCTTACCTAGCAAGGACTTAGCAGGTGAAATTCGTCTGGAAATAGATAATTCTTCTCAAAAGGTGTATTTCTATACATGCTACAAGAGCCAAATGCCTCTTTCTTTTCTCTGACTGTGAAAAGAGGAATGTGTGAGCAACCCAGGTACTGCCAGTGTTCATATGGCAGACATCTCAAGTCAGGTAGGATGAATCCCAATTCCAGAATCACTTCCAGACAACACATCCACATTACCCATATCATACCTTAGGGCCATCATCAGTCTTTATTTGATGGTAAAACAAAGACAGGAGTCTTTCATGTCTTTTATCTTTTTAAAGCAATGGTGGTAATGGCAGAGAGCATAACCCAGCCAACAAATTTCACTCTCTCATGCATCTTCCTACCTACTGTGTCACAGGGCCAAGGTCAAGAAAAAAATCAATACATTATAGTTACCTACAACAAAACCCTGTCTTTGAGGCCATTGCCTTTGTTTTTCCCCTTTCTGACAAGAACTGCATGTTTGCCCAAAAAGCACAAACATAACAGGTCACCTTTTCATTCAGTTGTTGTTTGGATTGTGTATTAGAAATAAATCCTAGTAAATAAGGAGGTTTTGTTGCCTTCTGTGACATTGCTATTATTCCCTGTTTCCCCATTGGTTAAAAAGTGTTCAGCTGCATTCATTGACATGTTTGCATCATTTCTGTTAGTATTCCCAAATGTGCTGCCTTTTAAGCTTTTTCCCTCTTTTACCCCATTTGGCTGCAGTCTCCATTTCAGCCCCAGTGCATTAGTGAGGTTGTCTTGTGCAACACGGGGAATTTCTATCTGGTTTGGGGATGTCTCCTGGGTAAAACATATGATGATTTGTCATTCAGAGTGTGCTACAAATTGGAAGCCTTATTATACCTGACAGCTGTGAGGAGGGAAGAGCTGCCTGCTGTCCCAGGCTTGAGGGAGTGACCCCGGGCCATGTGTGCACACGCAGCCACGCCTTGCTGCAGCCTCATCCAGGGTTGTGCCTGTCCCACCACACATGGGTCCTGTGCCCTCTGCCCCTGTATCTTTTAACTTCATATATTGTAGTGCCTTAAACTAGGATTCCCTTTAGAATAAAGCCGGGACAAACGGGAAGCATTATTTTTCTTTCCAAATTACTCTGTTTTCTTTCCAAAAAGGGACTCTCACACTCACTAAGTTCCAGATATTTAAGAGTATGATACACCTGTTAGGTTCTTGTTAGAGGGTAACCATTTAGTCCTTTTTTAAATTAGGAAAGAATAAAACAGGAATGAATTTTTAATTTTTCAGTAATAAAGTTACTATAAAAGATAATGCTATTCCAAACAATAAGTCTAATTCTTTTCACCCAATACCTTTTTTCCCTCTGCAATAGCTCATAGGAATGAAGCTCGTATCTCTGAAAAATATGCTTGTTGATATATGTATTTTTGGGAAAATATAGGTCCTTGAAGTAGCATATAGGATACACATTGAAGCAACTGGGAAACTGCTGTTTCTCTTGCATATCTCCTGTGGAATACATTCATTTCTTCATGCATGATTGCTTTTCTATGCACTGCTTGGGATCTTGCTCTTTTTTAAATGAATTTATTCCTTGCTCTGAAAACATGTACACATTACCTCCTGGCTGAGTCTTAATTTAAATATGTAGGATAGAGTAAAGCTGAACAGAACAAAATGGAATAGAACATACTGAACATATTAATGTAACTAGCATAGGTTATTCTAACATTTATTGCATTTTAAAGTGCACTTCAGTCATATGCATATTTTACCTTTTCTCTGTAATCACAATGGCTAAAATACTATTTTGTCTTCTTAAAAAAGAAAAGTCTTGCATATTGGATGATTTTAAGACAATTGTAAGTAGTGTGAATTCTTGTGAAATCTGTTAGAAATTGTGAAACTTGGCAATGCTGTTTAGAGTACCAAGATTTCACCAGTTTTTTGCAAATTATAAGAAAGGAGACTCCCTCAGCCTTCTTTGTTTACTTGGAACAAGATGGAAAAAAACCCAAGATTTTATTTTTAATGGTTTATACCATATTTGTCTAAAAAGATATAGATGAACATATTTATTTTGGAGCAGTAATCCCAAATCCTTTGTCTGGACTGCTGAGTGTGGCAGTGCTGGGTAACAGAGAGGTATTGCAAACACTGAAGAAATAAGGGTTTGGCCTTCTTTCAAATTGTGTCTATAAACTGGAGTATTTTCTTGGCTGATGCTGTCTGATCAGACATCATCTGCATGGTCTCCGTCTGCATTCAGCAGAGAGAAATAATCACCTCCAGGCACATCCTATAGTGTCAGCTGAAATGCTCTCTCTGGGTGCCTGCATGTCTCCACGGAGGGCTCCTTGATGAATACTGAGAATAGATAGGCAGCTTTTACAAAGGAAAAAAAAATAGATGAGCTGGATCCCTCTTAATTGTTCATGGGGGGAAGGAGCCCTGCCCCCATCCTGAGCCAGTGAAACCTGCTACAATAACTCATCCAGGCTTTCAACAGTCAGAGCACTGGCGATCCTGCATTCCTCAGGACGTGATGTGGAGAGCTTCAAAGGGAGCTTGTTCTTCACTCAGACTTCAGCAAAAATGCCAGGTCAAAGGTTGAGGGTTTGTAAACTAATAATCCCCAGATGACAGAACAGGAGCCCTTACCAATATTCTTTCCCTATTTTTTTTCTTATTTCTTTATTTCAAGAGAACTTTGTCAAAAAATGGTCAAAGGAAGAAGAGAATTTTTAATGCAAGCAACAGTGCTGTGAATATCTTGGGTAAGGAGAGAAGGAATACACACACGTTTTCAAACATACATTTTACAAGACAATATGCATGAGCCTGGAAGAAGAGCCTTATGGTTCAACTCACTGAAGACTGTATTAGCATTTGCACCAGTGTTAACTTTTGGAGTTTTCTGTCTATCTTCTTTTCATTTTCTTGGAGCCATCTGAATTGTGTAAGAAAAAGAAGAAAAAAAGCCCAAGGAATTCAGCTGATATCCCCACTTCTATTTTGTAAATGAGCTATTAAAAATACACAAGACAAATCAGATTCTGGGTGAAAATTTCAGTACCCAGTCTACACACAGCTCTGCTTTACTAATGCAAGGCTTAGACATTTCATATGGGAGGCTTTGTAGGCAGGGAATGTAAATGGAAGGTTTCCAGCAGCCTAAGATTCTGAAACAGTCTTTAGGAGAGCAATTTCCAGCCAGAGGCATCTGCTATCTCTTAGCCAGCAGTCCCAACCTGTGCAAGATCAGAAGTTTATCTCCAGGAAGCTTTCTCCAGCTCAAGCTCTCACAGCTCAAGTACCCCTAGCTCTGCAGAAACATGAGACAAAACAGCTCACTCCTTCACCCCTGGTCTCTAGGTACTTGGTCTGTGAAGGAATTTCTTTACTGCAGTTTCTGTATGTGTACATAGATAATGAAGACATTTACAACTATGCTAACTGGAAGAAAGCAGCCAGAGACCAAGCTGTGTGAACAGCATTGCTTTCCTGGTGTACAACCACAATTCTCAATGTGTAAGGTGCTGCAGAGAAGGGCAGGAGAGGAGGGCAGCCACTTCAGCAACTACTGATGTCAGGAAGGCAACCAACCTGATGTCTGTAGCAACCAGATCTCTATATCTCAGACTGGCTAAAGACCAGATGAGTTACTTCACCAGTTTGGGACAGGTTATTTATGCCCATACCGTTCAGTCCAAGTGGGAATCATCTTCATATGCCTAAAAATAGGCTGGCTTAAACTTTCATTCTCTGATTAAAATAATGAGAGAATCCTTCAGAGGAGAATTCAGCCACATCTCTTGGACACATGTTTTAGGACCTGCAGAATCTGCCCTCTTGGTCTGTATCCCTCTGTCCCTCTTGCACTGACCCCAGGCCACTCCTAGGGAGACAGCCCAGAAGAGGTATCTCCTCCGAGGACTCCAATGAAGCACTCAGAGAAAATGGTACAAGAAGTGTGGGAGAGGAAGACAAAAGTGAGCATAAAGCCAAAGAGTAAAAGGGCTACATCAGGTAGTTCTTCACAAGGGGAAAAAATCAACTGTGCTTTCATTCATTCAATCACACACAACTTCTTCCAATGCAGCACGACTGATTTTTCTGCTGGGGGCTTTATTCTATTCTTCAAGCAAAGAGAAATATCTCAGTTTTTCACAGAAATAGCTTTGTCTGCAAATTTTTTGTCTTTGTGTGCAATGACCAGAAAAAGTTGAAGATAAAGCCACAGAATAGTGGCCTCTCTCCACATATTCTACCTCCAACATAGCCAGTGTGGTTTTCCTTAAGAATAGCAAATTTGTCATACAAATGACATACATGACGTGCCTCTGTATGGCTTAAATAGCCAAAAATACATGACAGAGAAAAGAAAGAAAATGCTTAGTGTTACAAAATCCACAGATCTCATGCTTAGAAAAAATGTAAGCAACTTATTACTAATCTAACTGGTATCATTCTGCATGATTTTAAGAATAGCAGGGGAGTTTAATTGTTGGGAAAAAACTAATCAATCTTTTACTAGAATCTGAAGGATCAAGGCAAAACATGGCATTGAGCCCAGCTTTAATAAACTTCAATGACATATGAACCTTAATTTTCTTTAGTAGAAAGGTATTTTCTCTTCAAGTACGGTTTTTTCTTTTTGACAGCCATTTGACTACTGTAGAGTGCATAAAACACACAAGCTGCCTTCAATTCATTTATTTTGTAACATATGTGGTGTCCAGTTCTGGATTAAGAAGAAAATTTTTGGAACAACTGGAAATCCCTAAATATACCCTTTAACTTTTTTTTAGAATTTTCTAACTCTTCTATGGAAAAATATATGAATTAATTAAAAAGTAAGTTACATTGGTATAACTAGCTTCTAAGGAAATAATGAAATCCTCAGGTCTCGAGCTGTAAAACTGCATTGCCCTTTAATATAAGCATATGCAATATTTGATAGATTTGTGATCTTTAATTATTTTTTCCAGTGACTTTGTCCCAGATTTCCCCTGTATATTTTTTTCACACTGGCTTATCTGGTAGGAAAATCCCAGTTGTTAAATCCAAGTACAAGTAAAAACAGAGACCTTTGCATTTTCCCACAGCACTTCTGCTTCTACATTTCCTAAATGATGGATGAGGATTGGTTTCAGTCCAGGAGCTTTCCTGTGCACTATGCCATGAAAAGGTGGGGGTGAAACAAAACAGGAGAAAGCTCAGCTAGGTTTTGTTGGTTTTGACCTACATTTCCTTCTTGTACTCCCATTGTATAAACAAAAGTTTTGCCATTAAATTTGTTTTTGCATGCAGCCCGTGAACCATACACAAGTCAGCTGAAACTGAAATATCTCTATGAACATATGCAAAGTTAAAATTTGTCTTTAAAGCATGTATAGACAGAACCAAATCTGCTATTTCCATTTTATTAATCTTCCTTTTCCTCTTTTTTCTTCTTTCCTCCCTGCCCAAAGAAAAGTATTTCAGGCTACTGGACAATGGAAATTTTAGTAAACGTGATTTTCCAATTCCTTTTTGGATGGAAAACAAACCATAACCTCACAAATGATCAAAGTAGAGGGAAATAATTTCCTTCTTAATTCTGTTGCTAGCAGTTACATTTGATATATTGATGAAATCTTGATCCAGTGATATCCATACAAAAAAAAGTCAATTTATTTTAGTGGGAGCTGCTCTTACACCATATCTTATATTCATTGAGTATCCAAAAATATGATTCTCTTCTGCCAAGAGGTGAGACTACTCATTAGTATTGATCTAGATGTCACTCTTTTAACTTCAATCTGGAGGCCCTAAAACAGGAAAAATCTCTTCTTTCTTAGATATGTAATAGCCAGTATACTACAGTCAGGGACATTTCTCCTGAACTGCAGAACAAACCCCACGCCCTTGGTTCTGCTAAACAGAAGAACTATATGTTTTTAATGTAGCTGAATGAATTTGTTATACGTTTAACAGACCTTGATACATCTCTAAAGCCAAAGAAGATATAAATACCAATGTCAGTGCTTAAAGGCGTCACTGCTGGTACTTCATCTTAACGGTGCCAAGCATACTATTAATTATACAGGTGCCTCAAGTGACTTGCAGTTATGTTAAGTTATCAGAATAAAAACTTGCTGAATTTCAACCAGTTGGAAATGGCTGATTGCTGCCCTACTGCTCGGTTTCATTCTAGCATTAAACCAAAAAGTATGTGAGAGAGTGTTTAAAGATTCCCAATGGGTAAAAGCTGTAATATGCCAACGGGAGTATGAATGACTCACAGCTATTTTAGGAAGAGCTTGATGCGACAAACTTAAACCCCTTGTGATGAATTTATAACTGTTTTTATTTACAGTACTACCTTCTGCTATAAAAATATGCAGGAATTATTCCATCTTTCTCTTGCTGAATGAAAGGCTAACACAAACAGGGTAATTTTAAACTCCAGGAAAACAAAAGGCAGCACAAAGAAAGGAAAAAATACTTTCCAATCATAGTTTTATATTAATTACTTAAACCAAGTGATTTCAGCTGATAGTACCCTCATAAAATGCAAAGACATTAGCTGATTGCATTGTTCTATATTCTATTGTATTAAACAATTGCCAGCCCCATATAAACTGACCACAGTCTGACAGTCTCTGTGATGAGACATTTTGAAACCAAACCTTTGGAAGGTAAGTTTTACTGCAGCTCATTATTGACTTTAAATTCATTTAAAAAATGACATCATGCTCTCACATCTGCAATTATCAATGTTTGCTCCAGGGACCTTTGACTTTGAGGAGAAGTGAATGATATGGTTGTTTGCATGCATATTATCCTAATATTTGCACAGGCTATATGCATATTTGCACAGAACTGTGTTTGTCCGGGTTCCTGTCTGAAGAGGCCAGCTAAAAACAAACTCCCTTGCTAAAACTATACAATCATGTCAGTGTGAAAAGATGCCAGGTGGACTTTGTCAAAATACTTCACAGGCTTTTGGGATCTTTCAGGGACTCAGCTTCCTCTAAAAAGGGGTGTCTTGGTCTTGGCTGCACTTCTCTGTGCAGAGAGGCCCCAGGGCTCCACGGAGCCCTGGAGGCACCTCAGAGGAAGAGGCATGGGCTGGTGTGTGCTCCTGCACTCCATTCCCAGCTCAACCTGGGATGTGACCGGTTTAGAGAGAACCTTTACATTTTCCCTGGAGGCTGAAATTATCTGTAATGGCTTACAGCTTTAGCCTGGATTCTGTGAACACAGAAGTATTTGGAAATGGTTGGGGCCATGGTAGGGGTGATGCTGGAGAAGCTCTGGTGCCTGCTGGGGGTGCAGGGCTATGCAAGCAGGAGGGACACCTGAGCCCCTGTTCCATCCCCTCAGCCCAGCAAGTGCTGAGTGAAGAAATGAGCACAGACAACATCCCAGGAGGTGAGCCTGAAGAGGTATTTTGGGGCAGCATGACAGCTGGCTGTGGTGGGGAGCTCTCCCCACTCCCACTGTGCCCACCAGCTGGCTAGTTGTGCTTCTCAAGGACAGAAACTCATCATCCTGAACTTGTTAAAATTGTCTCATGGCTTTTTAATTTGCACAAACTGTGTTTATCTTCATCTACAAAATAAGGGTGATATCTAGAGATCTGGTAACCTTGCAAGATGTTTATTTTAATACACTGGCCATTTAATTCTAAATCTTCAAAGGTCCTCTGGGGGCCAAGAAAACCACAACAATGAAAATCAGAGGGATGTGGAAATGTTTTGGTTCAGTTGGACTTGCTGAAGTGGGTCCAGAGGAGGGTCATGAAGGTGGTCAGAGTTCTGGAGCACCTCTCTGATGAGGACAGGTTGAGACATTTGGAGTTGTTCATCATGGAGAAAAGAAGACTTCAGGGAAACCTCATAGTAGTACCTTCAGTACCTGAAGGGAGCCTACTAGAAAAGCTGAAGAGGGACGTTTTACAAGGGCATGTAGTGACAGGACAAGGGGGAATGGCTTCCAACTGAAAGAGGATAGGTTTAAAATTAGATATTAGGAATAAATCTTTTACAGTGCAGGTTGTGAGGCACTGAAACAGATTGACCAGAGAAATTGCGGCTGTTCCATCCCTGAAAGTGTTCAAAGTCAGGTAGGGTGGGGCTTTGAACAATTTGGTCTAATGAAAGATGTCCCTGCCCATCCAGGGGAGCTGGAACTAGATGATTTTTAGGGTCCCTTCCAACCCAAACCATTCTCTGATTCAATAGGTGTCTTACACATGTGAAAGACTTCTTTACTAGTTTTTCTAGTAGGGCCAATACGACACTTTATCTTCCAGAACATTTCTTCTGTTAAAAACATGTGTCTGGGTCACTGGAAGATGGATGTTCTCTCTGCTCCAAGACCCAATACCTGGCAGGGAGGGCTATGCATTGAGGAAGGGAAGGAAAACACTAGGGCACTGTACCAATCATCAGGTTGTGTCTAACCTGTTCCATGGGCAACTTTGCAAACACCCCTGTGGGCTTCCTGAGTGCAGGGAGCAGCACTGGCTCCAGGACCCAAGCCTCCCCTGCAGTTGGGGGACAAGTGTGCAGGCTCTGGGGGTGATGCAGGAGGGACTTATCAGAAATGTTGGGGCTGTTTTAGTGCTAGAAATCACAGCCTTTGGAAATTTAAGCTCTCACTGTTCCTTCTCAGCTATGGACGTTTTGGCTAATGGCTTTGGCAGGAAGAGGTGTCCAGTTAGTCAAATAAAGGAGCAGCTGCTGGCCCCTGCATACAGCAGAGATACCCAGCCCAAGGATGAAGAAATCCAAGAAACTGACACAGTTTAAAAAGTAGTTTTGAAGAACTGTAAATACACCCATAAAATCCGTGGCAGATTCTTTTCTTTGGTGAAGAAATTATGATGCTTCTTGTCCCCTGTTAAATCTTTATATTGTTTCTGTCGCTCAGAGGAGCACAGAGATATTTCTTTTTTGAATGTGATATTAATAAAACAGAGTCAAAGGCACATTGGTGGCTTTTCTGTCTGGCTGCTAAATGGCTTAGAAAGTATGCAGCTCTATTTTTAGGGAAGAAATGCTTTTAGGGATTAAAATTCAAAGGATAAGGTAAACAATTTCACATAACTCTTTAACGCGAAAGATGATTTTTCCCTTCAGTGCAGGTTAGTGCTTTCACAACAGGCTGATGAAAGAGGCCCTCACTGCTTTTTTCCCTGTATAGGCTACAGAGGATCTGGGATGAAGCAATAAAATATGGAAGAGCAGCACCAATGTATAAGGAGGAGAGAGGGGAGGGGAAGGTAAATTCAACAAAATTAGACTCTGATAGTCAACTGTCCCAGCTGGAATTAGATTCTGTCACTTGTGAATATTTCATAGTTACCAGCTGAAAGACATCTAGTGAAGCAATTAAAGCCAATCAGTGGAAGAGCTGAGTGTTTTACTTCTCAGCCAACTAAAATAAGCCACAAGTTGTAGTGACGTTCTAAGGGGAAAAAAAACCCAAAAACCAATATACTTTTTCCCATTGGCAAGCAGAAGGAAATGCAGGTACAATTCTGTTAGTGAGTGTGTGTTGCTGAGTGGTAACTTACCCCCCATCTGAGGGACTCCTGTGGGAGGCAATGCACCAGAGCACTCTGGGTGTGCATTTGTGGTGCCCTGGTCCATGCAGGGAGCATCAGG
The DNA here is from genome assembly GCA_013397815.1 of Aleadryas rufinucha. Taxonomy (NCBI): domain Eukaryota; kingdom Metazoa; phylum Chordata; class Aves; order Passeriformes; genus Aleadryas; species Aleadryas rufinucha. Next base: position 574,408 of record VZTH01017695.1, on the reverse strand, counting down.
GAAAACCCCCTCTTCCTACCTGGCTAAAGCACATTGGATGATGTTTGACTAGGTTAAAAGGTCTTTCCCTAAATCCCATCTCTAAGCTAAAGGCCCATTTATGTTAAATGCAATAGGAAGTAGTAGAGGCAGAGCTTCATGCTGCAAGCCAGACCTTCCCCCCCTCTCCTTTTTCTTCTGATGTGATGCTGGGGCTATGGAGCAAATTGTTTCTGCTTTCTACTGCAAGCAAAGTTCTTGTTTCCTGAGCACAAAGACATCACGAGAAATTAAAGCTAAAACTCATTTTCTAGAAGAGTGTTAACATCTATGAAGAAATTAATTGTTCAGCTGGCCTCTTAATCTAGATGACAGTTTTATTACAATTAAAATATCACCTCTAGGAGGCCCTTTGTTTGCATTTGACAGATTATATTGTGTTTATATAGGCTAATGAAGCAGAATTAAATTATGCAGCTTATATTAAATTTAAATGACTGATTTATTGTATTTAAAATCCAAAATTTATCATGCATGTTCTTTAATGCCTCACAAACTACATTAGTTCACTACTGGTTTATATTTTACTTTGGTGATTTGCCCAATTGAAAAAGATTTTGTAGGCACACTAAAACATGGTGAATTAATGTCCAAATGGCTAAAACAGGAAAGACTGTCTCTAAGCATTTTAGAAGAGTAAAAATATTGGGATGTTAGGTCTAGCCTGTGCTTCAGGTCAGTGGCTCTGATTTCACAGTTTACTTTCAGTGATTTCACTGAAGTGCTTTAATTTGAGTCTTTGCCAACTGAGATCAACTATCCACATGCTCATCTTTGTTCTTGAGATTTCTTGTTACTTATTTATTTATTCTAGCAAACTTTGTTATTCCCCATCAAGCATGGTACTCAAATAATCCCTACTGCCTACAGTATTCCATAAAAAGGAGCACTGAGTACTCAGGTTTCCATGTAAGTGCAGAGTTGATCACCTATAAACCTGAGGGTAACCTGATTCTCACTAATCTTTGTATTTTCTGATCACAGAATTCCTCTGAGTTTACTTTAGATTTCTGTCCCATAGATGCTTACAGCTCATCTCATTACTCCGTGTCTGTTCCTTCATTAATGGAGAAAATTAGATGTGAAGTGAGATTCACTGGATATGTAGTTTAGATGCTGCCTTTAGTACTGTGCTGTAATGCCTCTATTCCTTTCCATATTGAGGAAGCCAAAGCTGATTAGTTAAGAGATAGAAGACGTCTACAGTGGAGAAATCTGTTTACTCAGATTAATCCCATGGCTAATATCTGAAATATTGCTAAAATATGTTCCAATCATTATGAATACTGGTACTTCTTTTTTCTTTCTTTTTCTTTTGTCAATACAAGCATAAATGAAGGGCTTGGGAAAATTTTTTTTGGTAAATCAACCTCCAAAACAAATAACTGGAATCACTGTTCTTAGGGTGTATCAGACAATTCTATGAGTCCTTAAGTAGTCCAAGAAGTGCAATTTAAGAATAGCAATTTTGCTGAAAATTTGACTTTCAGGATATAAAGCAATTTCATATATCCAGTTTGAATCTGATAACCAGCTTTGGCCAGGGAAACAACAGAAGAAGAATTTCACAAAATCTTTTTCCTTTTTTAATAGCAGTAATTGGTGAACTCACGACATCAATGATTTATTTTCCTTTGTAGTGTTGCTCTATCTTCATCTTGGCTTTCCATTTTGGCTATTAGCTCACAGACATATATTGTTTCATATGTAATACTACAGGGATTGAAACATATCAGGGCTGATTTTCTGCTCAATTATTAAAATGGTATGAGCAAAGGAACAACTTAAATTATTTCCATGATTAAATGTATTGTGTAATGACACAGATGTTTGTGGGTAGGACTAAACTGGAACTAGGAGCCAGCTTTAGTTTCTAGGACTTTATGCAGGATGATGAGTTTCACTACCTTGTCCTTCAGTTCTCAGCTGTCTGTAGGGATTTCTCTTGCCCATGGGTGGCATCCACCAGTGTCATCAGCAGGAAAAGTCATGAAATATTCAGAACTCAACTGTGCCAGTATGAGGTTCAATTCAGTGTAAGGAAAGATTCAGTAGCTTCCAACCCTTTGTGGTCCATCCATTTTCATCTGCTTGAACAGTAGAAAAGTAGGTCCAAGCTGGAATCAAGGTGGGAACAGGCTTCTGGCAGATCAGTCCTACTTGTTGCTAACTCAATGTTTCAGTCATAGAATCATGGAATGGTTTGGATTGGAAGGGACCTTAAAAATCATCTTGTTCCAATGCCCTTGGAATAGGCAGGGGCAGCTTTCACTAGACCAGGTTGCTCAGAGCTCCATCCAGCCTGGCCTTGAGCACTTCCATGTGTTTAGCCATGGAAAACGCGTAGGCTCACAGATTTCTTAAGTATCAATAGTGTACTGAGATTTGGCAACTGCCATGCATCAGAGTAGGGAATCCCAGCAAACAGGATCCTCTTTAAAATATAGAGACTGATTCTGAAATACCTAGGTTTTGTATCTGATACAAGGAGCAGCTGTGTCTGGACATGAGAGTTCAACAGGAATTTTCCTCTGTATGACTCACTTGAGGACAGAACACTTCCCCCTCGTAGAATTTCCAGTGAGAAAAGTTAACACACCATGTTAGAATGCACAGAACCCAATACTAATAAGTACAGTTGCTTCAATATACCACAGTCATCTTCCCTAAAATCAAGGTGACAGGTTATGGTCCATCCTGCAGCAAAGGGCCTAGACCAAAGCCCTATATATTGCCCCTTTCAAATTTTCTAGCCTGAGGGTAGATTCATGTCTCTAAGACAGGTCCAGGATCCTGCCAATGGATTGCATAAAGAGCCCAAAAGCCCCAGTGATCCTGGGAAGCTCATTAGTGAAGAATGTGAGTTGTCATTGGAGTCTCTCTTATATGAAAAAAAAAATCAAAAAAATACTAATATGCATTTTAGTATGGCAAAAATATCCTTCCTCCCTGGAGCAGCATCACCTGCTTCTTGCTCTTTGACTTGTCTGGCTTCTGTCCTTTCTTGCTTTACTTAAATCACAGTGATGCAATGAACCTTAAAAGCAAAGTTGTTCTTCTGTGCTAACGGTGTGCTTGCCCACTTGGTGTTGGTAAATAGTGTCTAGGTAAACTGTTCTATGTTGCAGCAGATAAGTTGTTTTTTAAAGTTTGTATCAGTTTGCAATGTAGAAAAATATGAAGACTTCGTGACAAAGAAAGAAAAAGTTTCTTTCTGTGAGCTTATGTAAAGAATATCTACCAAAGAAGGGTCTTGCCTCTGTGTATGGATCAGCTATAAATTGAATACTCCAAGTAAGGTCCAGGAGCCACAGGAGAGGGTCCAGCAGAGAGCCACAAAGATGATAACAGGTCTGGAACATCTTTCTTGAGGAGAGACTTAAGGGAGCTGGGCCTGTTTAGTCTGGAGAAGAGAAGACTGAGAGGGGATCTCATCAATGCATATAAATATCTCAAAGGTGGTTGCCAAGGGGAAGGTGCCAGACTGTTTTCAGTGGTGCCCAGAGACAGGACAAGGAGCAATGGCCATAAACTAGACCACAAGAAGTTACACCTCAACATGAGAAAGAATTTCTTGCCATCTAGGCTGACCAATCACTGGAACATGCTGCCCGGGGAGGTCAAGGAATATCCCTCTTTGGAGACATTTAAAACCCACCTGGACATGTTCCTGTGTCACCTGCAATAGGTGACCCTGCCTTGAGGGTGGTTGGACTAGATAATCTCCAGAGTTCCCTTCCAACCGTAACTACTCTCTGATTCTCTCTGATTTAACACCGTCATTTTCATTTTTCATTAAGTCAATTGAATTAGGAAAGCAAAATAATCCATTGAAGCAGAAGACTGTATGTTAGTGTATTTAATAGGCCCATTACAACCTTTGAAACAATGCAGCCTAGGTCGTATGTGGTAAGACTATACAGAGCAGAAGTGAATATGCCAAAAAAGCAGTCAGTCTGTACAGTTGCCAGAAGAGGTGTTAATATTTTTCTCCATTCTAGTAGAAGCTCATTGGGATATGCAAAACTCATTCGTTAAGTAACGCTGGAGAGTGACAGATGCTGACATATATAATTTGACAGCTGCAAATACCAGGTACTAGAAAGTGTCATTTCCCATAAGTATAAAATAATGGGTCATTATTCCCTGACAGATTAAAACCCAAGTACTATGAATAAATGAATCCGTAATCCTACGTACTTTAAAAGAAAAATAGAGCATTCTTTTTCTTCTTCCAGAAATAAAGGAGATTTCCTTTGTTCTCCTCTCACCTGTGTGTGTTACCACCAATTGCCAACCCTCTGATGAGGTGGAGCAGAGGAGAGAGTCTCTCACATGATCTACTTAAGGCATTTAAGACCTTTATGTTTCCAGACAGGGGATGCTGGCTCCCTAGGCAGCCAGTGCAAAAACAGCACAGCATCCAGCAGATGGTTCAGAGGAGAGGCTTGCTGCCTCTTTGATTGCAAGAGGATCCCAGGAGTGCAAGCACACCCAGGTCAGGGGCCTGACATGAAGGGTGCCTCTCAAGGGTTACCTCTCCAGCTTTGAGCCAATCCATAGGATGGATGTTGTTATGTGGCCCCATAGGAGGGCCTCAGCTTTACTCTTGCCTTTAATTCTGAGCCCATGTTTCCACTACTGAGGCACAGTGCCCTTCCTCAGGCAGACAGCTAACAGCGGGGGACCCCTGAGATTTCAAAAGCAGCACCACTAGAGACTTTTGTCTTCCTCCAGGCAGGGGGAAATCTGCCCTCTGGCTGAAAACAAAGCCCAGGATGGGAGCAGAGACAGATCACACCAAGCAGAGCTCTGCTGAGGATATGATTGCTGAAGGGATACATCTCTCCGGGGTCTAGAGTGATGCTCTGCCTAATGTGGCCTGAGTCCTAAAACAAGCCGCCAGGCACCATTCCCAATAGGAATACACCTAAAGCATTTAACAGGAATCTAGTTGATGTTGAAGTGGTTTCCAGTGCCTGCTGTGTTTAGCCAGCCTTGCACCTACTAGTATGGTTATACTGTGCCCTGTGACTAGCAGTTAAAACATGGCCATGATATATCTTCTTTCTTCCCTCCTACCCAATTATCAAACCCATCACCACCATAACACTACATTGTGCTAGATATTGCTGGGACCAAAGGCTGCTCTCCAGCTGAGGCACAGGGTACTGTCTGATCGCAGTAACTCCAACGTTGTCACGGGAAGGAGCATGGCAGGAGCTGTGCCAGTGTCTTTGAGTCATTGCAGACACCACCTGAAGAATCATAGAATCATTTAGGTGGGACAAGACCTCTAAGATCATCGAGTCCAACTGTTAACCCAGCACTTCCAAGTTCACCACTAAACCAGGTCCCCAGGTGCCACATCCACACGTCCTTTGAACACTCCAGGAATGGTGATTCCACCACTTCCCTGGGCAGCCTGCTCCAATGCCTGGTTACCTTCTCCGCAAAGAAATTTTTTCCTAATACCCAATGTAAACTTCCTGGAGGAAGGACATCCCTTGACGTCAAGTTAAGTAGTCTCTGATAATCCTTTCCAGCAGCTCTGCAAGAGCCAAGCAGCTCTTTCCTGCTTGAGAAAAGTGCTTTTTGTTGTCTTTTGGGAGAATGTTTTCTTTTGTGCATTAGGTACTTTCCAAAAGAAGCATTATTTATTCATTTATTTCAGTTTCTTTAAATCTACATCCCTTAGATGTAACACAAGGCCGTTATAACTGACAAGTTCAAGCTCTTGTATAATGGAGGACCCACAGAATTTCACTCAAATTCCTGTGTTAGGGACTTACTCTTTTTTTCATGTAATCACAATTGCTCACATAAAAGACAAATAAAGTAATGCCTTCACCCATTACTTATTGATCCTGTGTTATAAGATTTCTAACAGAATACATAAAGCTTTTCAATGAATTTTTAAATGTAACTTGCATTCAGATTCTCTGGCAAATCATGCAATGTTTAAGATTGAGGGGGTTTTGATTTTTAGTAAATGATGTTTGCTACTGTCTTTTTTTGGTAGCAGATTAATTAGAAGCACGATAAAACCAACTGCAAAACCAACACTGAATTTATTGGGTGGATTTCCTATCATCTTTGTGGTTCAATACATTTCTTTGCAAGTGTTGCAAAAAACATTTAGCACAGCAGCCTTCTGGTCTTTGACTGGGCTCCTAGAAACTATTATCATATAAATAATAATTAGATGGAAGTTAAAACCAGCATGACTGTACTGAACAAATATACATGATTGCAAATGTGTCGGTATCAGTGGGAGAGAAGGAAAGTGAATCCACTTCAAATGTTCACAGTTACACCTCATTAGTCAGAGATGATTGTTTAATGATTTGATTAAAGGGAATTTTTCTCCTTCCTCAATCCACTTGTTTCTTCTCCTGTATTTAGTAATTGACTGCAGTTCAGAGATCTGCTGAATTTGTTAAGGTTTTCACATATTTCTTTTCTAGAAAGCTTTATCTTCAGGCTGACCAGTGTTTGCAGGCTCAACCTCATGCTATCCATAGCATAAGATGCCAATCTTCCCACACCAGTTCTGTTTAAAGACAGACACTTGGGCTGTCAGCAGTGGGGTATATTCTCAGCTTCAGGGACGCACTTTCAAAGTCTTTGAAGACAAGAAGCACAGGAACAAGCTTGCAGATAGGAGATTATAGACAAAGCATTGCAGAGATGAAACAAATGCTTCCCCAGTCTCTTAACGTACAAGTTAATCAAGTCACATTCTAAAGAGCTGTTAAATATTGTCATCAACAATTGCTTAGGCAAGGCCCATCTTCTATATATTTATAACATATGCAGAACAAATGTATTTGCAATAATATTCGTGAATATAGGTAACTTTTTTAAAATTCCTATATCATGAGCAGTAGATTTAGTGAATTTTCATCCCTCCAAGGGCCAAAATTTAAAAGAGGGGAAAAAAATCAAAACAAAATATAAGGCTAAAATATTTTTGAAGGACCTGGGATGTATGCCTATGTAGTATCATTTTGTTCTTTCAGTTCTAGGTGTTGGTAACTGAAAATTCCCTTTCATAGAGCATATGGCTACAGTAACAATATGTCTGTCTCCTTAGTATTTGTTGGCAGACTAGTTTGCTTTTGTTTGTATAAAGTAGAAAGGAGCTTTAAAGGCAGTAGTCCAGGATGTATGGTGCATGGAGCACTAGTAAAGTGGTTAAGACACTGCTGGCAGCAGGAGTCTGCAAAGAAACCATCACATTGGAACAAAAACAGCTGTCTGCCAGCACCATAAACTTTAGGACATGTTGTGGGTGATTAGTTGCTGCTCCTAATGTGTGAAAGTTGGCCTGTCTGCATACAGGCAAAATAAACTCCCTTTTACTTCTTGCCACTCATACACAGAAATCACAGGACATTATGGGATTGATTATGAGCCATAAAAGCCAGGAAGTTCAGTTTTAGAGTGAAAACCATGGCAATGACTGTCTCTTTCTATTTGAATGTCATTGCATGAAAAGCTAAGGTGAAATGAAAAGGAACAGGAAACAAACCTCAAATGGGAATGGGACAAAAAACTCTAATGGGAAAAGCAACTCAGTCAGGAAGGAACACTCAAGCATATAATATAAGGCACCTGGCCTCTCTGAAACTTTTGGTTTTTTAAGTAAACCTTAGTGGTCCTGGAGCAATAGTAAAGGAACAGTCCAGCAAACACATATTCTGCTGAATGTCACATAGACTTTTTTCCCAAAGACAGACATCCTTCCCATCTCCACCATCCCACCAGCTCAAATAGTCTGAATAAACACCACTTCAACAAAAGCAAGAAAGAATATGGATTGATTGCCAAGAAGAGAAAAAAAAGGGTATTTTGTTGTGAAACACTTCAGTTACATTTTTTGGGGATAAACTATTTCAAAGGTCATTTCAAAATTAAATCTCCTGTGAGTGCAAATCCAGGAATTTAACATGAATTGAAATTATACTTGTTTTGTGCTGCAAGGCAGTTTAAATATTTCCTTTCTGTGAGGGATTTTTTTTTTTCTGAACTGTTTATGAAATAGATGTGAAAACTAAGGGCAGAAGGTGGGGCTATTTTAATTTTTTTCTTTTATATACCTAAGTCTTCTGCTTTAAGCAATCATAACAAAGATAAATATTTATATAGCACCTGCCAGTCTATAGCTTAAAAGCACTTAACATGCTTTAATATATACTATTGCACAGAAATAGAAAAAGTACAGTTCTAGGGTGAAAGGTAATTACCTGAGAGCAATGCTGGAAAACAGAAAGTAAACAGGGTTTAGAACAAAGTAAACCAGAATTAATTCCTAGTGTGAATAAGTAGAAGAGAAAAGCTAATATTTCCACTGCTGCAAAATTTGTCAGTTGGAATTTCAAAGCCTGATTTTTCTTACCTTTCATAAACAGGCTGTAAATCTTAGGCCCCACAAAGTAAATGGATGGCTTAGTATTTACTCTAACAAAGGAAAAGACTTCATTCCCACAATTTAGTAAGATACAGCCTTGGAAGAAGTGGTAAGATCTGAGTCTAAGTGCCTGCAAGGGGTTAAGGGGGGCTGTAGAAATGACTTATGCCTTTGCCTAAGTAATAAAACTACATTCTTGGGTGGAGGGAGACTGCAATATTTTGGAGTGCTTTTTCCTCACAAAAATGTCACAAAAAGATTTTCTTTCCTTCAGCATGATCCACTTTATTGTATTTGCAAGAAAAGTAAAGGAAATGAAGACTTTTACTCTTGGAAATGCCAGTTTTTCTTTCTAATGCTAGTCAGCAGCCCACTGATTTAGGGGTCATTCTCAGGAGAATACTAGGATTAGCAGATGGTATCAGAGAAAAATTTTGTTTTGGTTTTTTTTTTATTCTTACTGCTCAGTATTGACTAGCAATTTAATAAAGAAATCCAGGAAGCAGCAGAACCAGAAGCTTTAGATAAAAATCTTGGAGGTTTCTCCAGAATCACAGAGTCATTGGAAAAGACCTCCAAGATCCTGGAGTCCAACTTTTCACTGAACACCACCACCATGTCAACTAAACCATAGAACTAAGTGCCACATCCAGTCATTTCTTAAACATTTCCTGGGGTGATCCATCCACCACTTTCCTTGGCAGCCCTTTCCAATGCTAAAGTCACACTCATACTGTTAAATGCATACTTAAATGTTTGTGGAAAATAGGACACCTCTGAGAGGAAGGCATGAAAGAGCCCTGCCTCCACATGCCCTGTCTCATAGGACAGATTTATTTCATAAACATAGGAAAACTGCTAACTTCTGCATGTGTAACCTTAATTATAGCAGAATTTAACTTTTTTTTTCTTTTAAGGCAGTTAGGAGGTTTTCTTCTTACTGGTGAGACTATTTTGAGAATCAATTTAAATATCTGAAATGATTATGCATATATAGTGCAAATATGCTAAATTTAACCTTTGAAGTAGTTCTTAGCTCTTCACTTCCAAAATGAAAACAAATGAATAATGATTGCTTTGGATTAAAGAAGCATACTTGGTATTTCACTCTTAGCAGAGAGACACCTCAGACCAGGGTTGTAAAGGTACCTGTTTGGTAATAAGGAGCTTTGGTCCGTAACAGCTTCAAATGGTGTTTCACAAATTCTCCATTACCTTTCTCAGATCCCTCAGGGTCTGTAGGAAGCAGTTTACTCATTGCCAAATATATTGATCCAAACAAGCAGGTGCAGGCCAATATATGCTATGTCAAGACACCAGCCCTGCTCCCAGAGTGTTCTAGCTCTGTGGGCATAGCACTTACTCTCTGCTAATCTTTTCTCCACACTTCCTAGAAGGGAGGGTTGTTGCTAGCCCAAGTTGACTCCTGTTAAGGAGACATATATTTCAGAGCCAGCTATAGATCTTTAAACAAGCATGCTGTGCTTTGCCATGAGTCCCTAAGGTCATGGACACAGCCTCCAGCACATGGGACAACTTGGTCTGTCTTAGCCAAGCCAGCCTTCTGTCACCCAGCGTGAGCTGGTGCTCTGGCACTGCCGAATGTCAAACCTATTTACTTTCAGCTACATCACCCAAGGAAGAAATGATGCACTGGAAAAGTATCACCTGGCTGTAAGATCCTCCTCAGTCTGGAGCCCTGACCTTCAGGTTAGGAAAGAACAGAGAGAAAAGCAGTCTTTGCCTTTGCTGCTGAAGCTGGGCCACAGGAACGCATGATGCGGGCCACAGTATGCACAGGGAAAATCTCTAGCCTAACTGCTGTGGCATTTACTTCCGAGGGGGGAGACTTCCGTTTTGTCCCTTTTCCCAAGTCTGGAACATTTGAGAAAAATGTATATTTGAGGAAAGTAGATAAAATGCATAAGCAGAGTTGGGAGAAGGAGTGGGAATGAAGAGCTTTCTTCTCCCACTAATTGCAGCAATCTCTCCCTTCTCCCTTTACACATTAATTTTGCCGGGTTTTGCAGGATGGTGTCAGGCTCCTTAGTTGTAGGAGTGGAAAGCCCTGGCCGTTGATTTTCTGTTTCCTGCTCAACTTTCTAAGCACATGTAAGATGCACCACGGTGCCAGAAGCATTTCCACAGGTTCTCAGGCATTTTTCACAAGAAGAAAAGAAAGTAAGTGCTCTGAGTCTTCTGTGATTACCAGTATAGGGAAGAGGTAAGGTCTTAAAGTCTTCTCTGGCATTTTTTGGTAGCTAATATCAGCTGTAGCCTGTTCTGTGTGGTGGCTACTGTGAAACCTGTTCCTCAGCACTTAATTCTCATTACACTTTTAAAAGGATATTCAAGTATGTAACTTGGGGTTGTAAATTGCACAGAAGCCTAAAGGTTACATATGGTAATGCTGCCCACCAAGGAGTGTATGCTGTTTTCCAGATCTGACCAAATGTTTTACAGGGAAGGCATTTTACTCAATTCTCTAATGTTGTTTTATGTAAACAACATAAACAATAACATGTTTCAGAATTGCCATTGCAAATTAAGAGCTTTCCATGCTCTAAGGGCCTCTGTGCATTCCCTACACAGATATTGCTACGCTGAGGGACATACTTATGCAAACAGGAATGATGGTAAAGAAAGTGGAGAAGAAAAATATCAGGTTAGAAGAACAAAACTGTATTTCTTCTAGCTCCATCAGCTTGGCTATATTTTCTTCCTGACAGCGACTTTGAAAGGGCAAAAGAATTCCTTCAACCAACTCTTCCTGTGACCTAAATGCATAATTGATGAAAAAGTATTGGTTACATGAAAGCCTCATAGAAACCACCAGGAAAGCATTGCAGATTATTTTTTCCTCCTTTTGCCACTATGTTTTTACAGATGTGATACGTGGTTTAAGGAGCCAAAGCAGACAGTTGTGCTTTAGCCCTGCCAAATACTCTAAACAAAGAAAAAGATTTCTTTCTTTCCTCTCCCTTTTCCAACAGAACATATATAGCTAAAATAAATAAATACATAAATAAATTTTTTTTAAATAGCTTTTAATTGGCATATCTACGAAAATTTATGAAGAAAATTATACGTTTAAAACAAACAATTACACAGCTTTGATTCCTGAAAGAATCAGAAGTCAGCGCACAGCGAGGACACCGCGGTGGCCTCTGTCAACCCGAGCACGGCTGGTGGCTCTGGCGCTGCCGCCGCAGCCATGCCGAGGGCTGGATTGCCACCTAGTGGGACCCCGCGGCTCCAACCCGCTGGAGATGTTAAATCCCTGCTCATTGTCCTAACGCTGATTAATAAATACTGCAGCTGAATTTAGAGCCTGGAGCAATGGATCACTAAACACCCCGAGAATCTGGTGCAGCACAGAATGGAATTATAGAATCACAGAATAGTTTGGATTGGAAGGGACCTTAAAGATCAGCTAATTCCACCCCACCTGACATGGGCTGGGACAACTTCCACTTGACTAGATTGCTCAATGTCCCATTCAATCAGGCCTTGAACATTTCCAGTGATGAAGCATCCACACCTTCCCTGGAAAACCTGTTCCGGTGCCTCGCTACCCTCATAGTAAATAATTTCTTCCTAATATCTAGTCTAAACCTACTGTCTTTCAGTTTAAAGCCATTACCCCTTGGGGAATGTTTGCCCCAGCATGTTGCAGTTGTACCCAAAACGTCATCTGCTGGTTCAGAGGCAGCACAGAGTGCCTGTGTGGCACTGCTGGCTCTCCTTATCACATGAGGACATTGGCCTCTCTCAAGTGTCCTCCGGTACCTGAACACTCTTAAAACTGATAATACCTGCTCTTTGAAGCTCATAGAAAATCTAAGTGTAAGGAAAACCATGGGGCCCTCTTGTCAGTGCCGGAAAGATATAAGGATAGACCATGGCTGGCTGCTGTGACAAACTGCCAGCCTTTTGTGCTCAGTGCAGACGGACTTGTGGTAGACACAACCATGGACTTGGTTTTCCATTGATCTGAGAAAGGCAGACTTTGTGCATCTGTAGAAAAGCTAACTGCAGTTCCTGGTGTGGCTGTACAGTGTGATGCAGTTGCTCACTGAATACTCCTCCCCTGACCAACTGTGAGCTTAGCAGGACGGAGCAGTGGGAAGGAAGAGGCCAGCCAGATCTTCTAAGGACCAGTTTAAGTCAGTCCCAACAGGGTGGATCATCAGCCAAGCATCACAGTTCTCCACCTTCTTCCTCTGTACATTCCTGCTCCCAGAGCCCTACAGCACCAGGACAATGAGGATGGGAGGAGGTAGTGGTGGCAGCGGCCTCCAGCTCTGCTGGGGAGAAGCTGTCTGCACTGCAGCTCCAGCTGCTGTTCGAGTGTCATCAGGTAGAGAAGAGCACCTGTCGTTTCTGTGTGCGGGGCTTGGAGTGCCTGTAGCTTGAGGGAAAGGAGTGGTGTAGGCTGGGCTTTGCTCAAGTGTCTTTGTGCCGACACCACACGAATGAGTACGCAGATATATTGCCGAGGGAGTACAGAGGAAGGCACTTCTTGGATAGGGAAAAGAGTGGAAAAGGTCAACCACTTGTTTCTTGTCCCTTGCCTTGTACCAATAGTGAGTTGAAACTCTCCATTTAAAAAAGATTAAACTTCAGTAAGGGGGTGGAAAGAGAGGGCTCACCCTTTTGTGGAGCCACACTGTGTGATGCGCAGGAGAACTGCTCATTTGTCTGTGAGGGGCTGGTCACCAGGCAGCCACACACATTCCATGCTGGAGCCCCTTTGCCATAGACAAACATTTTAGTCTTGCCCCTCAGTCCTTCTGTCAATCAATCAATCAATCAATCAATCACAACCACTGCAGGTTTTTACACTGGAGAGGATGGTCAGAGTCAACAGGTGGATGTGAAGACATCATACATCCTAAACATCCTATATGGTATCTGGTGTCACTCTGGACACCTAAAACAGGAACTGCAGGAGCTGGTCAACTCAGTGGAGATGTTAGAAACACGAAGGATGGATGTGCATTCCACTTTGCTGCTTCAGAGGTTATCCTGGGCTGAATGTTCATCTGGATCTCACAGTTTCTGAGTCTGGCACTAACACCAACTACTTCTAACGATTCCCTTCTTTCTCTGCACAGACAGACTTGTGTCTCTTAACACAAAATCTTCGTGGTTTCAACAGGGAGGTATAAGGGGGGCAGGAGCCTTGGGTTCAGTTCTTGCCTCTCCATTCAGTGAACAAATGTAACCATTGCTAAGAAGGCTGCTTTCATCCCTGGACTAATGTATATGTTCATGAAGAGTGAAAAAGCTTCAGTAAGAGAGGCAAAAAACTTCATAATCTTATGAATGGGGCATTATCATGAGAAAAAAATGGATCTTGGCAAAGGAACAACTCCTCCTGTTCTCTATATTGTTGAAGCTTGAACAGCAAGAAGGCAGAATTCTAACATGGAGCCAGAAAAAGAGCAAATAAGGCAGTATATGTTACTGTGGTCTCTATGTATCAGGCCACCAGATGACCAAGCTGGCCCCTAGTTCTGGTCCCTCAATTGCTTGTCTTTTACAATTCAGGAGCACTGAATATTTATTTGGTGGAAATAATGCTGGTAACTAGACTGTGTCACGAATCAGATGTGGGGTTTTGATTAACCCTACCTCCTGCCCAGGCCTCTGGCAGCAGGTAGTATCTTTATTGAGGCGGCCAGCACCCCAAAACCCACTCTCGTTCGTAAGTTCTTTTAATAATGACTGATTCTGTCTATTATAGAATAAATCATTTATTAATAGACAAGAAAACTACAGGCACAAGGCTTAAAGCAAACTAATACTACACAGGAATAAAACAAAGGAAAACACTACTAGTAGTAACATACAGACTGTATCTTAGCTACTGACTTTGTTACTGGCAAATTTGCATTCTGTGCAGAAGTCCCAAGTGAACAGAAAGAGCAGACATGTTGATTTGTTTGGGGGTTCTTGGGTTATTACAGAAAAGCTGCAGCAAAGAGGCAGAATGGGTTGGGACTGGATGGTTGGGACTGAATGAGGGGAAAAACAGTGAAGTGAGAAAAGGAAGAGGGGATGGAGGTGGTAGTTACCTGCCCTACCTGGTTATTCTCATGCAGAAGGAAAACTGGTACTCTTGGAATGGTGCCTGTTTATCTGGAAGGAAGCAGTCTGACATAGAGAGATTTACTAAACAGGAGTTGCTGTAGCCATCAAATGTGCAGAGATTTCTATTGCCAAAACCTGGCTTGACAGAGAGAAAAGGAATTGTTTCATGTACGTTCCTGCAGGCTTGGAAAGAAGAGGTGCAGAGAAGATTATGATATATTCCTTGTGTTCCTCTGAATAGTGCTTTGTAGCAGTGTGGAGACAGGGCCAAAACATAATTCAGAGTCAATGTTAATTATCTATGATGTGGAAAATCTTCAGGCAGGCTATTTATACCTTTGTTCTACCTCTAATTATTGTACCATTTGAATTAGTTAATTGGATAAATAAATAAATATTATTAAACAGGTGCTTAAATATCAGAGATTAAAAATCATGAATTAGTACAATAATCTAAATGATAACTGATCTCAAGGAGTGACTGCATAGAAGATGGTTAAATATTCTGGTTGGTGACAAATGGTTGTTAGATTTTCACTTACCTGAAGCAAAGTACTGTGTTCAGGCTACAGCAAGGCCCAAAAATGTGATGAACATCACAATATCCTAAATATGAGAGTATAAGCAGAAGCCTAAGTTTCCTATAACAATTTAGATACAGAATCTGCATCTCAATGTGATTCAGAATAGCTAGCTGAGTTATCTTTAAATAGAAGTCTACAAATGTCCATTTTAGGGTATGCTCCTTCTGGGTTGGCAGAAGGCCCACCAGAACAGCAGTTAGCAAAGAAGGAGCTACATTACAGTAACTTAGTGAGCTGCACTTAAATCAACACCTAAAAGACCTGTATTACGTGGACATTTACTTAACATTAAAACAGAATCCCTGCCCTATGAGATCCAAAGAGTCTCTAACCATGAGGCTACTGTAAAAAAGGGAAGGGCTGGTGATGGCACATATTGTGCTTTTTTCCTGAATCTCACTGCTGACCAGGGTCATTTTGGAGCCTTTTGTAGACTTTGTGTCCTCTCCCTCATGCCTGAACTACAGTAGAGCTTAGGTGTCTCTTTCTTCCCAGGCTTGGGGACTTCAAGAGTCTGGTTGCCCCCTGTACATCATTCAGAAATTTTGGATTCTAATGGTCACATGATCTGAGACTTAGGTAAGTAAAATTTGTCTTTAGGCAAATTGCAACTCTGGTAATAATCTAAACACAAATACATTTTATAAATCATAAGGCTTCATAACCTTTCAATCTTACCTGTTGGGAATCTTTAGAAGCAGGGAACTACAGTTCATCTCATCTCTTTTTAATTATTTGGAATGGTCCTTTTGCATGGCACAGTTATAGCAGCCACTCTTTTTTACTGCATTTATCAAAGGAGAGACACTCAACTAGCATTTAATGCACTAGTCCTGCAGCGCTCCACATCAAATTGTGCATGGCCACAGTCCAGTTCTCATTAGCCGCTATAGAAACAGCGAGCTTACTTCAAAAAGAAAAAAAGTTGTCTTTTAGAATACATTTGGAAAGAAAAACAGTATCATTGGTTGTAGTAAATACAAACAGATATGAGTCTGTATTTTAGGTATTACTCCTTCCTAGTCATGAGACCAGCGAGTGAACCCTTCGCCAGGGATGGTTCTCCTGAGAGTGAGAGGGATGGTTCTCCTGAGAGTGAGATGCCTCTGTGGACATAACTTTGAGACAATAAAGCAGCTCTTCCTAGCTAATATAGTTGACTGTCTAGTTTCCCAAGCAATCTGCACATTTTTTTCTGTGCCCTTTACTGAATCTTTGTGGATTAAGAAGGACTGGTTAATCTGAAGGCTATGTAACATCAGCTGGCCACAAACATTGCTCTGAATGCTGTGCAACTCAGGAACAAATCACCAGGCTTTGCAAATCCCCACAGAGAGCTGTGCACTGATTGTTCAGGCTGCACAATCATTTCTCAAATGAAACACAGCTGAAGTGCCAAATACTAACTCTCCCCAGTCTGGCTGTTACATATGGTAATGTCTTCCTAACCAGTTACCTGCTGTGGCCTGGGAAAGCCAGTAGGAACACTCAGATTATTTTAATCCTGACTATTCAAGAGAATTCTGAAAGATAGCAAGGGTTGAATCATTAACTGTGCTAAAACAGTGCTTATAATGTGCTCAAACTAAGAATATTAATTATGCTCAGAGTACAATGAAGTTAAAGGAGGGATGGGTAGTTAACCAAATGCTGCAGCTACAGGTCAGCAGTTCCTGTCTCAGTCTGCCTAAGAGCCCTTAGCTACTTCAGGATATAGCTCTCACAGCCACAGCCCACCTCCAGATTGACTTCACTGGGAAGTCACTAGTTACTGGTTGAGATGGTGAACATACTAGATTGATCTCTGAAATGCCACAGCTATTTTTCTCAAAAGTCCTTCTTTTTGACATTGCATTAAGATAGTGTGAGGACCTGGAGAAGCAAAATGAACAGTTTCAAACACTGCCAAACAAGAAAGTTCCCAGAAGAGAAGCCACAAAAAAGGAGCTTAAGATAAGCACAGATTGCAAACAGGAAGGCATTAATACAAAATCTAAATGGAGGTGAAAGTTTGGAATGAACAACACTGGACAAAATTCCACTGTGCAAACTGTGGGAAAAGTGCAGACAGCAACAACAGGAAGGTGCCAGGCCTGGTGAGGCAGATCTAGGTAACTATCTGGACAAAAACTCCCACCAAGGCAAACTGCGAGAAAGGAAGCAGCTTACACACATGCCATCCCATGCTGGGTGGGAATGGCACCCACGCCTCGTGGATACCCAGGACTTAGACTGTATAGAAGTGGTACCTTTAGAAGAACACTTGGGAACCCCCACCACTGAGCAGACCAGGGTGAAGAAAGTCCAGCAGGACACTGCAGGATTCCGTGTGGTGCTGACATCTTTGCTTAATCTCTCTCTCACACTCTCTTCCTCTTTCCCGCCAATTTCTGTCTCTCTTTATTTGACATTTACTCTTAAATAAAATCTGTACTATTGACTTCGGCATAAGGTCTCATTTGCACCATAATTCGGGCAGAGACAATTCAATAACCAGGTCCTAACAGTTAGCAAGCCAAAAACCAATCAAAAAACTCAATGCAGCATTTAGCAACATCGTGTTTGCAGTGTCCTCCAGGAAGCAACAATGAAAAATCCCATCTGCCACAAGCAGAGGCCCTCCACCAGAGATGCACCTTTCCTATTTCAGATACAGTGTCTGTGAGACTGTGCTTAGTGGGCCACCACAGCAGAGAGGAGCTGGAAGCAAGATCACATTTGGAGCAAAGAGGAGAACAGCATGAGAGAATAACACAGCTTGTAGGAAACACATGTGGAGGAAGAGCGTCCCCTAAAGGAGCAAGAAGGCACATGGATGGTAACAGGCTGCCTGGTTTGGATGAATGGAGGATAGGCCAGGATATGTGGAGCACAGCTGCACCAGGGCAGTGCTGAATTCCTCTCAACATGTTCTATTCCACTTCCCAGCTGTGCCATCACAAGTGATGACAGGTAGGTCTAAAGTTCAGACCCCCATGACCAAATACCAACTACAGGAATTATTACTACTTATTAAAGTTGCTGCATGTCTGATGACTCCTGGCTTTTTGGTGTGTGTTTTGGGTTGTGTTAAGGGCACAGAAATCCATGGACTGAGTTGAAGGCCGTGGGACTCCCAATACCAGCTTCTGAAATTAGTCACTTAACTTGAACTAGGATATTGCTGGCATGTTCATTTTAGTTAGTATGTTGATCAGAATCAAGCCCATATTCTTTGCTACTACCTAGAATTTAGCCTCTTACAGGGATTTAGGATATGTCTCATCCAATTAAATGGGGATGATTGAACCTGTCATTTTCAGTCTTTGATCTTAGCTCTGAGTTAAAGTGCAACTGAAAAATATATACAAAAATTACATCATAGGGGCTTTGCAACATCTAGTGTTAAAGTTAAATTATTATTGTAGACGGAATAACCTGGTTAGATAAATCGTTTTTCTTCTCCTTTTAGTTTTCTAAGGTATTTATGATGCTGAAGAAAAAACATTTTTCTCTGAAAATAGCCAGATTTCAAGGCTGATTCTCTGAAGTCCACTGCGTAAACTTTAATAATTCCCTTCTTAATATTAACCCATAACTGAATTGGATATCCTAGATCTCTAGAGCTCAGGCTTGAGTTATCCATAAAAGTGAGGAAAGTGAGAAAAAATTATACAGACATTAAGTGAAATACTTCTCTAATTAATAAAATGTCCAAGAAGTGTTTCCAGTACTGTAAGTCAGTTTTATTTTAAAAATAGAGTCCAAACATTGTTTTTTATAAGGTGCAACATATACACTGTTTTCTACAATAAAAAAAAACCAAAACAACAAACAGAACCAAAGCAAAACTATAGTCATAAATACAGTGTCATTCCAACACGGAATCAGTGAGTCTCCTGTAATTCTTAAACATTCTTTTTCTTCTCCTTCAAAGCATAAGAATTAATAATTAGTATCACTGGGACAGCCAAAGGGTCTGTCTAATGTCACCCATTTCTGTACTTTATTATAAAACTTTCAGGTACAGATTGCTTCAAGTACACATCAGAAGCTGAATGTAACTGAACACAGTTCATGCAAAACAAAGGTACAATACTGAACCTGCATCATTCAAAGATTTTTATTCTCCTGTTTAGTTTAGTTGGGCATTTTTGAAGGCAAAGTGCTTGAAGGACTGAACTGAGGTTGCATAAAGTCAGCAGTATATACTAAAATACTTATGTAACTCAGATTGATAACGCTAAATTACTATCTTGAGCTCTACAAATTCTAATAAATAGTTAAGCCTGAGATCTATGCCTCTTGGAGTCTATTCAGTACCTTCTGAGACAAATTTTGGAATACAGATGGAAAACAGTGCCTGATAAAGGGCTTTTTATGGGGAAGTAAATTAAATCATTACATCATAACTGCATTTTTTGAGACAAGCATGTTATTAATTTATATTAAGGGTGTTCCCTTTCAGACACCAATGTGAAGAGCAATAAAGGCTGTAGCATGGAGGAAGTTTTCTAATTAGCAAAGTCTGTCCTATGTCAAAGTCCTCCATGTCATTCTAGAACCAGCTTCAGCTTTGATAATGCCAAGCAGCTGAAGTTAGCCATGAGTGTGCCATTTCTGGACAGCCAGATAGCAGCCCCTGCTCTGAAGGGTTTAACAGATTTTGAAAAGAAACTGGAACAAAGAGCAGCACTACATGGTTACATGTCCAAAGGTTTTTCCCTTGACCCCTTAGGTATTTAAAGCTTTCCATCTAGAAAGGAATGTGTTTGACAGAAGAGAGCTGTACATCCATTTACCTGCGTTTTACTTGGGTGAGAGTCCAGGGTCAAACTGCACCCACAACAACTACATAAATCTCAATTCCTTCTGTTGTTTGCTGCAAACCACCATGTTGATTTTCTGGATCCTGTTTTTAAGCCCCAAGGACTTCTCCTAAGTGGTCTAATAAGGCAAGGCAACAAGCTGTCACAGGGGTGACTGTTGGTTTCAGTAAATCAGGCCTCGGGGTATTAATGGGAATTAACCACACAAATTTACACCTACGCATAACCACAGACTGAGTTTAACCCGGTAATCCAAGTCAATACACGTGGATTTGTATTCATAGCCAGATTAACCTCAGTTAGGCAACTCCATGTCTTTTTCTCAGAAAATGATAGTGTTTTTCAATGTTGACACACTATATTGGTTCCTGTTAGCAAACATGGAAAAGTAGAACATGGTCATACAGTTTTAATCCAAGAATGAGATTGCTCTCAAAAGTCAGTCTATTTATCTTCGTCTAAATCCCTTACATTCTAGAAGTTATGGGTAGAAACTGACAATTGTATAAAGCCGCACTTGGATTTAATTGTGGGAATGAACTGATTTTATGATGGCATCTCTGTTCAAATGAGGGAATCTAGTGTTTACGAGCTTTGTTGTTGACTTGGTTGGGTTTTTATGAGTTTGGCTACTGACACCTTGACAGAAAAACATAAGAAATAACCATATTATGTTGTATTTCCTATTTTAAGAAGAAAGGGGCTGCTCAGTTCTATAGTTTACATTGTTTAAACAATATCCCTTTAATAATATATTGTACTGCAGCTGTTAAGTTAACAAAAAGTATACACTGAAATATTTATGGGCTTTGGCCAGAGCTACGTATATTTATGTCAGACTGTTGCAAACACCATTGTTAAGTGGAATACTTAACAGATTAAAATTATCCCTTTACTTCCGTTTCTTTTACTTCAGCAATTCAGGCCATACTGTGTGTGAATGCAGTGGGACACGTGCCAGAAGGAAGCAGGGTCACTGGAGATAAGAGGAGGAATTTGTGACATATAACTTCGGCATCTAACTCAGGGTGCACCTGAGTGGTTGTCTCAGATCAGGGACACAACAATCATGCACATTGCCTGTATTTTAGATCAACAGTCTGGGTTTGGGCTGGAGTAAGCAACAGGCTGTTCTGGCATGAAAGGGTACTGCTCATCTCTGTCCATGAGGACCATCTGAACACCACCGGTTATCTGTGTGAATTTAACAAAAACACCAGAGGTCTTAGATGCCTAAATGAAGGGACCAGGAGGTCTGAAGGGGATTCAGGGCATCTAAGTTAGGACGCAACCCTTCTCCAATCCTTAAGTTTACATCTATAAAGCAAACCCTGAGCAGTGTGAATTACGCTTTACAGAGAGCACAATTTGGTATTCTGTTACTGATAGCAGTATTGACTAAAGGGTTGACCCTCTGTATCTCACACAGGACCAGAACAAGGGTTTAGGAAAATTTAGTATTTTTACCTGAGCAACTTAGAGATCTCTACCAGGGTCTGTTAAATCTTGTGTTCTGGGTGCAAAGAGATAAATACTTAAACCTTTCCTATGATCATTTACATTCTCAGTCCCTCTGATCTTATCCAGCCACAGTGTTGTGGAGACAGATTCCACAGTCCTATGACTGACAGGTGCATAAAAAGTAGATCTCTTATAGAGTAAGTGTCTATGACTGTAAATTAATTTCAGCAATCTCTTGGCAGGTGCAAACGAATGCCAAGAAAGAGCAATGACAAAAAGGATCTAAGTGGAGAACCAAGAATCAATGCAGAACTTCATTCTTTTGTGAAAAATGGTGATGTACACAAGGGAAGACAGATGAGGGATTCAATCTCTTGTCACTAACACTGATGAGAGATGGATACCACTGTCCTTTTAGTGCTTTTGAAAACTATTTTATGGGCTTCTATGTTTTTTCCAGTTACCACAGCAAACCACAAAATACTAAATTTTACAGTACTTGTATGCAAAATTGCATAGAGAGATAATAAATTCTTACAAATAAATCCCATTTTAACATTAATAAGGGGAAGCTGTTTGACAGAAATGCTAAGCAGTATAAAATTCAGAAGACTAAACCAGGGAGCAAGGGACACTACATTTTAAAGTGAGTTGAGGCATACTCTTAGTCTTTTCTTAAGACTCCAGTCTTAATTCATTAAACATTTACAAAATAAATGAAGATGACAAAATCTTTCATTTAAAAATATGACAATTTTTGTCTGTCATGAAAATGGTGTAACTGAGTAGCAAATAAATAGCCATGATTCCAGTAACAAAAGCAATTGACATTACTCATCTACACTCTCTGGCTTGGAACACAAACCTTTATATCTCTTAGCAGCTTGTATGTAAACAGTGCCTGCTACTCTTCGCACCTGCCTCGTGAGTTACTGTGACCTTGATGCCTCCCACTGGTGCTCCTGGCTCTTTGTCTCTAAGCACCGCATCACTTACACCCACCAGCACTCCAATTGAGCTGTTTGGAATCTCGTTAAGGAAACACAGCTTGATGTCTGCAGCTGCTCAGAGCTTCTAAACTGCCTTCCTCATGAAAAAAGTGCTGTCCTGCATCCACTCCCTCTATCAGAGGCATATCAGGCTATTTCTCATATACATTACCTTTTTCTCTTTAAGCAAGATGAAATACCAAACACAGCCTTTGTGTTAATCTAGAAGGGATTCCTTTGGGGTTACTTTCTTCTTCTTTACCAGTCTAGTTAAACATGATAGATTCAGGGTCCTGGTTTGCCATTTGAGCCATATGTCTTAATACATCCTTTTTAGTTATGATACCCAGCAACCTCCTATAGGAGAAAAGGAAACGAAAGGTCAACAATCATCTCATGTATCATCCAGGTTTTTTCCTTGTTCAGCTGCAGGGACATTTTGTGAGTGCTTCCATACAGTACTGTCCATCTCATCTATTCCCCAATTATTATCTTTTTATAAAAGTATTCTCACCTCATATATTTCTACTACCCCAGTCACGATAATGAAGTGAAATACTTTGGCTTGTTACATCTTTTTGTTGGGAACATGACTGAGTGAGGAGCTACAACAACCAACACTTTGTACAACAAAATAATAAGTTTCCTTAGGCTCAGGCTGCAGAAGACCAGCAGTCAAACCCAAGGCATCAGTGCTTGGTAATACACAAAGAAAACGAAAGCACAGGATTTCTGAAACTCTCACTGTCTGACAGCATAATTCCTTCAAATTTAAATGATAATTTCTCATTTATGTGAACCTAAATGAATTGTATCTGTCAAGAAAGATGAGGCCTATGGGATGTCTGGCCCCAAGAGTCAAAAATTTCATAACCCTCAGTATTCAAGGGCTTTTACTTCCAGTCCTTGAAGACCATTAGGCACTGAATTTTGAAACTATGTCATTTTTAATAGTTTTTCCACCTTTCATTTCATGTAAGTCCTAAAACTCAAGATCTTGGCACCTAAAATCAGAATCTAAATCTGCGTCCCAATAATGGTTCTTATTTTCGTAATGCTGAGGATACTGCATTGACAGTAACAACTGATATGCAATATTTTTGAATAACAAAAAGGCTTTTTAACAGAAGAATAAATTTTAGTCTTCCACATTTGGCAGTGATGACTCTGGTTTGGCTGTCCTGCTATCACTAGATCCTGGGACGAGCCATGATGCCCAAATAGCTCAAATTCCATTGGAACTATGGGATGTTATTTCTAGTCCACATGGTGCAGCTTTTTATTCTCCTAATTTCATGCTTGCCCACCTCCTTCAGCTGTTCTTTGAGGGCCTTTGGTTTATACACCTTTCCATTACCCAATAAAGAAAGTTGAACAGATTAATTTTCCTCCAGTGACACCTTCATCGCAGTCTTCACAAACATCTAATCTAGCTGGATGTCTCAAAACAGGCACATTCTTTGCAAACAATACTGCTTGCCAAACCTGCCTCTGTTGAAAACTGAATGATAGTGGAAGTCAGAACAGTTTATTCTGTATTTATTTTTACCTTATTTAAATGAGAATACGCTAAGGATTTGGGAGAACAGAATGAAATATAACACCCTGCAAGCACCATTTTTGTTCCAAGTCTTTTGCTGCCCTGGAAAGACACGGGCGAGGTTCCCTTATTCATCCATTCACAAAATAAGACAAAATTAAAATATTCACTTGACTGTCAACTACTCACCCACTGCGAGTGACCAGACACTGCCGGAGCCCAAGTTTTCGGAAAATATCTACCACGGTCTCCATTGGTGTGTGGTCAGTGACAGTGAAAGGGCTCAGGTTGAGAATACGCCGCAGTTTCAGCGGATGGGGACTGTTGGGTGGCAGTTCTGGGGGGTCTTCAGTGAAGTACACGATGGAGTTGCTCACCACCCCATCCTGACGCTGTCTTGCATTCTCTGTACAACAAAAAGATTGGTGTAGATAGTGAATTAAGCTTGATAATAAAAAATTTCTTCCTTTGGAAAGCAAGGTTTGTTTTTGGCTTTAACGTACTGAAGTCACAGAAATTTGGGTTACTGAGTAAACTTGAATTTCCTTGAGACATTGCTCCCTCAAAGCAAATGTAAGCGATATTTCTACAGACACATACTTTTCCTTGGTTGGGATAATGCTTTTCTGAATAAATATGCAGCTCATTGCATTCACAAACTTCACAAAACCAATTTCTGTCAAATTCAAATGACTGCATGTAATTTCCTCCATTGTGAGAATCACAACAGAAACTTTATTACATGGCTGAAGGAGTGGAGTCAACAGCTGTGTAAGATACCAGCTGGCTTGGAGCAAAACTTTCCAGTGGAGTTGGGAAAATGTGGACATGGTGAATGGATTTGTGAACACAAAGCTGGGGAAAGACAAATTCACATTCCAGGGATCCAGGGGCAGTGTGGATGTTTTTCTAGACCAGCACACCTCTCTGGCACGCAGGGTAAATTTTGTGGGTTTACACTTAATGCCTTAAATAGTTTGCATATCTAGATTTTAAAAAGGAAAAAGAAATTAGCTTCCTACTTAAAGGAAAATAGTAAAGGGAGGAAGAAATATAGGGGTAAACAGCACATATGTGACCACTTTCAAAAGCTCAACAGCTATCATTAATACTTTGATCAAACTAACAAAGTGAACATCACACTACATCTGGAGTTTACATGATCAGTATAAGCCTTTCACTTAAAGTATGCTCCAAGAAGAATACTTATCATTGGAGTAGGTTATTTTCTTTGTAGTGTTTACCTCATCTCTACTCAATACTACAGGGCATAAACATTATATGAGACACATTTCCGAATGACAGACAACTTTTCTCTCCCCAGAATAAGCATATAATGTGTTTGGCCCTGAGGGTTTTACTTTCCTTTTTTTTTTTTTTAATAAATTCTTGGAAATAGTTAAATTATTACCTTCAATTAACATAGGTTGCTTCTGTTCTTGAGAGATACAGCAACTGATACTCAAAGCATATGTAAATATTCTGGAACTCTCTGCCATCAATCAGAGTGCAGAAACCTTCTCCTGTGACTTGTAATGTGTAGACAGTGATGGTTTCCAACATGTTCCAGCTGCAATTTCTTTTTACATTTAATGATCATTGTCTTGTAATACTTCTAGAACTGGAGCAGTGCTGGCTCAAACCTAATATCAGTACAGTATATGATTCTCAACCTTCTCACCCCACATATTACAAGCCCTATTGCAATTTACAGGAATGATGTTAGTTTTGTCTCAGCTTGTTTCAATTCATACATCTAATTTCAAGTGTGAACATGCCTGCATAGTTCTTTGATATATGATCTGTGCTAAGAGGTAACATTAATCAAACTGAAGGTAACTCCCATCCTTTGATAAAAACCTTTGACAGCTAGGCATTTCCTTCCCAAAGCTGCACCCTAAGAAATAGGGCCAAGCATTTTGGTTACCACATTGCTGTTCCCAAGGCAGCAATGACCCTGAACAGCAGTGATTAGCCAAAGCCATGATTTCACTCTTCCATGTCAAACACCTCTCTAGAGAAATTTGAATGATGTAGTACTATGGGGTAAATTCAGTGGCATCAGAAAAATGGTGGATTTTGTATGCAGTCTCACTGGATGGCAGTGTGAGAGTAAAGGTACAATAGAAGAGCAGATCATTTCTGCAGTCAGTGGGTGAGAAAAACAGATACAGATTAACAGAAAGAGCAAAGCAAATGGATCACAATATCTGGTTTTACAGAGTAATCTATGCAGAAGGCTCTTGTCATAGCTAGAGAGTGAATTAATTCTCCCAAATGTGAAACAGCCTCTCATATTCAGGGGTTCACATTTCACAGCCTATACCAACTATGTTGATCTCTCAACTCCACACTGGAAAAAGCATATTATACAGGCCACCTGGCTATTTTCCAAGGCTCTGCCTTTCACATGGTGCCTCTGGAGCTGGCTAAATTTAAGAAAAGCTTTATAGTGCCAAAAACTCCCCTCTGTAAGACTGTAAAGTAGGTGTCATCTAAAATGTAGACACCTTTTCCCAAAGGGTAACTCTGCCACCTCACCTGCCTACCTACTCAACAAGGATCAGTGGAAGGACACAATCTTCCTGGGGATGCTTCTGAGCAATTGGAAATAGCATTGCCATTCACTTTACAGGTATTTGATGCATTTCTGGAGAATGCTCAGTGCTCCACTCAGTAAGAAAGAAATTATGTAGGGGTAAATCATGAGGCAGATAGCTGTGTGGGAAGAGGTATTTGATGTAAAACTCAGCAGCTATTGCCTTCATCCAAGAAGGCAGATGTGTGAGGGAATTGGAGTACTTCCCCAGAGTATTCCCTGGACCACCATACTGCTGATGCACAATTTAATTGGGCCTGAGAAAGAAGCTGAAATTCTTGGTTGAAACCATGTCTCTACGAAGTGCGAAGTGTTCTTACGTAGAGGTACCAGAGCTAGTTCAAACTGAGGAGGCCTTCTGCAGGGCATAATGCCATGAAAAAAGAGATACTGGTGAAAGAAGAGATACGGGAGTGGGCCCAACTCTGCTTTTCATAAAACCTCATTCCCTGGTTGAAGTGCTGCACAGATGGGGCTAATGCTGTTCTGAGATGTAACTCAGTACCTCTGTCAGGCTGAGCAGGTGAACCTGAGCAGGTGAATAAGAGATGCTTCACCATGTGTGATGTTTATCTCTTGGTAAGTAATTTTATGGCTTAAGGAGACTTGGTGTATGGCTCCATGATCACAACCATGAAGCAAGATGAGGTGGAGGTTCAGAACACATTAGCTACTCCTGTGGTAATGATAAGCAATAACAACTTCTGAAATTCAGGCAAAGCAACTTCAGAGAGAGAGGATTAGCAATCAAAAGCTTGCTAGCATGGTTTGCCCTGCCCTGTACTGGAACCATATACTGTGTCTTTCAAAACCAAGTTGAGATTTTAAGTCAAAAGGACAAAAACCACACTGGAAAGAGTAATCATTTATCATAGTGTCAGCACAGAATGACAGCACTCACACTCAGCCCAAGGGGAAAAGGGCCACCAAAGGTCACTGATGGCTGAGGATTTTAGGAAAACTTATCTATGCATATAACAATTTGGTTTTAAATCTAAGTTCTGTCTCATTTCCTATGAAAGATGCTCTTAACTAGAACTGAGCAGGAGACTACCTTTTCCTCTGAAAAATGCAGATGTCAAAGAAACAATTTTTGAACAGGAAAGCATTTTGATCTAAATGCTTACTGAGTTTAATTTTAACTGATTTCTTTGTTATCAGTTCATAGCTGGACACTTTCTCACATCTTCTGGCAAGACCATTCAGCCACACTGCCATTTATGACCTGAATCAAAAGACTCAGTTCCTCAAAGTTCTTTGACTGGCTTCAAGCAGCCTTTGTTCTTTCTGATTTTAAAGTGAGGGCTCTGCATCTTCAGTCCATGCAATTTTCCCACTGACATACCTTCCTGAAAAGGAGGTGCAAAAGACTATTAACTTTGGAAGGCACCAATTGTTAAAGCCATAACATGGCATGGGCAATGTAAAGGACAGACCCAGGGTAAGCTAAATACATCTAAAACATGCACTTTAAAGACCACTATTTTTTTCAAATTTTTGTTTTAGCTTTGTGGGAAGTGAGGTGGAAAGTGATCTTCAAAAATAACCCAAATTTTCCATTTATTAATTTTCTTGTCTGAAAAATATGTGCATTTCCATCCAAGACAACAGCTTTTTAAAGGTGTCTGAATAACAGGGATGGAACAAGACCATGCAGAGAAGAATAATTCCAAGACAAGGAGATTTGGATATACCAGACATTCTACTCCCCTGCAAATACAAGGCAACCATGCTCAGATGGCATCTTGCCTGCCTGCCCAGCTGGCCCTCAATACCACAGGACTGCCACACGTGGGAGCAGACAGTGGCCCAGCCTTGCAGACCTCTGCAGTTCTGGATGCCCTGGATCCCAAAAAGGTGGGAACACTTGCTTTCATCCAATATACTTGTTCTTCAATCCCCACTTAGTCATCAGATTAACCAGGAAAGGACCTGACAGTCAAAATCTTTAATGACCTGGATTCAGACTCTCAGGCAACCAGCCAGCTGTCCACTGGATGCCAGACAAAATTCAGCCATTTTTACCAATCAACACTGTCCACTGAAAAGCTTTCCACCTGTAGCACTAAAAGCCTGCATGTGAGGACAGAGCAACAGAAAGAAGGGTATTCCTTCACTGGGTGGCAAAAGTTCATGACTGCCCCAGCCGCTTCTGGAAGCCCATGGAGACTGAAAGAAGCTGAGAACTGCACTGGCTTTTGATCTGGTTCTGACAAAAACTCTCGCCCTATGAGCTGAGTTTCTCTCTGTTGTCTCTAGAAGAATTTTATTTTAGTGTTCTGAGTGACAGCAAAATTAAACCCACAAGGGTCAAGCCCACAAAAATGCAACCAGGTGGTATGACACAATAGAAAATCTTCCAGGTCCTAGCAACCAGTAAAAGTCAGATTTGAAGAAAAAGTTAGATTTGGTTCTCGTTTATCCATTCTTCAGCATGAGTAACACTGCTAACCTCCTACGTTATAAAAACTCCTTTCAAAATCAAACTTTTGCACACTGATACTCTACTTACTTATTGCAAGGATCAGCTCTCGTCTCTGTGCAAACCCAATAAGTCTCTCAGAGTCTTTTGAAACCACCACTGGAAAGCCATTGTAATCAGTCTCTTTGATAAGTGTCTCGACATCCTCCACCGTCATGCTGTCCTGTGTCAGAACAGAGAGAGGAGCTTCGCCACGCCGGGGTCTCATCACATCAGTTGCCAGGGTTCGGTGGGTGAACTCATCCTTCACATCCAGGAAGGGATACCCATTCAGATGAATGTGAGCTTCATAGATCCCTTCTTTTCCAAAGGCATCTGCCACCCACTTGCTTGTGACGGCTGCAGCCATAAGAGGTACAATGTACTCCAGGCCTCCGGTTAGCTCAAACATAATCACCACCAGAGAGACGGTCATTCGAGTAACACCACCTGCCAACAAGGAAAACACTCAAGTTTCTCTCAGTGCTGATATACATACTAAGCAACTCATTTATATTTTTGAGCCTTACACTCAAAAAACCATGTAATTATTTATTCTGAGTACTTTGCCCTTATACTTTTAGGCTTATTTCGCTGAAGAAAGGTGTTTTTCATCCACTGCAATTTTCATCAAAAAGGTTGACTGAACTTGCTCATGCCAAAGTTGCTAACATTGAAAAGCAAACAATGAATGCTAAAAGACAGAGCTTTAAAACCAGAAAGGATGAAAAAAAAAATCAGCTTTAATGGATACTTGAGAAAGTAAAATTGAACCCTGCCATTAACCCTCTAAAATTACTCCAAGAATCAGCTAAGTACCACAGCTGAGGCAGGTAGGAGCATAGAGAGGTGGCCTTCACACCAGCCTATTTATTGCAGTCATACTGAAGAGAAAGCTGAGCATTATCTTTGGACACAACATGGTTACTGCAAGAGCTATGTTATAGCTTAAACCCTTGCTTTTGATATCACTATAGTAATACAGTTTGAACTGTGTACAGCTTGGTTTGAGGCCATCCCAGCATGCAGCCATAGGCAGGGCTGTAGCTGTATTTTTCAATCTATTCTTTCCATATTATTTTCATAAGCAAGCTCCTTGCTCCTTTAGTTTACATTAAAGGATAAAAATAATCACATAACTGAGGACAAGTGTGTATGTATCTCTGAATTATTAGGTAACATTTCTTTGCCTCTGTTCAAAAGGTAAATGTAATAAATCTGCTATTTTTAGGTCTCAAAATACAGCACCATTTTAGATGAGAAAAATCAGAAACAGGTCATTAAAAGATGCTTCTTATCTAGCAGCACACAGAAATATTAGATTGTTGATTACTTAACACTATGAACCAGATATGAATTTCATCTGAGGAATGCCTTAAACTTCTGACTGTGAAAAGCTGAGAGCAAATACCACAGTAAGGATCATTTAATACTTACTCCATATCTCTTACTTTAGGCAAGATAGGTTTTGGTACAAAACAGCTTAAGTACAAGCTGTGACCATCTCTGACCATTCTACTGTATGTCTCACCCTACTATTAAAAACCACTGCACCTTAATTTGTACCTTTTAAAAGAGGAAGAAATTGCAGCCTCACTTTGAGCCCTGTGTGCAGTTTGGGGCACCACAATATAAAAAAGACATTATTCTTCTAATAAGAAACCATCCAGAGGAGGGCGGTGAAGGGTCTGAAGGGGAAGCCTTTTGAGGAGTGGCTGAGGTCACTTGTTCTGTTCAGCCTGGAGGGGACTAAGGGGAGACCTCATTGTGGTCTACAACATTCTCATAAGGGGAAGCAGAGGGGCAGGCAGTGATCTCTTCACTCTGGTGACCAGTGACAGGACTCAAGGAAATGGCATAAAGCTGAGTCAGGGAGGTTTAGGTTGGATGTCAGGAAAAAGTTCTTCACCCAGAGGGTGGCTGGACACTGGAACAGGTTCCCCAGGGAAATGGTCACAGCACCAGCCTGACAGAGTTCAAGAGGCATTTGGACAATGTTCTCAGGCTCATCCTGGGATTTTTGGGGTGCCCTGTGCATGGACAGGATTTGGACTACATGATGTTGATGAGTCCCTTCCAACTCAACATATTCTATGCTCCTATGATTCTATGCTGACTAGCAGACCAACTGCAATGGCAGAGCCAAATTTTTGTGTATTATTTCTTTTATGAACATTAAGATCATTTATCGAAAAGAAGAAGTGCTTTACTTGTTTGGACAGTAAGATTCATTCTAGCTTTTTTTAATTTGTCTACACTGCTGTGGGTGTTCACATCTAAAGGGATGATCCAGATTGCCTTTATAATCTCTAGATAAAAACAGGCCCTTCTGAGGCCAAATTCATCTGTTCATTTGCCTGGTTTCAGATGTGTATTGCCAGGTAAGACTGATCTTTCCCATACCTCATTTTTCTGTTTTGACTGTGAGGGGTATCAAGACAGTTAACCTCAGGTGTTGATATCTACATTACAGACATTAAATTTTCAAGCAAATCCCACCCCTCCTTCCTCTATATTGATTGCACAAATGATCCTGCTTTTCCAGTATGAGCATCCAAATCTGAAACTTTTCCAGCTCTTCCTTGAGTACATCTTCCATTTCAAACCTACCCAGTCACATTATCCATGTGTTATGCCTCTCCACTACTTTTTCATCCACTGATGATGATATCAATAACAGCAACAAAATGAGATACAATATGCAAGTACGCAAGGGGAAAGATATGATCAGGTAAAAACATGTTCAGATGGTATGCTTGTAACATTCTTGTTGCATCTACAGCTAGAAATTTGATATGTGAGCTATTATTCAATGATCTTGCTTTAATAGTTAACAGATCATTGCTGTTATATCCAATAAATCCTACTGATTGAGTGTAATCCAATATTGGCCTATGATCAAAATGAAAACCAAAATACAGCTCAGTTGACCATAGTGTGACACACAGCCAAAATAAGACCCAGAATTTTTACCTCTGTGTAGCTTAAAATTTAGCCAGAACTGGGATGTTTTTTCCCTGCACTGAGAGAGCGCACAGTGTAAACAAGTAAGTAGCTTTAGTCCAGTTACAGTGAATTTCATTACATCAAATGGAAAAAACGCGAGTAAAAATACTCCTGCTTGGAAACCTGCAGCCTAACTTCCATTTTTCCTTTTCTTTTCTGTGCTTTTTTGCAGAATACAAGGTGTAGGCATCGATGATTGCAAGCCTTTCTGTTGCTGACTACCTGGCAGATCACTGGAGCAACCAGTAGAGGAAGCTGCCCATTCTTTAGCCCATCATATCTTGATTGCAACCTCTGTTGTACCCAGAAATGCCAACACAGCAGCTGACACAAACACAAGGCCCTCCTAAGCACGTCCCCAAACATCAGTGTTGGTCACACACAAACCAGCGACCAGCAGAGACCGTACCCAAGCAAGCAGCTGCTCCCACCATAGCATAAAGCCCTGGTGTGACACAGTCTGCCCCAGGTCTGCACCAGTTCCTGAAGATGATCCAGTCATGATGGTGATACGCCAGCTGCTCCACTCCGATCCCAACCATCCTGCCAGCCATGGCTCCAACAGCCATGCTAGGAATAAAAAGGCCTGAAGGGATCTGGAATGAAATATAGACATGAGGACCTTGAGAAAAATGACCAGTATCAAACAATTTTTATTAACAGTAAGAGAACCAAGTTTCCATAGCTTCATGGCAGCCTAAACTGCTGATCCCCATGGTCTGACACAGTTTCCTGAGTGACTGAGTTTATGTGGCTACATGTGTATTAATAGCTTTACAAAATGTTAGTGCATTTTTAAAATAAATTTTGAATCTCACCTGCTGTATCCCACTGAATTAGGGAGATAAATGCTGTTTCTCAATAACAGTTTGCTTTTGAAGTCAAGATGTTCCTGGCTTTGCCTTTATTGCTTTCTCAGCAGGCAGTCAGGAGCTGCTGATGGTTCTGTCATAGGCTTAAGAATAAGCTTAACTAAAAATAACATCTTGATTTCACCCTCTATCAGATGGAGAACTTTATGGTTTTATTACTACTTTTTCAGGCTAAATCAGACCAGATTTTAAATTAAATGTCAAATGAAGAATAAAAGTTCAGAGAAAGGAGGCTGACTGCTCAGAGGCAGCTAATTCTCCATCTCAGTTTACAATATATTTTCCAAGAAGCTCTACGAATCATAACTTTGATGCCTGCTATACAGATAAGTCACAAACCATTAAAAACCAGTATTGAAATGAGAAGGGAGGGGAAAAAAAAGAAAACAAAAATTCACTTTGCCTTGGCTAAGTGCATTTCCTCTTAGATGTCAAGTGAACCAGCAAGCTGGAGATATATTCCTGCTGGAGAAGACAATTCAGATCTGTGACAAGGGCTCGCAGGAAGCTTTTGTTCCTTTCAGAGAGGAAAGCCTATTATATCTTTTCCAGTCTGAAAATATGCCTTGAGCTTCCTAGAGAGCTTAACTCACCTCATCAGCAGAGCCCAGAGGCACTAGGGCTGATAACAGCAGATGCTACAGCCCCCACCATATAGCGTTAATTTTGCTGATGCAGTTCGATTGAGTCTTCTAGATTTAGGGGGTAAAGCTATTCTGTCTGTTCTTTTACAGACTGGTTGAAACTGCTAATTGCTTCTAACAAATTCTAAATATACAGGATAAATAAAGAATCACATTTCAAATAAAGAACCAAAGCTTTTAATGAGCAACCATAAGAATGGGCTGTCAGCCATAAATCAGTTTCTAGGGTGAAAGGCTAAAAATGGATCCTCAGTTCAAGTGTAGTGTTTAAGAGAAAGATGAGATACTTTAGTTTTGAGCATGGTATAAAATATAGTGTATAACTAAGAAAAACTTCTCATTGTCTGCAGCCATCAGATTCAGAAATAAATGCTCAGCTAATGGGAGGTGTAGACAGATAGAACCTGTTTTTTATGTGCTCCATTAATCAGATATATAGAGCTCACCACAAACAGCTTGGTATATATTGAAAGCTTAGATAAATTGTTCTTGGACCTTTCATCACTCATTTATGGGAAGAAGCAGTTGTTGAAGGAAAAAGCTGCAAATCCAGAATATTCAAATGACACATCAGTTAGTCCTCTCACTCATTCCTCCTTTTTTGCCAACATACAGTGCTTAAAAAGATCCAAAAATAGACCTTTTCAGCCAGTTCTATATTTTTGTGATGGTCTAAATGTGCAAAATAGTAAATTTAAAATTATTACTTCCTTGAGCATAGCCACCTTGAGGCACATTAAGACATTAATCCAACAAGACAAACAACAACGTAAATAGCCCATATCCCATATATGAGAGCGCTAAAAAACAGCTGCAGTGGGAATCATCTTGAACTTGCTTATTGGCAACAGCGGGTTTAAATTCCCATACAGATTTCTTTTTCACTTAACAAAACCACACATGACAAGAAGGTGGGAAAGCAGGGCTCATCCCCGTGCTGCCACAGGGGCCTACAGGGCAAGGTGCTGCAAGGCAGGTGAGCCCCTCAGTCACTGCATCTCAGTGACAGTCCCGTGGCTGGGGCAGGTCAGAGGCAGGCGAGCCCTGCCAGAGAGAGCAGCTGCCCTTGGCAACTCATCTGTGCTCACAACAGCTCCTGCCCCTGTCCCCAAGTTACCTTCATGCCAAAAGTGAAGATCGTGATGACAATTTTGAACACCAAAGCCAAGGCGAGCTGCCACATGGCAGAGTAGACTCCGGGGCCGGCAGGTCTGTCGGGAATGTCATCCACTGGCCGGGTCATGTTCGGGTCATTGATGTAGTCGCAGAGCTGCGAGGACTCCAGGGCACCACAGTCATTGAAGAGCTCGGAGATCAGCTCGCTGGTGCTCCTGCGGGTGTAGGGGTTGGGGTAGGCGATGATGGCAGTGATAGCTGTTATCACGATGACCTCCAGCACTGGGTATTTCCCAAGCCTGGTGGTTTTGCGCCTCCTGCACCAGGCAATGTTGCATCGGATAAAGAGCGTCCCCCAGAGGCCCCCAAAGACGCCGAGCAGGATGAAGGGGAACAGCTCGGCCATGTACCAGGGGGTGTGGTACTCCACGTAGAACAGGACCAGCCGGCTGTTTCCAAAAGGATTGATGGACCTCAGTGTGAAGGCAGCCACAAGAGCAGCAAAAAATGACCTCCAGAGGGTTTTCAGAGGAAAGTAGTAGCTGACCTAAAACCAAGCAAAGACCGTAAACATTTCACTGAGTGTGACAGAGGGTGCTTCCTTTAGCTACCATCACCATCTGTTTCATTTGACTTTACTGTGAGCACTAGTCCTTACCACAGCCAGAATGTGTTCACAAAGGTATCAGAAAAGGCATTTTCAGATTTCAGAAAAAGAGTACCAACTAGTTTAAAATCGATAAATTTAAATCCAGCATTGCTGTCTAGAGAGTATAAGAAATGCTTGGCAGCTTGGTCCATGCATTAGCAAGCTGAAGACTGGAGAAACCTCAGCACAGGGACAAATTTCCGTATTGAATCATCTAATTTGTTTCCAGAAAGCCAGTGCCCTTCTGCTACTCAGATTATGCTAAAATATCCAGTTATTTCTCATTACTAGAAATCATAGATTATTTTTGTTATAGAAGAAAAAATAAGCATATACATATTAAAAAAATAATGAGTAATCTTGGAGAAAAGTATCAAATTAAAATATACTTATTGAAACAAGTGAACTGCTAGGTCTCACCTCTTCCAGACTAAAAAGCACACCTCCGATTGGAGCCCCAAAGGCAACAGAAACTCCTGCAGCAGCTGCAGCTGAAAGTACCTACAAATCAAATGTTTACATACAAGGCATGAGTAGCTTGAAACCCCAAGTATCCAGAGAGGGAAATTAGAAATTTATAAGCCAACCTCACCTCTCTTCTCTTTCCTTCATTCTTGCTGTACTTCGAGAAAAGGCTGCTGAAGAAGTTTCCACAGCAACAGGCCACATGGACTAATGGGCCCTCTTTCCCAAGGCTGAGGCCTGAAGACACCACCAGAACCAAGGTGACTGTTTTGATTAAAAGTGTCCATTTTCCCAGGTAGCCCCTAATAATGAACCCACTCAAGATGGTTTTTATCTGGAAAGCAGGAAGAACATGTTGAAGAGATGAAGAAACCTTTTCTACTCTGAACTTTCAAATGGAGTCAAAACTCCAGCAGAGTTTAAAAAGTTGCAGACTGCTTGAAAAGAGACAGTGATGGAGAGAAAGAAACCGTAGGTAGGGCAGCTTTCCCACAGCAATATCTGAGCAGGGGTTAAGCAGACCACACTTTTACTGCTGTTACGGGTGGTCCCCATAACAGGCAGCAAGGACTCTCACAGAGATCAATAGAAATATGAAACTCCTACACATCTCCTTGGCTTACAAGATCAGAGTTAAACTGGATTCGAGTTTAACAAAGCAGAAAAAAAAGAAAATAAACAACAACAGACTTTTTCCAGATAAAACACACAAAAAAATGTTCTAGATATTTGGAATCACTGTGCCATAAAAGCATACATGTATTATGAAATGAGAAAGTCCAAAAGATCAAATTTCTACACATTTTGTCTTAATTTTGCTAGTGAGTGGCTAGGAAAGAGCACAATGCATGTGCATGACATACAGGCTGCAGGGTGGGATTTGGGTTTGGACTCTAAGCCTGGAAATGGGCTGGAGCTGAACATCACCTCACACAAGGGATTTACCACTTGGAAACTGGCTTTATAACTAACTATGAAGACTTTTTAAAACCAAAAATATATCAAACACATAACAAAGACACACACGACTACTTTGAAACATGGAAATTATTCAAATATTTTAAATTATTTGTGGTGAGTTTTTATAAAACATTTGGATGCTTCTCTTAGAGATCAAGAACTAAAGTATGCCAAGATTTCTAAGCTTTGGGCTGTTGATTCTGTCTGCCAGATTCCTAAATAATAATTCCAGTGGTTCCATAGCACTTTTAACAAAAGACTGCCCTGATTTCAAAGACTTTTAATGACTCTGCTGGTTGAATTACAAGGTTCTTCTTTTAACAGCTTAAATATGGACTGAGGCTCAATAAGTAAAATATTGAAAATCAAGTAGATATTTTGGCTGCTATAATGTTGTCATGCTGGCATAATGTACATTATGTTGTGTTAGGGAACACAGTTAGCAAAAGATGTGCACCAGACACTTTTCAGGCATCCCAAATGATGGGCATCTTCAGTAGCTTAGGAAACCTTAGCTTTGTAGCCCTCCCCCTTCTTTTTATTTTGCTTTTATTTAGAGTCCAGCCTAGAAAATAATTGGTTTTGTAACTGGCCCAAGAAATTTCATCCTAGGAAAATTCTCTATTATCTTTTAGTGAGTGTGCTTCTTGGAGATGTTGATTTTTAATTCACACTCTGGCAATGAGCAAGTACGTGCATTAACCTGTCACAATGACATATGAACACTTTTTACTACGAAAAACTTAGATGATCACCATAAAAGCACAGACAAAGGAATGAAGGCAGATGAGATGGAAAGACAATTTTCTTGTTGCTATCCTATCTCATGGTACAGTTCTGGAATGGGAAAAGGCAGTAATTTTATTTTTGGTTGTTTGGGTTTTTTTGGATATTCATGCACAAAGAGAAACTCACCTCTGGGATTCCAGAGCCACAGGCATAAGGAGCAAACACTCTGACCAGGGAGACTGCCAGGAAAGCAAAACATAGAGCCCACATAATGTACAGAAAATAGTTTAGAATGTAAGCACTTGCACCCTAGAAAAATAACAGTAACAAACATTGTTAGACAAATGCAGGTAGCAAATTTCACACTTCTACAAGGGATCATGATGGCATGGAGCCTGATTTTTCATTTACATAGTAAGTGCTGCTTTTCCTCAGGAAGGACAAATAACTTTATATACTCCAACAATTTTATTACTCATGGAAAGAAGCAGCATACTAATAAATACCTAACCTAGTCCCTATAGCCTGTTTGCAAGGGACCCAAATACCTTAAACTGAGCATCTTTCAAGCACTAAAAAATTTAACTAACCCACATAAAGTTCCAAAACATCAAACAAATACGTCATAAGGGCAAAAGCAATTGGTAATGAAAAGGCACCTAATGAAGGAATCTGCTGTGTTCATCACATGGTGGGGGACAAGGAATGAAGCCCTGATACATATTTTTCTGAGGGCTGGTATTCAAAGGTCAGTTCTCATGCAGATGCTGATCTTTTCAAACAGCATCCTTGTGTATATCAGTAGCCAGTTCAGTTCACAAATAGGAAGGGTAAAACCTTAAATAAATCTATTCTTTCAATATGGTGCTGTCCACAATAGGGTTGAAAATAATTTTAAAACACCATAGCTTGGCAGAACCCGCTCACACATCTCAGTCATTTTTGCCTGAATATTTTAAAATCATTCCAGTCAGGAATAAGCCTATCTTCAAATTGAATAGCTTTACTTTTCTGACAGAATGGGAATGCTAATGATCATTAGCAATGGTTGACTGTGCAATGCCATAGTGAAAGCCCTGTCAAGAGTGACCTTCAAGTTTCTACCTTTTTCCAATGGTCAAGTCAAAACTTTTGTTAAAATCTCCCTTGAAATACCTTTGCCTCTTCACATGCATAGTTTTTTTAGATTAATTTCAAACACCTACCTACATGGACAAAAGAAAATCTACTCAGCGGCATCAAATTGGTACAAGGAGCTTAAGCCTTCAACAATATCCTGTAGCAACATGACACTACAGAATAAAAAACCGAGATGAACCTCAGTGCATGAATTGGTAGGAAACCTTCACCTCTAAGTGAACTCTTCCTACCGGACGCAATCCCAGCTGCTCAAGAACATCGGGGCCCTCTGCTCTGCAGGACAGCAGCCTGGATATCAACATTATGATAAATCAAGTAGGAAAACAGGCATTAATCAATTGTATCAGTTAACAGAGCTGGCCAAGCCGTGTTCCCAGTCATAAAAAACTTAGAGATGAGAAGTCTCCCTGTTTTCAAATCTGCAAGGAATCAACTTTTAACAGCATGGATGTTTGCTAGCTTCGTTTTCCAGGTCTGTCCAAATGGAAATGCAGTAAGGGATACCACTAACCCTCATCCTAATGGATGTATCTGGAAGAAGGGCAATTTGTTAAGCTGGTGCTTGCTGAAGTTAGCAGCTGGCTTTGCTGACGATAGCAGAATGCTGAAGCAATACAACATTATCCCCCAGTGCCCTGAGACTAAGCAGTCATGGATCCCACACTTGCAGTGATTGACATCCGGCTGTAGTCACCATGGATCTTTGTTGCTACAGCTGAAGACAGTTTCATGAATGTCTTCTCCTAGTGATTTCAATTACAAACAGCTATGAAAATATTTACTCTTCCTCTAGAGAAAACTCTGGATATCTTGCCTCAGGGCAAAATCCTCCTGTCAGTGTGAACCTGGAATACCTCCAAAGAAGGCCAACACCATTACAAAAATTTGGCCCTACTAGGTTGAGCAAAAGCTGTAGTTTTTTTACTTCTTCTTCTTTTGCATCTCAGAAGTCATAAGAAAACTCTGTCAGCTCGTTACTGCAGTCACACATACACCTACAGTGCTGTGGCAGGACCCCACAAGAGTCCATATGGCCAGTTCAATCTCATCCCTTGGGACATCTTTCATTGTTACATTTTCCAGATATCTGGCATTCTGCAGGTTCAACTGCAGCAGTTTCTAATGATTAATAATATGAAAACCTTTGGGAAGTGAAGTAGCAGTAACTCAGTATAGCAAATGGTTCATTTCTCATCCATTGCATGCCTTTACTGAGGCTCTGAATTAGCGAAAGTCTTGAGCATGTACGCTGGAGTCAGAGACCGAAGCAGCTCACCAGCAGAGATGATCCTGCTATGACCTTCCCCACAGCAGCTCAAAAGACTCACCCTGGAAGCAACAGTAACGAAGCAAGTAGGAAAACTGCGCAAAATTTTGTATTTTAGTTCACAAGACCAAGCAATATTTCAGGTCTGGTGTCAGTCCAGTTTAGATACAAATGGAACACAATTGAAAACAACCCTCACAAACTCACAGTACTGAAATAAACCACATCCCTCAGGATGCCCTCCAACGTATGGTTACTCCAGGGGCCCAGAGCTCTACTCTGACTCGACAGGGATCTCACAGTTTGCAGACTCTCTCCTATGGATGTTACAGCAGCGTGTGTCCTCAAGACTGACAGATTCAAGACTGCAAAACTGAGAAATGTGTTCCACATTTAAAGGGGCTTCCTTGTCTTGCAGGTCTCAGCTTCATGACAGGAGATCCAGAAGCCCTGGGATAAGAATCCAGTCCATTGCTGGATCCAGTGTCATGATCCATGGAAGACACAGAGACCTTTCCTCTACCCTGGACATGTGCAAGCCATCAAAAATGGGCTCCTCAGCCCTGGTGAAGCTGGGGTTGGGACCTAACTGGATCTGCAGAACAGGGAAAGTCCAGATCACCAGTGACATCTGATGACCTTTTGATCTGCCAGTGAATTTGAGGTTTTGAAAATTTCTCACACCAAGAAACCCTCTTAACCTCTTCTTTGGAAGTGGTTCAAGACCAGAAGGATGAAGGATATAACTGGCCTACAAAACAGTGATTAGGGAAGAAAACATAGCCTGGTAGGTGTCCAATGGGCTATTATGTTTTCCATAATAATTTATACCAAGCCTCTGCTTTGGGCCCATTTTATAGGAGCACTAAAATGGAAACATTTTTCAGGAGATGCCATAGGAAACGTCACAATTTACTGTGAAAACATATGTACAGGGTTTATCACAGCCATAAATTGGCAAAACCACAAGGAAGAA
This sequence comes from Aleadryas rufinucha, assembly GCA_013397815.1. Taxonomy (NCBI): domain Eukaryota; kingdom Metazoa; phylum Chordata; class Aves; order Passeriformes; genus Aleadryas; species Aleadryas rufinucha. Next base: position 533,594 of record VZTH01017695.1, on the reverse strand, counting down.
CTGATCTAAATCTCAGTCCTCAAAATGTCAAATTTAGTTGGCTATGACGAGAGAGAATCATAGTCATGCATAAAAAAAAGACGACCTGTCTGACCAGAGTACCTTTAGGGAAACTGTTCCAAATACTTTTTGCCTAAACTGTGCTCCAATGTGCACTGTTGTTTATAGGGCTCTTATGTAAATGTCAGGCACAAAGTGAAAAATAGGAAAAAAACCCAGCCAAATTATTCTGAAACTCAGTCAAGCTCAGTATATTTTGATACCTACTAAAATCCTCTACCACTACAGGAACCACTACAGTGCAAAACTTGCCCATATCATAAGCCTTTTGAACAAAAATGAATTTTTACTTTCCAAACTCACATTTTTATTGGGCTTTCCCTGGGATTTCAGTGTAACTGTAACAGACAGACAGATATATATAATATTTACAGCCTCCATCAGACCATCAGGAACCCACAGATCTTAGAGGCCCATTTGTTTTAGGAAAGAGACTAAAACTAAGCCAAAATGAAACTTTTCTTTTTTGCCCTACTGTGACAGTACACCAGGGGTGAGAAGCCCAGTTTGAACACAAAGTGAGTGACGTTTCACAGTGCTCACCTGGCTGATACTTTTTCTAAAGGCCGCAGCACACAACAGTCATGACTGCTGCTTTCGAGTAGCAGGAGAAAGCAATAAATTTTCTCAAGGATATGCATCATTTATATATTCCAGCCAAAGTAACAGCATGTCAAACACATGCTCAGGATTTCCAAATCCCCTAATAATTTTAACAGTCTCCTCTTTTTTCCCTTCCCACGTTTTTGGTTTGTTGGGTTTTTTTTTTTTATTCTCTTAAATTACATCACCCCCATCCTGCAGCTTTATATCAGGGTAACATTTCTTCACTGTCACAAAGACACAGCCACCCAAAACGTCTCTTGATGAAGACCAGGGCGAACCTAGCAAAACTCTGGCAAAGAGAAGCTTGGCACTGTGACTAGCAACCATGCTGAGAGATTTTTTGCCTCTGATTGTGTGGTGAGAATATTCAGGGACAGCGAGCACCCCACTACTTCCACTACGGTTAAATAGAACTCTAGAAAATTGAGCTGTACATATGCACAGACACTCTCACCTAGGACTTCTTGTACTGTAAACCTACAGCCGCACTGAAGGGAACATGAATGACACATTTACCTGGCAATGAAGGTGTCCTTAAACACTGTCTGCAGCACCAGACAACCTCCACACTGGGGGAAGATCTGAGACAACCTCCCCAAATCACCCACCCACACTTCAATTCAGTTTTTGTCAAATTCAAGTCAGAAATAAGGAGGAAGGGGGGATTTAAGACAATAATTCTGCCAAAGATTTGAGGTTTTAGGGGATCAATATTATTCAATACATTGAATAACTTAGGTTGAAAATAAAATGTGCTTTTTTTGTATTTCTTTTAAAAAGTGTAACTTGCTAAATGGCATGGTAGAAAGGCTTCATTTTTTTTCCAAATGAAACTTTCACCTGCTTTGCTTTGAAACAGCATTCTTTGTATTTAAAATTACTACAATTATGAAAAAAAAAGTGTAAGGGAAGTAAGTTTCATGTCAGTCCAAATCAGTTTTTTCCCTTCCTGTCCAACACCCCTGCAAATCCTTCACTCTGGCCAACCCCCAGGGAGCCCATTCTTTCCCCAGCTTTTGGTTCTAGCTAAGTATCTTGATGTCTGACACAGAAACTGATTGCAAGGGATAAACAAGCAGTTCTTATGCAGCTCCCTGTATCAGAATACATAAAACCCCATCTGCAATCCCAAAAACATCCTCATAAATGTATTTGTCAGTGCTCATCCTTTTTTTTTGTACCGTAAAATTACGTTTAAAAGGAAGAAAAGAAAATGCAGCTCAGATCCCCTGGTGATTATGCTATGCATGTTATGAAACACTTTTAGTTTAATACTGATAAAAATACAGTGCAATCTCAGAGTTTTCCAGTTTCCATCACACTGAAACCACAGGACCTCCTTCAAGTTAAGCAGATATTGCTTGTGGAAATGTCTTTTTTTTGCAGTGTGCTCAGTTCATTACTTTCTCTTTCAGAGAAACTCTCTGGAGGGAACATCAGCAAGTACGAAAAAAGGGCACTGCCTGGCCTGCTGTGACCCCAAGCTAATCAGGCCTCCCATACCTCAGACTGGCTTACAAGAAGTTCAGACCATTTCTGCCACTGGGGACATTTGTCCCTGTCATCGAATGTCGTTTCATTAGACGTCCAGCAGCACTGCTCATGGCTGTACCAGAAGGCAGACAGGCAGACACCCTCTTTCAGGTCTGTCATCCAATCCACAGCTAAATCTATCACTCCAGCTAATGTACCTGGGAAAAGAAATGCGGAAAAAGAAATGCTGGCATTAAAAATAATCAAGTTGCAAGGATAATATATCTAATTTTTATAACAGAATAAAACCTGTGATTTGGGTAAGCAGCTGCAACATAAGTGTTCTCAGCCTGGAGAAGGTTCCAAGGAGACCTTATAGCAGCCTCCCACTACCCACAGGGGGCTTATAAGAAAGATAGGGACAGACTTTCTATCAGGGCCTGCTGCACTGGGCAAGGGGTAATGGTTTTAAACTAAGAGAGGGTTGATTTAGACTAGGTATAAGGAATAAGTTTTTTACAATGAGGGTCGTGAAACAGTGGAACAGGTTGCCCACAGAGGTAGATGCCCCATCCCTGGAAACATTCAAGGCCAGATTGGACAGGGCTCTGAGCACCCTGATCCAGTTGAAGATGACCCTGCTCATGGCAGGGGTGCTGGACAGGATGACCTTTAAAAGCCCCTTCCAAGCCAAACTATTCTGTGCATCAATAAATACAAATATACCAAAGAACTGGGGGCAATAACAAGTTTTTCTGACCTTCAAGGCTCTCTCATAAGCTTTTATTTTAAACATTATCATTCTCATACTGACTGATGGCCAAACAGGGGAGATATAACCAATGTCAGGCCTGCAGCCTGTCCCAGGCAGGTGCCCTATCTGGCTGATGTGGGGAGGATGTTGTGCAGGGTCTCTATACACACACTGAGCCACGGGTCTCAAACCATACTGTGTACTTCAGGGGTAGTGGAGGAGAAGGATAAATATGTTTTCCTATAGCTTTACTGATCCCAACACAGCAAACTTAGAAGGATAATTTCATTACAAAGACAACATGGATGCGAAATTCTGACTTATGAACGTAACAGAATGGGGCTTTTGATATGTGTGTACATTGACTGGCAATCTAGGCATGCAGAATAAAACTATCTTTCGAATCCTCCCTGTACCACGACGCTCCTTTCAGTTTCTCCCCACTAACTACACAGAGCTACAGTGACACCCGGTGGCCAGCAGACACAGACACAGGTATACCTGCTGTGGCCAGAAACAAAACAAGAAAAATTCTGCTTCTCTAGGTCATTTGCTCATCAGCGATTACAACCTGCCCCAGCAGCAGCACCCTCAGTGCAGGTGAGTCCCCAGGAATCCAAGAGCAGCAGGAACGGGAGGCTGGGAGCAGCCAGAACACAGAGAGGCAGACCTGTGTTCACTCCCTGTGTCCATACTTTCTGGAAAGAATTAAACCAACGACTGATAGAAGAGTCATTTAGTGTTTTCCAGATCCCTCTCATATACAATGGAAAGCAGAAGTCATCACTACTTTTATAAATAATCATTAATAAAATTTCAGGAAACTGCTAATGGATTTGTACAGAATTTATTGAGGCTTATCAATGTACTGGGGAAAAATATTAGGAAAAACACTGGGGAAAAAACACTTTGGAAAATGCAAACTGGTTTGGTTTTATGTTTCCAAAACTTATAGATTTGTAGCTCCTGCTAAGAATGTAACTACATGAAGCAGGGGTGGGAGCTGTTCCCCTTTCCCCCAGCAGCTGGGGCACACAAGTGGGTCCAAGAGCTGGTTTATCTGATCTGGAATTAAGTTTTCGGATATTCATTTCTGTAAAAGAGACGGGGGAAAAACACATTTCAAATAAATCAAGCATGTGGAACCTTTTTTTTACTCCAAAGACCAGAAAAAACCCACAGGTTCTTCTCCCACCCGTAAGAAGGATGCTTGTCCCCACACTGACAAGCAGTGGTGACCAGGGTAGCAGTGAAGAATTTCTGTTGTATAAAAATAATCTGAAGAACTATAGAGATATACTAGACAGGATGACACACAAAAAAAAAAAAGGCTGCAGAAGGGAGTGATGATGTCTTTATCAATTATTTTCTTTCAAGAAGATGTTGCCTTAATCTTGGTTACTCTTTTCCATTTTTCCCAAGTTTCTATAGAAACAATGAACGATATTGCTAGATGATGATGAATCATTGCATTGCTGGCAACATCAGCATGCACAGCTTCCTGTTTTGCAGTGAGCTCTAAATTCTCCTCCAATTTTCTGAAAGTTTCAGAAACAAGGAATTTTCATCTCTTGGACATGAGCACCAAATGCTGTGTCTGTTGCACCTCTTGATGTATCTTTAACATTCTCTGTAATCTTCAAAGTCTACACCACACTTAACCAGGCAGCTGCATATTAATGCTACCTAGCCAAAGGTGCAAAGGAAGACAGACTTTTGAAAGTTTTTCCCCAATAAAGTTAATAACTATACTGAAGAAAAAACATTCAGTTCTCTAATATAACAAGTTCACAGGCACCTCAGCACCACTAAGACAATGTGCTTAATTATGCAGCTGATCTAATCCCTTTTGCCAAATTCTTAGGGACCCACATAAGGAGGAAAATGCTACATGCAATTTACTACACATGCCTTCAAGAGAAGAAAATCATAAGGAGGCCCAGGATAATAATGCAATAGTAAATGCTTCACCACCTATGTGACCAGAGCTAGAAGTTTTCCAAGTTCTGAATTTTTGCAGCTCTAAGTGAAATTAATGCAAGTGCTACACAGTTCAGCATCTCAAAGCAAGCTTTTAATTTCTTGTGCTTATTTAGGCTGTCAAGACTGTAATGAAGCATAGGTTTATCTCCCTGCTTCTCCCATCAAAGGAGCTGAGTTTGTTTCCCCTTCTATGCAACCTCCTGCCTGGAAGGAAAAATAATGAGGTACTCCAAAGCCAGACAATGCTGAACTTCATTTCAGATATTAGCCTTTTACCTCTCTCCTTTTCCTTTTGTTGATGATGGCCAATTTCTTCCTTTACAGTGCCCTAATGAGAATGCTAAAAATTTGCTTTGAAAAGATAGTTTTCTTCATGCACCTGTGTCAGAAAACAGCATCACCCAAGTGGTGCAGCACAGAATTACAAAGGGAATTCTTGCACATCCAGCCTCAGCATCAGAGCATTTCAGCATTACTATGATGGCACTTTTTGTTACATAGCTTTAGAAAACACAGACACTTGCTGATCTACAAAGAGCATATGCTTTCAGTTGGCCAGTAGTAATGGTTAGGCTGAGGAACATCCACTGGTCTGCAGGCAGGATGGGCACAACAAAAATTCAGAATGCCTAAATGCCTAATGCCGAAAAAATTTGGTATCTATATGTAAACTTTTAGGCTCACTTCCCATACATTGCTTTATATGAGGAAAACATGGAAACTCTGACCAAGATAGGCCCAGGTAGTATCAGTATCTTTTCCTAGATCACTGTGTGAATAGTCTTATCTGATCTCCACACCAAACAACATTTGTGGGTTTTACTGTTCCTTCGCTCTTCTCTGCAATTAGCAGGCTCTGGCTCCCAAAGCCTCATTTCCAGGAGCTCCTCAGTGCCCTTCCAGCCATTTGAGAGTGTCCAACACCATCATCTCCCTCCAGCCTGATGTTCAAGTACTTGTGGGTACTTGCCACAGACTGGAGGCAGTGAGGGGCTCTGCTCAGGCTAATTTGTGTGTGCACCCTCACACAGGAAATTAACATCCCAATGGCTGCTGTTACATTCTCAATATACACAGATGTTGCCNCATATATATAAATATATATATATCAATCATACTGCCAAACTGAACGGTTCTCTCCTTCCTCCCTCCATCAGCTCCTTCCCATCAGCTATATTTTGTTTGCTTGTGGCTCTGTGGTGACCAATGCTGCTGAGACCACTAATCAACTGAAAACTAATCTGGCCAAAATCCATTTTCTCTAGCAAGTCAGAACTCACCCAGTGCAGCTACACATGCACAGAGCAACAGGGCCCAGCGGCAGAAGCACTGGAGAACAAGGACTGCACCTTTTGGCCTCATTTGCTCATGCTGGCAGTAGAGGTGCAACCTTTGAGGTATTGCAAAATCTGAGAGATAAAGTTTACCAAATTGATGGGATTTAGGCTTCTAGATCAGTTAAGCTCACTTTAAACTCCTGGGCCTCGGTAAATGAGCCAAGTGCTTTTGGAAACTTGTGGAAGCCCCTGCCAGCCTCTTCCCAAGAGTCCCATCTTGCTGCTGTCTGTGCCCAGCACAGGGACAGCAGGGGAAGGATGCTCCATGGGACCCTTATGTCCTGGGTACTGCTGCTGCCCCTTTCCCCTTTCTCTCCCATGCCTTGCCATACTTTCTGCTTGCCTCTGGTAATGCCTGGACCCAGCTGCTCAAGGGTTCACCCACTGTCCATCCACTGAGCCAGGCTACTCCCCTTGGAGCAGCAGTAGTTTCTGCCTGTTCAGCAGAGGAGGGACCATGGAGGAGCCAGGCTGGTCCACACACAATCCCATCTGATCATACAGATGCCCTTGTGGCAGGCTCACTTCTCTGAGCAGGCAATATTTTAAGAAGAGAGGAAAACAACATGAAGTGCCTCTTGACCAAACCACCACCTCCTCCCTCCCCAAACCTGTTTAAGATACCTGACTAATTTGGTTTGATTCTTTGAGGTAAAATGGTTGCTCTACACCCTTGTCCTTGAAAAGGGTGGTCTCAGTTGCAGCTTACCCTCAAACCCCATTCCCAAGCTGGACATATCAATGTTAGGGCTTATCAGAGGACAGTGACTGGCTTTTGACAGCCCTGAGGATTTCAGCCTGATGTTTCATTGCAAACCAGAACTGAATAAAGCCTTCTGGGATGTTTTTACTAAAACGGGAATGTGTGCATATATACCACATTCTTTGTATGAGGAGAGGATTACTGAGGTCACTAGAGCCCTCAAGAGCTTGCTCTAACTTTATTTTCAGGCAGAATTCTCCATCCCAGATGAGACCAACCCTGGCCTTCAGGCAGGACTCAGCAGCCCTGGTAGTACACAGTCTATCAGACTCTCTTCCCATCTCACCCTCCCAACAAAGCTTTTGTGGAAACTATTACATGTCTATGAAATTGCATAATTTGCCAAACATGTCACCTCAGAAATGTTTTCTCAAGAACTTCATCAGTATTCTGAGGCTCCTAACAACTGTAATAAACATATTAACTTGACAGATGCTGAGCAGGAAATTCCCATCACCCCTTGGAAACTGGGAAACTTCACACGGTGCTTTTACCAAGCACCATGACACAAGAGCAACCTGACATCACTGAAAAAGAATAAAAAATGGCAGCTGTCTCAGCTGGGTCAGAGAAGTGCAGCTTTCCAAGCAGGAAGATGTGCTAAACTGAGGAGACGACAGGAGAAATTGAGGAAATTAACGAATTTGCCATGTGAGTTTGAACAGGCTGTTAAATATGTAATGTCTGTCTGGCCTGGAAGCAGATCTGAAACCAAGTCTGAAACTGTATTTTGCCTTCACGCATACATAAAGAAGATAACCCAGTGGAAATAGCAGTTTATAAAGCTCCCCTTTGAGTGTCCACAACCAACATTTTCCCCACATCATATTTTCTACTTGCAGAATTAAAGTGATGACAAGAAAAAAAAAATCTACAAATAAAATTGACTTCTGCAAAGCAAAGATTCAGAAAGTCAGAGTAGTCCATCGAGTACAAAGCACTAAAAAGCAGATTTCCCAAAGCAACAGAAAAATCCCTCTACTGGTGAAAACATTTTTTTCTAGGTCAGCACTCGAAAGGAGACTTTGCAAGTGGGTATTTTTATTTAGGATCATAACTGCATGAATGCAAAGTTGTCTTTTTAGCTTAAAAACAAAACAAAAAAAAAAATCAATAGAGAGACAATGAAGTGCAAAGAGAAGCAGATGGTACTGCAGCAGCTTGGGTGAGATGCTTCAGGCACAGCCGTAGCACTAACACATACATACCTGCCAGTAGTCCTATGAGAAGCATTACAACCCATCCCGACCAGGCATCCAGCAAACTCTTGATGAACTCCCATATCGATTCTTTACTTTTGCTTGTAATCTGAAATTAAACATACATATAGATGTGTTGCTGATTCGGGTTGACAGTTCTAGAGCACAATGTTTAAAATAATTAAACTCCTAGACGGTGCATACAATTTCTCTACTCTCTACTTCCTGCAGTCCCAGTAGTTTTTTCAGAGATGCTCATCTGATTAAGTTGCAGCAGCCCNCCCTTCTATGTAACCCTGAGGCTGGCTCTGCTGGGAGCAGGAAGCCAGAGCAGAACCCCCTCCAGACATCCCTTTCCCACCTACACTTTTCTGGGACTAACAAAGGATGCAGGCTCGACAACATTCCAAAAATGACTATATATATATATATACATATACATATATATATATATATATGACATAATACATA
>VZTH01017695.1:474270-515061 GCA_013397815.1 Aleadryas rufinucha | reverse complement strand
CAAATGAATTCAGAGAGAGCAGAGTTGCACTGCGAGAAGGGAAGTATCCTGGTACACAGTTACTGCTAAACAGCTCTCTCCTGAAATGGGAAGTTCAATTGCACTCAATGTACCTCTCGCTGAAAACCTTTTCAAACCTTCAGCTGTAAATAAAGCTGATAAACCCGCACTGGAAAAGCCATTAATGTGGTTTTACCATGTCACTTCTCATGATCTGAGTGGAGGTTGTGAGTCATTTTCACACAGGAGGGTGATGTTTTCTTGTTCACAGGGCACTGGTTTTCACTGCTGCATTTGATGCCGATGGGCTGCACAGCTACAGAGAAGTTACTTCATCCCACTGAGAGGAAGCTCCTGCTTCTGCAAGATGGGGAAACCCTTCCCTTGGGGTGATGCTTAAGAGCAAAATGTTAAAAGTGCTTTAGGAATAGCAGCCTAGTGTAACCCTGCCAGAGTCACTCTTTTGACATTAATAATCATGTGTAATTTTTTTGGTTCTGCTGGGCTAGAGATGAAGAAAGCTGAAAAAACCCAACACCTGATGTGTATGTACGCACACACAAAAAATGAATTAAGACTCCTTCTCTACAACCTGATCCCATTTCACTAAGAGGAAAAATTAACACACACACACTCCTGTTGGGCACCCTGCAAGCTGCAGTGTGATGGCAAAAGCAACCAGGAGACGGACTGGTAACCTCCAGGCATCACACCACTTTTGAGGGTTGAGCACCATGCTGAGCGAGGAGCTGTTCAGGCCTGGAGAGGCTCCCACCACACACCACCAATCTCCAACACAAGCAAGATGGCTCTGGACTGTGGAGGAGACTGGGCATTAGGAGCATCCCCTCTCCCCCTGTTACAGCACCTGGGCACAGTCACAGTCGTGCTCACTTTCCCCTTCAGGTCAGCAAACAACTTCACAATAAAGCAGTTCGCAGCCCCAGGAGGTTACAGCACTCCAGAGGAGCCTGTTTGGTTCAGGCAAAGAGGAATTTCTCTAGTCCAGGGTCAACGCTCCCCATCTCCTTCTCCTCTGGTCCCTGTTTAAAAGCTACCAGCACTACCTTTGAAAAGGCACAACCTTTGTAAGAGAGGCCCCGATGTGCACAGGGGCTGAGCACTCTTGCAGCCATGTGTTGGAGCCCTCACATGGCATCCCAGTGCTGCTGGGGAGAGCACCTTCCAGCTGGGGATGTCCCCAGGGTCCCCCTTTTATACTAAGTAACTCTAAGAGCACTTAAGTCCTTAATTTACAAGGGTCCCCAGCAGGAGAAGGCTGCAAGATAAGGCTGGTGCCTTGTCTTCTTGCACAGAAGATGTCTGACAAACTGAGAGAGCAGGAGAACCACTGCCCGGCACATATTTCCACAGGGCACTTCTATATGCTCTAGAGTAGGGGGGGAACCCATCACACCTGCAGAACCCAAGCGTGGCAGCCCTGCTGCGCTCCTTGCATGGGCAAAGAGCCAAGTCTTGGTGTGCCTGGCGAGTAAGAGCACAGCTCGGCTCACAGCCAGTGCTGGAGAGAACTGAGCCAGCCTTGACTCCAGGGGAAATCAAGGAGAAGAAACCCACCATTGGCACCAACAGGATGCAACCTCCCCCCCGCCCCCATCACCTCATGCAGCAACAGGTCTGTATTTCTCTCACTTTAGAGGCTCAGTCTTGAAAAAACAGGAGAGGTTCTGCTGGAGAAAAATAAAATTGAAATTTATTTTTCTTTTCAGTTTGGAACAACCATCGTCTTTTTGTACTTCAGTAACTCATTATCTACTTTCCCCTCCTACACACCTTATTTTCTGATCCTGACACAACTGCATACCTGATCACTGGAAACCAGAATTCACCCCTCACTAGGATGTAGAGTCTACTTCAGCATGGGAGATCCAAAATATCCCCCCTTAAGGTATGGGTGAGCACACAGAGGTTCTAGGCCTGCCAAATTTTCAGATTTTTCCAATAGTGGGAAATAATTATTTGAACAAAGAACAGGATTTGGAAGAATAAAAAAAACTTCCTGTAGACCAGGAGTAAAAAGTCACCTGACTCTCTGCCTGATGAAGCTGCAGCTGAGTCATCCTCTGTTCTCTGGCAAAGGCACAGAATTATTTATCACAATTGTTAAAAAAATATATATAATTTTCTTTTCTGATTAGTATTAGCTCAAAAATTAATTTTGTTTCTCACATTGTAACATTTGCATTGGAATAAAGTTAAAAAAAAAATAAATTAAAACTCTAAAATATATTTGAAAAGCTATATGGAAAAAAAGTCCTGCAGGAGAGTCACCATTTTTTCCTTTACAGATATATACCCAAGTATTTGTACAGAGCATCTAATTAAACACCCACACCAGGAAAACAGACTCTGGACTTTGCTTCCATAAATATCAAGCCCAAAAGCACAGTTTACCATGGATTTTTCAGCCTTTTGGTTATCAGCATTTTGCAAGAAAGCAAAAATCCGCTTGTCGTCTCCTATGTTCCTTCTGGAAAAGGATTTTTCACGTTTATATAGGACAAGGAAAAACCGACCTTTTACTACAGCAAATTATGCAGGAAACCTGTCGGACTAGGTGCTTTGAAAACACATTAGCAAAAATTAACAATAAAGGAAAAGCCTCTTTCCCCAAATACACCTCTTAACCCCTTGAGCAAGTTAATCCTCATTCCTTTATAAGCTTAGACGCAACAGCAACTTCCTTTAAGCATCCAGGTAAAAAAAGGCAGGGGATGCAAGCAAAACACTATTGCTGCTCTCTTTGCACGACTGAATGATGATGGCTGCTCACGTAAATACAGAATTCTGCAGACACCCGAAGGAGCCATTGGAAACACAGGGAACAAAGGGCCTTCTTTAGCTGTAAAGCCCCATCTGGCAGCATTTCTATTGGAGATGTCAGCCGGGAGATCAGCACAGAGCCAGCAGGCAGCCTCTGCACCTGCAAACCCTCTGCTTGCAGAGAAAATGTGCCGCTTTATTTGCCAGCAGAAATTCTGCCCGACGGAGCTGGAGCTCTAGGACCGCAGCACAAGAGCAACTCGCAAATGATTTTTTTCGAAGAATTATGTTGCTTACCTGCAATGCAACATCATTTAGCCCAATCCCAATGATTTTAATAGCATCCTTCCTTGGGTGGTATGGCTGCACCAGCAGTGATGTCATGGGGAGGAAGCAGTAACAATCATGTGACTGCATCCTCCGTCTATAGGATATCTGATCGGGGGAGCTGCACCAGCCTGCAATCCTGCAGGATTAAACGGCAAGCCTCTTTACCCTGCCCTGCCGATTCCGTCACCATTGGAACACATGCTGCTTTTCTCCCTCCCTAACCTGAGCTAATCGTTCTGTGTGGTTTTTTTGCGACAGCAACGACATCCGCATTTTTCATGAGGTAAAAGCATAGGGAGTATGGCGTGTGCAAGTATTCCTGGTGACTCTGCAGCCCAGGTTGCTGCTCTGTGAAATATGTAATCACAGCCACTTGGAAATGAGACAAACTGCAATTTCACCATCCCTTGCATTTTTCCTTTCCTGGCACTGCATATCAAGCTTATCCAGACTGACTTCCTGCCATCTTCTGTGTCATAGTCATGCTCTGCAAACCTCCCTCAAAGATTTCATCCTTGTTACCTTCACTTCTTAACTCTCCCCACCATCCATCCATCCATCCATCCATCCATCCATCCATCCACTTGCAGCTCTCCTGCCTTTTCTTCAATGCAACTGTCACTGCTTGAAAAGATCCTCTCCTACATGCCAGCCTACTTTTCCTTTTCAAAACATCTGCTGAAGCTATCCCAAATACTGAAAAGCTAGAACTTCCTAAAATATTTTTTTGAAAAGGCAATTAGCCTGACTTTCACATTTTGGTTAACTGCATGTAGCATCTCAACGATAATTTTTTTTTTTTTGAGGGGCAAGGGGAGTGTTTAAGAATTTTATCATACTCAGCAATGTATTTGATTTCTAAAAGAAGGTAAGAATTTCCAAAGTTCTGATTGCACAGATTTTATACAAGTCACTAGGGCTGTATTCTGCAAGGCAGAGGCTGTAACGGTTCTTTCTGAAGACCCTGTACATGTTTGTAAGTGTGCAGTGTGTTGTACTTCAGGACATTCACCTCACTGCATTTGAATATTGTGCAGACTGGTTTTACGCCTACGGGTAACCAGGCAGGGGCTTTGTATTTCCAAGCAGATGCAACAGCTGGGTAGAAGGAGGTCTTGCACAATCACCCATAAAAATACCCACAGGTGACCGAATGCGCAAAAGTGACTTCCACTCACTTCAAAGTCGAAGGAATGCAGTTCTGGAAGACCTTTTCGTCCCAGTGTGTTTGAGCAGTAATTTATGGATGTGCCATGTATTTCTGATAGGGACTCCCCATCCAGAAGCCACACACATTGGATTTTATTGCAAAATTTGAACACTTTAGCTTGCTTCACCTTAAGCTCCCACACCTTTCTGGAACAAGAATCATGCCTTTAGAGAAGAGGTTTGATTATGCCCTTCACACACAGCACAGATCATAATCCTCTACCACTCACAGATCAGTAGCAGCCCCAGGCCTTTATAACCATGTCAGTGAAATGTGGAAAAGCAATACAAGTCCCAGCTTCCTGCCAGCGTCTGTTCTTTGTGCCCATTCAAATCAGTATTAATAGGCCAATTGAATTTGTGAAGGAAGCTAAACACTGAGCACTTGACTTATTTTCTTGTTAATACAACTGCAATTTCCTTCAATCAGTTTATGAGAGGAAAATATGGAAAACAGGAAGCAGCATTTACTTGGTGAAACATCTACACCTGGGAACTTCTATGCTGGACACACACTTGAACACAAACACTGTGCCCTAGACAGAGAATAGTCATTTTGTGCACTTAAGAAATGAGTGTAAGGGGCTCAATCCTACATTTTTTTCCTGGACAGACTTTCCTAAATCGATTTCCTGGTTTTATCTTGTTTATTACCAGCTGATCTCAGTAAATCTCCTACTGAAAGTACATTTTTAGTTGGATAGTCAAACTGCAGTCAAATTAAAGGGACACAATACCTGATTCTCTATTGAAAATACAATAGATATGTATGCTCAAATGTAAAAGATTTTCAAAATTTGTAAGGAACTAGAACCAATTCCTAAGAAGCCTTTATATCCAAGAATATGGATATTTTCCAAGTGCAAGCAAATGATTTAACTGGCATTTACAGATTCCAAAATCAAATCAACTTTACTCCTTGGTATTTTCTGCCAATGATACTCAGCCAATTGCATGATCTCAGGAAAAAAAAATATATTCTTCACATGATGTTTTAGAAAAGGCTGCTCTTGCTTTTGTTAGCCTGCAGTTTCCCAAGTCTCTCTGTAAATGCTTCTTCCCCTCAAAGATGTACGACACTATAGTTATAAAGGAGGTTGGGGTCTAAACAAGCTGTGATGGGCCCTCTTCCCTAAAAACTCAAACTTCAGTTTCATATCCACTGAACACAAAATACATAGTTCATCTAACTCATTAAAAAAATATTCTTTTTATACTGCACTTAACTTTAAGTCCTGCAAAGTGCTTAAAAGGACTGCAGCAAGAAATACAAGTAAGACTTCATTCTTACAAGAGAAAACCCAACCTGACGTACCCGTTAGAGCTTCTGTTGTTCCTCCTGACGGCAGCGAGACAGGGACGTTGCTGTTCCAAATGCCTATTTCTAGCAGACTGTTTAAAAATAACCTAAACTCTGTCATACCCTTGATGCCTTGCAAATACTGGAGAGACAGGAGTCACGTGTCCTTGCTATGATTTTGCCTGTGCTCCTGCAGCTTAGGGTTGCAGAGGGAAACTGAGAAATGGCCTTTCTGTAATTATGCAGATTTAATGTTTCCTTTGTGAAAGCAGCAGTACACTCCAGCCTAAAAAAGTCAACCAGTATTCTTCTGAGTGGTTTCTACCTTGGAATTAGTCATAACTAAGATATTACAGAACTAATAATGTCAACTTGCTTTCAATACAAATTTAGAAAGTGCAAATGTTTGTTATGAAAAAAAAAGCAATTCAACATGTTGTAAGTGGAGCTACCCAAGGATTCTGGGAATATTCAACTATGAGCTTCTGATACAGCTGTTAACTTATCATGAGTGATAAGCACTTGGAAGGACATACTTGCCATTCCTTACACTCTGCATCTCTTTCAGCTCTTCAGTATAATCCTTCTAGTCTTCAGTTTCCCAGATTTCCTCTCTTACCTTTTTTTGAAAAGTCATTACATTAACCTAAACGATAATGTTATTCAAAATACAACCTTTTTCATGAAAGCATCAGGAATGCAGCAAATATAAAAGATTCAAAAAATGTCTTTGACATTTGACATACAAGAAAACCCTTTTTCTGTTTATGGCAAATTATTTTATTTTATAGAAGAAATACTTTCAAATAATACAAAAATGACACAATCATACAGAACTGTGACAAAAACAAGAGAGATGAATACTGAATATGATAACTCATTACCACATCAAGACAGAACTCATTACAGCAGTCAGAATCACAGACCCACAAGATACACCAACAACATCTCACAGCGGTCACAATTTAAAAAACCCCTGACAGAGAGACCACTGGACATTGCTCCTTGGTTACAGTCACAGAACAATTTAGGGTGGAAAAAAGGTCCCTACCCCAACCCCTGCTCAAAGCAGGCCTAATGTGACTGGGATGTTCTGGGCTTTATCCAGTTAAGTCCTCATCCACTCTACAGACAGAGTGCTCCACCTCTCTGGGCAACCCCTTCCAGTACCTGACCAGCCTCACAGGAACATGGTGTTGCCTGTTCTAAATACACAGCAAGCACTTCTGGTGTCACTGCATGGTAACTTTGGATAAACAATACTGTGTGACAGCCTCCCCTGCAAACGAGAAGAGAAATTCTGACTAACTGGTCTGTTAAAGTAATGAGCACTGAAAAGCTTGCTGGCCCTAGACTTTCACCCAAACACTACAAATTTCTCACATGATTTGGTTTTTATCTGCATAGTTTCTGAATTCGTCTAGTTGTGCCCAAGGAACCCAGTATACACCCACTAAAACCTACTGGCAAAACAGGCTTCAGGATGAATAGCACGATAAATGCTAAATATACTTCAATTTCACATAAATTGCTATATGAACGCAACACTTGATGCCTGCAATGACTATAGGCCATATTAGGAAACGGGAAATACTACCTTAAATGTCTGTTAATTAACATTTACGCTTACAATCTTTTTTCCCCGTTACTTTTTGCCTCAGCATGGATAAGTAAAAGTAATTAAATTTCTCTTCCAGGTTTTCCTGACCTTTGACAAGGTAACAGAGTCTAAGTTCTTGAAACTCACAAAGAAAACTTACTTACAAAATATTTGAAAATATTCTGATAGGCCTATTTAGTTTTTGGCCTTTGTTGTTTTGATTTCCTGACATATAAAAATCTGGAACCAATTTGATCTTTAATTAAGAGACAACATGATCTTCCTTTGGGGAGATTCCAGTAATTTGCACAGTCAGTCTTGTGTTGGGCACCTCTCTTTGTAGGTAATGTATAATTAGAAAAATATGAGAAACTCTATTATAGTAGCTTAGTAAAGAAGTATTTTTACATACTTGCAGGATGCAAGGACACAAAACTAGCATTCTCGGGAATTTAGGGTGACAGTCTTTGATTAAAACGGATGGTTACAAATAAAATTATTTCTTACCAGATTTTAGCTGGTCCAACTAGCAATCAAGTGAGCTGTACCTTCCAGAATTATACACCTTCTCCTGGAAAGTGTCACTGTTCAACAGAACTTGCTTGCAGTACACGCAAAGCACATCCTTTAGGATGAACATGTGTTTAAGCACCCTTACTTAAAGCAGCTGCTTTCTGAAATCAGAACACATGTGCTTTCCTGAATCAGATGAGAATCTGCAGAACTGTATAAATTACTGTAATAGTCCATTAGCAGGCTTTCCACACAGCTAGCTCACACTGCTACTTTAATTCCCTTTTCATTAAACAGCAAAACAAAGACCTGTCACCCTTTTCCTTCCTCCGTTTAAACTGAGGATCTAGTTAAGAATATAAAGATACTTTAGACACAACAGAAATGAAAACAATCTATTAGTGCACAGTAAGAACATGCAAATGAATTCTGCAATGTTTAACTTCACTTCTAATTAGTGTTAGATACATTGCAGGTGATAATATTTTGCTATAACACAGACAGTGCTAAAGAATACAATGTACATAATAAGCTACAGAAAATAAAGCTGAAAAAGTGACAATTTTAGAACATAGTATTTTCATTTCAGGTATCAGAAACAAAACCAGCTCAATGGTTCCATTCTACTGTATGACAAATACTGAGGAACAAAATTTCAGTCTTAAAATACATCTTAAAGTAGGTATTTTCCTTCAAGGAAAAAAGGCACTATAAATAAATTACACTACAGTGAATTTGCCTGAACTCACTTTGTTTCTGTCTTCCAGCCTTTAAGTCAAATAAAACAGCATAAAAACTGTACACGCTCTTAACAGGATAGTAGATCTTTTATAAAATAAGTTGTCTTCAGAGATGTCAGTTTCACAACAAGGAAAAACCAAGCCTTGTTGCAGTCGCTATTATAAAATATATATATATGTATATATATTTATATATATGTTTTTGTTTACGTTTACTTTTTTTACTTTTTTTATTTTTTACAAAACGTGTATATTAGCTTTTGCACAATTTTTTTTTAAAGAAACTTGTCTAATCTAAGAACTTCATTAAAATAAAAGCGATAAATACTTCATGTTTACAATGCAACATGTCATACATCATCAGCTGGCAGAGGAGGTATGTTAATCCTTGGTCTTGTAAAAAAAGCTATCTTCTCTCTGTGATCAAAACAAGAAAAAAAGGAAGTAAATAAAATTATGCCTGCATTCCCTCTCCTCCCCACAAGAACATGGTTTCTTTACTCTGGTTAATGGTTAGTATTTGTTACTTATGTACCGAACTGGTCTTTTATTTGAGTACAACAGACTTCCAGAAAACTACTAAACCTCACTATGTACTTCTGGCAGCATTCCATTGAACACAACTACTATTTTTGAAAACCTGGGTAGAAGCTTTATACAACTCACTGAACTTCAGTCACAGTTAATCGTAAAAAGGCTTCACAGGACAAGTTCTGCAATGCAAAGTTCACCCTTTACATTTTGCAAATAATGTCTACAAAAAAGAAGGGGAAAAAAAGATGGCAATTCTGGAAACAGAGTCCAAGGAAAAGGCTTCTAGAAAGAAAGTTCCAATATTGCTGAGTAATTTTTAGGGAGCGTGTGTTACTTGTAATTTATAGGTATTACATTAAACAGACTATTTATGCCCACAGGCTGGTATTGAAGAACTGACACATCATTTGGACTTCATACCAACTAGGCTAAGTTGGAAGAATCACCTAAGCTATGTTTGCATTTGAAGCTTTTTTTTTTTTAAATTTCATGTATACTAGAATTGTAACACTGCAATTTTACCTTAGCTTTGGCTCCTTGCAGAACAAAGCATTCAAAGGGAACTCATGTCCAAATCCAGATACAGTTTAAAATTACTGGTTAAATTACTGGTTAATTACTTCTGATTAAAATCAAAAGACACACAAAATTTAAGCTAAATGTTTCAGAAAGCTTTAACCTGTCTAATGAATTGTTGCTATGCTATTTCAGTACGCCTTACCACTTACCTAAAAGTCTGCACTTGAATAGGCTCTTTCTGATTTTGCCCACGCAACTGGTATATTTCTTTTGATGCTTTCTTTAGCATCTTTTCAGCTGCTTGCTCTTGGTGATGTTCAAATTTGGTCTGTCTGGTCTGAAAACAAGAACATAATGTTTAAAATGGGCATATGAATAAATAAAACACAAGAATACTCACACTAAAACAATGGACTTTTTCTACCCCACTCACCACAGCAAAATCACGTAAGTACATTGTCTGAAATAGCTGATCATCTAAGAACTATAAATGCAAAAGACTGAGTTGTTTCATTTATTAACGCTCTTCAGAAAGACGTAATAAATTAACATAATCTACTGCACAAAGACCCATGAAACAGGATCTTACTATAAATTTAGGTTCAGTTTTTGTCTCTGATAACCAAATAACATTTTTTTCTGTTGTGCAGTTTTGCCACCTGTGTCTACAACTTCTTTCTGCAAGAACAGGGAAAAAAAAATATCACATACTTAGGGAACATTCCAAATACTTGTAAAAGAATAAATATCAAATCAGCAAAATTTCTTTCAAATACTAGAAGAAAGAGAATTATTAAAGTTCCAATAACAAATACCTAAACAAAAAAAAATTAACAACAAATAAACACAAATCCAAAATAAAACAGAAAGTGCCACTGGCAAATAGTGCCATTCTCCAAAAATTGTCCTCAAATACATAGTTTGGTAATAATCAATGTAATAATTTTTATTGTGCTAACTTCAAGAATATAGAAAAAACATTTACTGTTTGAGATTCTGTACAAACAGCTCTTTAGACATCTTATCAAAATGAAGACATTTTGAAACCAGAAGTTTCTGAGCAAACTGAGTGCTTATGTTATATTACCATACCTGCCTTTCTGCTTCCTTCAACAAGTTTCGGAATCTCTCATCCCGAAGGACCCAGTGGGGTAAATCTGTCTGCCCTCTATGCTGAGCATCTTCCAGACGCTGTCTCAACTCTCTTAAAACACAAATCTCCTCATTCAGCTGTCTCTGTCGAGTTCTAGATGCCTGGAGATCCAGCTCCAGGTCTAAGGACGTCCTTGCCATTAGTTCAGCCAAAGATGATCTGCAGGACTGTTGAGTTATTAGGATTCAAACAAAATGCACAATATATTACTCTCAACATAGTTTACTGGTCTGTCTTTAGCTCTGTAGATCATACATGTTCTGTACTTACTTCACACACAAAGTCTTTTCCACATGAAGTTTTGGAGATTATTTACATCCCCCAGAAAAAGCTAGATAGCTGTAGGGGTTTTCTGTACGATACAATAAGTTTTTCAATTAATACTTTCTACTACTTCCTTTTACAGTTTCCTTTCAACTTATAAATATTTACCTAATGAAGTTTATGGACTAAAATTCCACATGATGATGATAATAAAAGGGATGCAATAAGAAAAACTCAATGACATCATGACATCAGAAAAATACTGTACTGAGCAAGACTCCTCTTAAAGGGCTTCATTCCATATTGGTTTTAAGACACATTCCAAATCAAAATGGGAGGCATCACTGTCTGCCTGCCTACACCAGCAAGGCATTAACTTCTGCTGACCAGACTACATTTTATGTCATTTATATACACAACATTAATGCCTCATCTGCCCTTCTCTGCCCACTTGTTTGACAGCATGAGGAATGGCATGAGGGCAAAAGCAGAGCTTAACCTATTCTTTGCTCAATACTTCAGTCTCAACTATTATTTCTTAGGCTGCATGGGAGGGGAAATGAATGTCTTAATGTCACATTCACACACACGTCTCTGAACATGAACCCTGCATCATATACTAGATTTGAAAGATTTATCAAACTTTACATCTAAATCAATGTAAACTCAGTCCCCATTAATCTAATTTTTGTCTGCCACACTTTTTTCCCTCCTTTAAAATTGTTCACAACTTTATTTAACTTCTTTAAGTCTACCTTTTAGCTTAAAAAGCCCAAAACAAACTTCAAAACTTGCACCCCTCTCCCCATTACATTGCAGAAGTTTTGTACATTTCCTAGAAGGATCGGAATGTACCTGCCAACACCTAAAGCTCTTAAGTATAAAAGTACCAGTGTTCTAGCAACTTAATGAATGCTAAATATCATTTTCCTAGGCATACCTGCTTATACCGTAGAGTCCGCCTCTCCAAGGTATTCCGGACAAAAGGGGACTTCCTTGGCAGGGTTGAACTGTCACTGTCACTGCGATACAGCTGATTATAAAAGACATTGAAAATAAAGGTTGCTTGCAAGATCATCTTCATTAAGAAATTTGGTTTGATTTTTTTTTCTTTTGTATTTGAGATTTATTTTTAAAAACACACTGAAACTATCTTGTTTTAAGCAACTGATTTTTTTCAGCTTTAGTTACTTATAAAAATTTTTATATAATAGTGCTCATATGGTAGTTACAATAATTCAAGAAAACTTAAAAACCATCAATGTTTTACAGATAAGTTTCACCAACCATTCTACTAAATATCCAAGACAATGTAACCTAAAAAAGGAGGGAGGGAGGATGTAAAAGCAATAGTATTTCATCCTAAAGCATTTACTGTCATGGGTACAAACAATACAGTCTCCTACTTTTTCCCCACATGTGATTTTAAGTAAGTGCAGATTCAGTGAGGGTGTTTAATCATCTTTTCCTTTCGGTGCTACCCTTGGTGTGTGAGGATCTTTTACTCACATTCTGCAATTATAAATAAATATATAAATATTTATAAATTAGATACATAATCCAGGAATCAAACTGATTCTGAAGGGGTCCATAGATGGACTGCACGCAATGTAAATAAGAGAGCAAAAACCAGAGGATCCTTGTTTAAAGCACAGAATTTAAAAAAATGATTCCTGAATTTTCAAATTCAGGCCGTCAGAAGTTTATGAAAGGGTATGATCAAAGCTACGTGCATTTCACCAATATTGCAAAACCAATACTCATGTATTGATCTGCAATACCATGAGCCAACTGCTTTTAAGTCTTTTGCCACTGAACACAGTAAACAATAAATGTGAGCTTGAAAACTGCTGTGCTGATCCTCAATTACTTGCACCAGTGCACCCAGGAACCCTATGTCCCACTGTAACAGGCACCTTATGACTGATATTCATGACAGCAATCTGAGTCGTATGAATATTTATGAAATAACCCTGAGATTAAGCATTCAGTCCCCCTTTTCAAACTTTTATGCATGTGAAAATTAAACATGGCTTCTAAAATAACTGCTTATACACCTCATTAGATAGCACTGAACCCCTGTAAAATCGACCACCACCTTCACCAAACATCTAAGGTTGCCAGGGAAAAGAGCTTAATATCTAATTTATCATAGATTCTTAAATTTCAAATTAAATCCATCCAGGTATAAACTCTTAAAAAAAGAGTTGAGGAAGCTCTTCCCCACTGCAACGTTTAAATTCAATGAAAGACTATTCAATAGTATTAAAAAGTAATGCACGTTTCTTATAAATGCAACCAAGTCTTACAGAGAAATCATCAAAAATGTTTCATATACTTGTGTGTGGAGACCCCCTCCCCCTCCTCCTTTTCAAGCTTTACTCACTCTGCAAACATATTGACTTCGTGCTCCAGGCGAAAAGGTCTGGGAACGAACAATTGTGCTACTACGAACAAAAGCAGAACCCCGTGGCCTGCGGCTGGTTCTCTCTTTTGGAAGAATAGCAACTTCTTCAGGAAACAGATCCTCAGTGTTAGTTTCCTTATCCACCTAAAATTTCAACAAAGGAAATTTTTTTATTTCTTCCGTATTTTCTCTCTCCTAGCAAAGACAATCGGACATTTCAACAATATTAAAAGTAAACAACTTGCCCTGCTAGATAGATTCAAATTTTAATGAGCAATGAGAGGATGAATCACGTCACTTTTGTAGAAGTTTTAAAACTAGGTGATTGAAAATTATAAGATTACCTTTCAGAAGACTGCTGAAGCAGTAACAATTATGAGATGCAGTTATATCACAGCTGCAGAGCACAAAGACTACATTCAGGATTGGCAGTTGGGCGTTAACCAAACTACCACCTGATCTCCAGCCTCAACAGAAGAAAACTAAGTCACCTTACAATAAGCACAGTGACTCTGAAGCAAGTAACCACCTTAAAACTAGAGGAAGTTAAATGAAGAGAAGGAAGAAAAAAGGAACTGAAAGACTGTTTACACAATTACACAAGAACACTAAAATATTCAGAAAGACAAAAAACATAGGCTACTCTAGCAAAGCTTCCAAACTTTTAGAAAACACACTCCTCAAAAAGAGGTGTGATCTTCCCTAAAGGCAACACAAACAGCTTATGTTCCTCTTCTTCAATGGAAGTCTGCTGATTTCAGCTTATGAAGGATTATTTTCAGTGTCTCATATCTTGCCTACAAAATATTTTAAATATATCCGTCTCAGCTCAATTATTCCATGTTATTGTAACACTGAAATAGTAATCCAAGTCCTAAAATTTCTCTTTCTTCACAATTCCTTTCAAAATTCTTACAGAGAGAAGAGCACTGGAATTTGATCATGATCTTTTCTGTTACAATTTCACGTAAACGCAGACATTGATACAAGTACGTATTTATAGATTAGATAAAGACTACAGTAAAAATAGTTTGTCTTTTGATATAAGAACCAAATTCTGTTCAGAAGTAAGTAATAAGAAAACAAAAAACCTCCAGCCCTAAAGAGTGCACTTCTACCAACTCAGTAGCCATACAGCTGTCATGAAGGCAGTGCTCATACAGGGCCATTAATGTCATTGCTGATTCTTTTCTCTGCTGGCCAATCCAGACTCAAACTCCAGGCACAGCAGTAGCTCACTGTGCCAGGCAGGGTGGCAGTTTCCATGCTGCAGTGTCTTCTCTCATTACCTTTAGTGGCGGAGGCTGCATTTTTCCAGAACCGTACTGGCCTGCTTGAGTTGCAAACATGTGTCCAGCTAACGGATCCCCACAAAATGGCTCTGGATAAGGAGGACTAGTCTGGGTGCAATTACTGCATCCACTGTCAACAGATTCTGCTTGCCAACTCCTAAAGTCAGAAGATCACAATAATTTTGCAGGTGTTAAAAAACCCCATGCAATTATGCATTACATTTACGTATTACATTATCTAAGCCAGTTTATCATTTTAGAGTATTATTTCTCCAATAAAAATACAGTAGTTTCAATGGGAGAACATAGCACACTTGCATTTCTGCAAATGCAGATAAGCAAATACATTTTATTGCAAAAAATTCACCTTCCCTAATTTTCTTAAGGCATGTATTCTGGTCTTTGTAACAATAAGAACAACACAACTCATGTAACAAACTAGGAGTATCATTAGGAATGAAATTGCAACCCTAACCCTAACAATGTCCCAGGTCACCACTAAATTTTATTTACTTTTTTTTTAATACAGGGCTGTTACAAACCCATTAGTTGCCTCCCTGGCAAAGTTTCTGTTTGATATAATGTTTTCCCACTCCCCAAATTCCAAGTCCTCTAAACTCAACCAGATATTCAAATAAGGTTTCCTCCTGTTTGCAGATCATGACGTAACAGAATTTTATACTTGTAGCCCTAACAGGGAGCAGATCTCAGAATAAGGACCTACTGTTTTTCCTGCTTTATTTCAGACTATACCCATAGTGTAAATATCTTTGAGGAAGTATTAGTTATTATCTATTTGATGAGGTACTTAAACCCTTTTTACCTTTCTGATATGGCTTCTGCCTGATCTTCCTTTCTTTCCATCTCCAAGATTTCCTCCTCTGTGTACTCCAATTTCACTCTCTCCTCTGCCAGCTCTCTCTCAACTGCTTCCAGCTGGGCAGTGGTCCTAGCTAACAGGGCTGTCACTGCATCCTGAAAGGTAAATTAGACTTTAAATAAAACTGTTTGAACAAACCAATGTACTTCATGTATATTATTCAGAGAAAAAATAAAAACAAAGCTATCACGTGTTCTATAAAAAACAAAACCATAAAACCAAACCACAACCAAAAAAATCTATCTTGAATCTTAACAATCAAAAGTACGTGGTGTTCAACTTGTCACAGAAACTGGGCGCACTTTACTTGACCAGGGAGCATCATCCAGAAAGTCAGGTCAAAAGAGACCTCTGAAGGGCACCTAGTCTGATGTCCTGCCCAAAGCAAGCAAGGCACCATAGCCAAGTTAGGCTGTCCAGAGCCCAGTCAAGGGCTGAAAACATCTCCACGGATGGAAATTGCACAACCTTTCTTGACAACCTCTTCAAGTGCAGTGGCAGAAATTTTTAAAGTGTTTTAGTTGGACTGGAAACATGCATACAAACATATACAGAGTACTATTTCAAGCACCTGCCCAGACATGATCTAGTTTTCAATTAGTCTTCTGAAATCTAGCTCTTGCCGCAAGAGTTAAATCAAGTTATCACTTCCTGTGGTAACTCGAAAACCAAGGTAAGATAACAACCACCCTGCCAGTCAAATAAAGTAAACAAATCACTTTTTTAGAGCCATACTGTTTTAACTGTAGTTACATTTCCAGAAGACTGAGGAATACTGTCTTCACACTGGTTTTTGGTCTTTGCTCTCTGGGGCTCTGAACCAGTGAAGATCTGAACAGGGTACCAGTGAAGCTGCATCTCACCAGAACCCTCTGCATCAGTCAGGTTTATCTGAGCGATGCCCTGTAAAAAACAAAAAGCATTGACCACAGTAAGCTGCACATACTCTGCAGGATAGACACCTTCTCATTTAAAGAGTATTTTACTTACAATGTAAAACCCCCACTTTACCAAATACTAATGCCTCTTAAAAAGACAGACAGATTTGTTCTGATGTGTTATGATGTCTAAGATTCTGAATTTCTTACCTCTTCTTTACTACCAGGAAGACTACGAGTAGATGGTAATTTTTTAAAGTTGAAAAATAAAATCTGTGTGACTGATGTAGGTATAATGGACACTTGATAGCTATTAATATTTTATTTTTAAAGCCTTCCCAACTACATATCTGATTTATATATTTGCTTAAATTAATATCACTTTAATAATATTACTCTAATTTGAGGGGCTTTTGAGATAACTGTATTCTGATACCCTTCCATTCTGTGGCCCTCAGAGGCATCTTTCAAATGGAAATAAAAATGTTGTGTAAGCCAATTTTTTTCCTGCCTATTTATATCATAAGGTAGTCAAATGGGCTATGAGGCCATTTATCTACTTTCCAATCCATCCTTGCATCTTCCAGATTCAGGTAAAAATAGTTTTAATGGAGGCTTCTCACTAAAAGTATTTCAAATTTTGAAGGAGCCCTACTCCATCAGAGAGAGCTCATGTAAGAAATTTCTCAGTGGTGTTCACCTAAATGAAATACAGCTGTGAACAAATCCATGCTGCCTATTTAATTTATTTAATTTTTTAAAATCAGTTCACTAGCTGGACCTACCAATGATTTTATATCAGTCAGCCTTTAAGCACTGCTTTTTGTTTCTCTGGCTCTCTCTACAACCTGTTCATTTCCATGCTAATGAGCCACATGCTAAGAATGTTTTCTTTGTATCACTGGAAAAGTCCTGTAAAAATGGCTTTCGTATCTCATAAATCAAATAACTGTATACAATGATTCTAATAGCAAAGGCAGTAAGAAATGTACACAGAAACTGCATTCAACTTCAAGTAGGTAAAGAAACAGTTAATTAGAAAACAATAATAAAAAAAAAACATTTCATTTTTTTTCCAAGACAAATGTTTCTTCGGGCTCTGTTTAAACAGGTGCATAGAGGACAATGGAGAAAAGTTTTTGAGACTAACAAAATAATGTGATATGGGGATACAGCATGTTACTGAGAAAGTCATTTCATGGCAATATATCAGAGACTACACAGATGCCTTTTCTTTTTTCTGTATAACACAGATGTCCTCTAATTATCTACTTGCTTTGATGCAGTGGAAGATATAAATGTGTATCCAATACTCACACTTCTGCATCAGAGTTGGAAAATGTTTAAGACACACTGAGTTTAGTTTAGGAGGTAGAGAGTAAAACTGTTTTCCTGACAGCAATATTGGAAAAAGTATAGACTGACTCTTAAGACGCCTGACACTGCCCTACACACTGCATTTATTAGGCAGCTAAGCAAGTCTGCCAAAGAAGCTGCCTCTACAAAGGGAATCACTAACTGATCAGAAAATCACCCTCAAACTCAATTAAGAATTATCAGTACTGAAAGGACTAATTAATATTTCATGTCCACCTCAAGATTTGGAGCTTACACAAAAGGATGAAGAAACCAAGGTGGGTCTGATAGAAGTATATCACATGCCTGCTCTGATGCATTTGTTAACAACTTGGATGGCAAAACAGTAAAAGAATTTATGAATATCTCTGTGATGTCTGACAGACATGTCTCTTTATAAGAAAACAATCAGGATTTAAAAATCATGCTAAAAAAATGGGACAGATGTTCTGAAATAAAAACAAAAATGCAAAAATAAAAGTTACAGTCAAGAAGAAATCAAATTAAGACACAGGGAATAACTGGTCAGAGCTGTAAAAGATGAGAAACTGGGAGTGAAACAGCAATGCCAGGTGACTGCAAGAAAGGCATTTCTTTTATGTTTTAACATGAACTATATATGCTAATCATGGAAAATAACAACTCCCTTATCTAGACATTGATAAGGCCAGCAGGGAAGAAACAAGCCAACTTAAGACAGAAAAAGATCTTTCAGCCATGCAGGGCATAAGAGTAAAAGGCTGAGGAAATTGAAAGACCATCCCACAAGTGTAGTGTATTTATTTTCTCATAATTGAACTATTTCCCAGACTTTTTTTTTTAATTCCCTGTTAGGTACAAGTATTTATACAATTTAGGATAAACTCCCATCTGGCTTTTGCACTTAGGAAAATTTTAAACTGGCATAACCTAATTGAAAAGAAAGCAGTCATGAAGAATTTGAGAAATATATGCATTATTAAATAGATGGGAAAAACTATAATCTCAGTGGAAGACATCTTGAAAGACAGAGACCTTGTTGACAGGGACCATCACAGCAGTTCCAAAGAGAGGTAGCACAAACCAAATGATTTCTCAGTTTGAGAAAATACTTATTCTCAAATTGCAGCTGAAGAGAACAACAATCATGATGTGTAAATACCTCAATGCACCTATCTTAAGAAATTCGCATTGTTTCTCTGGTTTTGAGTATGGTTAAATTAACTTAACTACGTTACCAATTACTGTTGACAAAGATACTTCTGACATAACCAAATTAAGACCATGAAAGAGAAAAAAATCCCTACCAATATAACCTGAAGACCTATTTTTTTTTTTTTTGGCAACTCAATAACATCAGTTAGAATAAAAGCACCCTAAACTTAAATGCACTGGTTTCGGTAGAAAGATGCTTTACACTTAAATAGCTATTCAGCTTCCCAGAGGAACAGGATATACCTGTATAAAGCATTTTACACCAGCATATCCAGCCTCTTCTTGAGATGCTTTCTCTTTAATTACACTGTAGACAAAACTTCCTACTGCAGACAAGACCTTGGGTACACTTCTGTCAACATTAAGACCCCTATGTATGTAAGATGCTACTTAGTCTTAAAGGTGGACTAACAAGCACACATTCTTGACCAGATTTGCTCAAATAAACACCTCTTATCCACAGCTCAGCACGACAGTGAGATGCCTGTACCTCTTAGCTTCTTCGATAGGCTTAAAAATTTTTTTCACTAACCCATTCAAACCCCCCACTGCAAAGACAGCCCACTCACTTCAAAACAGCCAGGACATCGGCCCCAAGGCAGATTTAGCTATGCATATTTGTATTTGACAACTGCTAAATGAAGCTAACATTTACCATACCTGAAGTTAGCACGTGATATCTCAATCAGTTTAAAGTAAAAGGCTGAGGTAATATAACTGCTCTAGGGCCACTGTTACCCTGCAACAAGGTTAAGACTGATGTAATTATGTAATAATGTAGTCCTCTTCACCCACTGTTATATAGTAACAAGGGGTCTGTATTTGTTATCTTTTCAGTAGGAACCTATTTGAATGGTGCTGATTCCTCACACAGGCGTTGTAGTATCCTGCAGAAACCTGCCTTGAGCACGCTGTAGTCTAAAAGCTGTCAGATGAAGTCTTTTTTAAAATCTCACCTCTTTATTTACAGAACTATACTTACATATGTGAACAAATGGACACATTAACATGTAACTCCATCAGAACTTCTTATGGGAAAGTTAGATCTTTACATTCTTTTTTAAATTAAAAAAAAAAATTCCTCTGGTAACTTTAGGTTCTCCTATCACACAGCTTTTGAGAAAGAGAACCACTTACCAATAGTTCTTCCTGTTGCTGATGATCAACTGAACAGATATACAGCTGCAGTGATTTTAATTTCAAAACACTTGAGTGCACGGGGATTCGGAACACTTCATTAAATATTAATGGAGTTTGGAATTCCAAAGCTCTTGAGCAGTAAGTGGTCGGTGTGCCTGACTCAAGCGGTGGCAAATAAACTCTCACATGACTGGGAACAGCAAAATAGACAAATAGCACAATTCAGACAAAGAAAGCCATTTTGCATTTCTCAAAATCAAGATAAGCAAAAACCTTAGTGTAACTTCTACATTAAGAATCTACCTTGAGATTATCTCATCACCAGAATTTACTTTGCATTCTTAACACAGAAGATCTGCAAAACTGATCTCAAAATGCTATATTTTTTTAACTAAAACTTTTTTTTTTTAAACTTGGTGCTTAAGCAGAGGCACCAAGTAGCATTTGAGCTGCCCTGAGGTATCCAAGGCATCTAACATGAGCTACCAATTATAAGAGGATCTATGGGAGAGCTACACAGAGCCTCCCTCTGAGCAGCAGCAGCTGGAGACCAGGTGCTATGCTATGCTGTTTCAAATGGAAACACATGCCTATGTTCAGTCAACTGAATTATCCCGTAAGTGTCACCGATCCATTTCTTCCTTCTACCCACTAAGCAACCTTTTTCCCTCCTTAAGAAATTAAGAAATTCAGATGGCAAAAGAAATCTGCAGTCACTGCATCTATCTGCAATCTCAAACCACAAATTTAAGTATGTGGTACCATGTCATTTAAGACTCCAAGCCAAAAACAAACTCAACAACCATTTTCATCTGACAGCATAAGCAGCAGAGCTACTTAGAGAATTGCTTCCATGTTCTCCCTGTCCTGACTGCTTGCCAAGCCCCTGCAATATCCTATTCCTTTCCTCATGCCAGCAAACAGTTTCATGCAACTGTGTTGTGACCCAGATTAGAAAATTTATCTGGGTTAAAAAACTAACCTAGCAAAAACCCCACAAAAGCTCAAGAATTAAAAAACCCCGCTCCAGCTCAGAGGCTCACTCAAGTTGACTACATGGCTGCAGGAACTCTAGTGCCACCACCAGAGAGGGGCTCACACTGGCAGGCAAATAAATGGTTAGAGGAAGAGTTAGAATTGGAAGAGCTCCTTATGGTGGAACTGCAGCACACTGAAAACTGGAGCATCAGGTCAGTTCAGATACAGCAACAGATTCACGTGCTGTAAAAAGGCAGAGATTCAGCTCCTCTGCTCACTGGCTGCTGCAGGCAAACTTCCCCCCAGCTGCCACAGCACCTGATTCAATCAATGTACAGTTGCATGGAGGAGTTAATTAAACTTGATAAAAGCTGCTTCTGCCTTTTAGTAATAGAAACTGATTTTTTTGACTAGACCAATCAATTCACCCTGCAGCAATGCAATTTCTTGATTCCAGCAAAGGTAGGGTTGAGAAGGATGAAGAACAGAACGGCATTTTGAGTCATTTAGATGCCTGGTTGCCTTGACAACAATGTCCAACAAACCTTCTGGACAAATCTTTTTCTTTGGTGACTCTACTATCTTCTTCATATGATGCTTATTTCTTTTTCTGATGACAAGGCAACAATGGCTGAGTACTACACAATACTCACATTCTGCCCCATCATGTGCCCTTGCACTCACACCGAAACAGAGCAAAAGACCAACACTAATGTACTGACCTACATGAAGAATTTCCATTTCAGTTTTGCAGAGTTAGCAAGATGAAGCTCTCAACAAAGATCAATTCATTCAGGGAGATGTATGTGAATTTAACAGCTCCCATCAAATGACTTATTTTACAATACAATAATGTTATCATACCTCCATTTTCCAGTTTGCAAACAACATCTCCCAGAGATAAAGATCAACAATTTTTACATGTTGAATTTCTTTAAAATATGATAAGATACATATCTCTGGATAAAACAGTGTTTTATGACAACACTGTGATTATTTAAGAAACATTTATTAGAATAAACTAAGCTATGTTCTATACGTGATACAAAATTTGAAAAAGTAGCACAAGCTGTCAGAGGTTAAAAAATTCAATCTTTTGTACTGATTCTCAGCTAGTGTTAATATTATCTTCAGAACGTCTTTCACGGATACTCAAGGAGAGCTGTACAGGACACAAAAGCCTGCAGATCCTTTGTTGCTGTTTGCATGTTTTCTGGTATGGTTTTGTTTCTTAAAGATAAAAGGCAACGTATCTCTCTTACTGATTAACATATATGTTGCCTAGGAATTGAGAAAAATACACTAAGCTTACTCTGGAATATCGCAGATATTTCTGAACAAACTTTCCTCTGCATAATAAACATGTAAGAACACAGAGATTACACTTGTGTGACACAAGTTCTATAAAAGGGATATGGCCACAAAATTAACCCTTTCTTCATGGAAATTAAAACACACCATTTTCCCCAGAAATGGCTTAATTTTGAATGAAACCAAATAAATCTAAGGTATTTATAACTGCAGCATAAAACAAGCAATAATCAGACTCTGGGTGAAATTTAAGCTTACATTTTGCAGTTTTCTTTAACAACTAGACTAGTAAAGTTCTTCAGCTGTAACACATGGACGAGCAGACATTCGCTTCCACTGTCATGCCTGGAAAATAAATTTCCTGTGTAAGTCACCAATCATCAATACCTTGCTTAACAAATAAAGACTAAATAGATTTAAAGAATGTAAAAGCACATTTGTTAAACAAATTTCTTGCACAAATCAGTTTCAATCAAAAGCATCAGCTACAGTAACAAGTTAATAGAACTAAGAGAATTAAACATTATTCAGCTTGAAAATAACAACTGGCCTTCCTATGCCTCTTGACAGCAAACAGGTTTTATCAAATACATTCCTTAGTTTAAACAATTACACCATATGCATACGTGCGTGTGCATGTGTAACAACATACCAGTTACATTAGACAAATCCATCTGCATTATTTTCATGGGTTATTGAAAACAAAGTAAAAAATTCTACTCTTCCACATCAGCATGAATTTTGAAATGCCACCAACAAAGCTGGTTGATATTTTAAAAACTCCCAGTCTTAAGAATTAGTTTCCCAAGGGGCAGAGATGATTTTGGAGGGCTAAGATACGATATACTATCTTGCATGGCAATAATCTGCCCTTCCCCACGCTACTCCCACTACCAACAACAGCATGCTGCAGGCACAGGATTTCAAAGATGTATTGTACAGCTGGGACTGTACTGTATTCATATCTCTTCACCTGTGACTTTCCTAAGGTAATCCTCCTTTATCTGGCATAAAAAGATCTCGCTTACAGACACATATCCCTATACCCATACTCACATTAATGGCCCAGACAATGAAAATAAATGCTACTGAAAGAAGTAATGAAGGCCCTTTTATCAGTCAGCATTGAAAGGACACTGAATGAACAGTGGTTGAGGCATATCCGCAACACAAAGTGGCACGTGACTGACTAATCTGGACATCCACTGAACTTTGGCTGTCAGTTCAGAAACTTCTTAAAAATACCCACCACGATTCAGTTTATTAAAAAGTTAAAAATCATAAAAAAAGAAAAGTAGTGAGCAATTCCTGCAGAGTTGATAGGGAGAAAGAGGCATAATTACTCACAGAAATCCAACATGTATTTGTGGTTCTTCATTACTGGCAGCATCACCATAAACAGGCTCTTCCAGATCTTCATTCCTGCAGGAACAGAAAGTACTGTAAACTACATTGTGACCTAAGCTGCTAAATGATGAACTAACATTTATTTTGTGATTTGTGGATATAAGCAATTATTTGGTAATACAGGAGGGAGTGGTAACGTAGAAGGAATTGAGACATTTATTTAAAAACACACAGCAGTAGTAATCCACAGTTGTAAAAACTGAGGTTTCAGAATTACTCTTTCAAGACACATAGGTTATTTAAGTATTTATTTTGTCTTCCATTTCTCTTTAGCATCCTCCAAACCTTATCTTCTTCCCAATTACTGCTTCCTGTGTTAAAACAATTGTATTAACTAACATGTCTTTCTACATCCTTCAATCACTTGGTGAACATACACATTTTTAGACTTTTGGCAGTTTGTATGTTTCTTCCTTGCAGTTATACTCTTGTCACATTATACTCAGAATTGTAAGTCACACTCTGTATAATTTTATTTTGTTATAGATGGTTGAAATAAAATTACTGATTTATGACTAATAGGATGAGAAAACTATCTTTCAAGGGAGATATGTTGTTAAAATATCAGAGAAAATAAAGCAAAAGGGACTTGGCACTTGAAGATGACAGTGGACTGCATGCAAAAAGCTTCTTTCCTTTAAAACATGCAATCTAGTAGTCTTATGTTACTAATAACTAGCGATTTTGAAAGCCTACTCATAAATTCACAACTAATTCTTTTGGGCCATGTGGCAGAACAGGAATATTTCCAGCTTACTATGCATTTATACACCTGACCTTTTGCTTAAAGCTTCAAACACGCCACTGTCACTAGCCAGTGAATGATCTGAGAGACATGCTGAAACTCGCCTGGCTCTCCTCTCCGATCTTCTACCACTGTCTCCTCGCAGTGTTACAGCTGCCATGGAGAAAAAAAGTGAGAACACATACAGCTCAAGGCAATTTCTTCAAAATTAAACAAGAAACATGTATTGTATCAAAAGTAGCAGCAAAACAGCACAAATGCAGTTCACTGATTTTTCATCTAACTTAAAGTTAAAAACCTAGAATAGGATTGACCAGAGATTTTCTGTGGGAGAATTAAGGAAGGAAGTCTGTGGCTAATTGCTCTCTGACAAGACTAAGTATAAACCAATTGCATTGTTACTAAATGTTTTCCTGGTAGAATAATTCCTTCCTAAAGGAAGACTTACATTAATTCACATATGTACACACGATATCCTAAGCTTTTCAGATTTACCTACTGAATATACAATAGGTTGAAAACAAACACACAGACTAATTCTTTTTTAAAGTTATCTGATAACACAACGTGAGGTTTTGTTCTCATTTGTTTCCTAATACAAAGTCTCAAAGCATACTGTTTATACCATCACATAATAGCAGCTTTTATTTACAGTCTGAGAGGCATTATCAAAAAGAACCAGTGTTTTCTAGCTCACTCAGACCACTGGTTTTTTTTCAAATTCTTGGTGAATTACTTTGAAAACTGACTGGGGGAAGGAGGAAGCAATATTCAACCCCCTTTGCCACTCTTCCCTGAATCACCAGCCACACGATAAATAGCAACTCAGTAATCACTTTCACAATGTAAGTGTACCAACAAAATTATGTTATACACCGGGTTTTGCACAGGCAAGTACGTACAGCAGCTACCAATCCTTTAAAGGACGTGCACAAGCAGTAATGTTCAAGAGCTGCATAGGAAAGGCTTCAACACTTCAACAACAGCTCTTAACTTGAGGATGTTTTCCTTTGAGTCCTAGAGAAAACCACTAAACAGACTTGTGAAGTGCAGCTTCTTCACTGTGCAGGGAAGAACTTTTACCCTCTTTTGCTTAAGGTTCAATGACTGTCCTCAAAGCAGGAAAGCAATGGCAAAGGGATGGCACCTCAAAAGTGGGGAAAGCATTTTATTTGCTTCTGCTCATGCTTACAAACTTAAGACAGCATGGAAGCACTGACAGTTTCAGCAGAGTGACAGAAGCACAATGCATGGGAGACAAGCACCAGCTGACATTTACAGCTTACTGCCCCAACTAGGGATGAAGCACATCTTACTCAAAGTAACAACTTGTTAAGTACCTCTGTTGCACATTATTGTAAGGCATCCAAATTTATTTCTGACACCTACTCAGTAAGTTTCCTTCCACAGAATACCAGCCTCTGCCTGGAGAACCCAGCTGAGGTATGGTGAGCCACCCCCCTGCACGGTACCCACCTCACCTCCCACCCAAGTACCACCAGGACAGGACATCAGGACATGACAACTTGATAAGTCTTCCAGATCAACACAACCACGCCACTGCTATCAACAGAAGGCTCTGGCTAAGGTCAGCTTTAACCCACTGTGGAACTGGCAGAGAAGGCGCACCAAGCCCAGCAGGTTCTGTGCCAGCCCAAGATACATTCCTGTTACCAGGCCACTAAAAGCACTAAGTTATCAAAGGTGTTACAAAAATCACCCAGTCCTGTTTGGAGCTAAAATTCCTATATATCAGCAGAGCCAGTTCTGTCCTTTGGATTTGGTAGCCCTATAGACCTCTTCTCCAAATTCAATGAAGGATTTAGTCAGCTTTAAGTAAGCAGGAAATTTATCTGCTGGGTAGAAAAAGCCCAGTCTGCACTTGTCTCTGCACTCAGAGAAAGAACCACCATTCCTCCCCATCTCCAGCTATAGCAACCCACCCTTCTTGTACATCACACATCATGCAGTGCAACTCATGACATCCTCATCACAAATGAGAGCCAAGTTCAAGTCAGCACATAGAAAGCAAAAAATTGTATTTGAACCACGGTCTCCTCTACATCATCTGTAGAAAAGTGGTGGGTTTGTGGGTGGGTTTGATTGGGTATTTTTGTGTTTGCTTGGTTGGTTAGGTTTTTTCTTTTTTTTTTAAACAACTTCTGAACTGGTGAGCCCACCTCAGTTCTGCCACTGGTATTTATGGAGAATCAAAACTAGCAATCTGTAGAGACATCTACATATTAAAGTTTCTCAAAAACTTTACATCACTGGAAAGAGGTTGAACTTGACAGAAGTGTATAGTTTTTTTTTTTTAAGTGCTTCTATAATTTCTGTACTAATTTCAACAAGTTGCACTATGATGACTTTTTTTCATAAATAAGCCCTTGGCTCACCCCCTAAGTGAACACTTCGTATAAACGCAAAGATCTTGTGGGAAAGATCCACAGATCACTTTTATTCTTTCAGAGGAAAGATCCTGTGGGCTCTGTCCTTGAGAGGCTCATGTTCCCAGTTTGTCTGGAAGGAAAAGCTGGTCTCAAGCACCAATATAATGAAATGAAAAACTGACACATTACAACAATGTTGTAACTTGACAATTATTTGCTCACTGTCCGCAGGCCATGGAAGCATTCAATAAACTCTGGACAATCGCAGAAAATTTGGGAGAGATGCAAACACCAGAATATACTCTTGACTCGGGGGAGTAAAAAATCAGCAGGAAAAATTGGTCAAGATCAAAGACCAAATTTTGGTTTAAAGAGAAAAAATTTAGCACAGGTTACAGACTGCAATGCTGGAAGCTAAGGAATTGTTTAAAAATTAGGTTTCTAAGTCAGACGATTATCTTCCATTTTCTTATTTAAATAACAAAATCAGTAAACATAATGTATGATTTTCCAGAACTACTGGATGCCAAAGCTTGATAAATATAAGACTGCCCTGAATGAAAGAACATTCTCATTGTCATTAGTTGAAAAAGAGAATTTCAAAGGAAATTTTGCTGTCCAAACTTTCATTCACTAAAAAAACACATAAATAAATCTAAAGCATGTTTCACAAGCTTAGGTGACTACAAATACTGGATGTCAGCTCAAAATGCACTAATAAAAGAGAAGAACACTCTCATAAAAACTAATCAGAGAAACAAACAAACCTTACCTACCATAACACTGTCAGGCATTACTATTATATAACATAGCTGAATGTCAAAGAACGCTTTCCCCAGGAGTTTAACTACAGCTGTGAATGTGTTGTTTAGTTGACATAGCAGAAAAATTAAGTATGCCATAATGATTAAACAGACACAGCAAAATATCAAACAAAACCAAATGCAGCAGAATCTCCTATTTCTTCTCATGCAACTCCAAAAAAAAAAAACAAAACAACCACCCCGAAACAAAACAACCAACACATCACACAGAAAAACACACAATAAGAAATTTCAGGTTCACTTACAGTGAATTTTTCTGTTGTGCCGCATGAGAAACAAGACAAAAAGCATACAGTGATAAATCACCCTTTAGATCTCTGACAGTATTCTATGAACAAGAGGTTATTTAGGCATTAAATGAAATTTAGCATTTGAAAGATTTAGTACAGAGAAGAGATAGTTAAGATATTAAAGCCCAGTATTTTATTAACATGTTTCCTCCCAGTCCCATCTTTATAAATATGATGGATTTAACTTTTCAAGCATATTCCCTCCATTCACACATGTAAACTTATTTCACAATGTGACCCCGTGACAGATGCAGAACAACAAAATAGCAGATCAGCAACTGAACGTCAAAATTGCAGACCCTGAAAAACCCCTTGAACTTGCTCAAGTGCTGCATCAATGCAAAGTTCATCCAGTTTATTCAGTGTTAATTCTCCCAGCCTCCATTATTTGCAAATTACCAAAATTACCTCATGTTTTGTCTAGTGAAGGAACAGGCAAAGGTTTGCCGGAACCAAGCCCTCCTGTTTTTGCAGCATGGCATTCTGCTGCCAGGCCATCGGGTGGCAGCAGCAGGGCACACTGCATGGTACCCCAGAGAAACCCAAAACCTCTGGTATCTGCAAGCTCCCAACTCTGGCATACAAGCTGGATGCTCCATCCAATTCTTCCAGGAAGAGAGTACAAAAACAAAATACTTTCAAGACTTCCAACTGCTACTTGCAAACAACTGCATTACAATTCCAAACCACCAGCTAGTGAGTGTGCAACTCAAAGTAGTCAAAAATCAGAAAGGTTAATTTTTTTTAAGTAATTGTTTCCAAGTGTAAATATTAAAAATAAAAAAGTCTCAAAAGAAGACAGCCTGGCTACCTTTTAACCATATATTCTTCCTCAAAAAGCAACACAATATAATCTGCTGTACACAGAGATAAATTGTAACGTCTGGACTAGGAGCTGGACACGCCAGCACTGACAGCAGGTTAAGCACAGAGGTTTTCAGAGAAATGTGAAATGTGTAGAAACATAACAGAGAATGGAGAAAAGGAAAATCCAAGCAGGAAGTTGCCCTTCACCCTGTATTGCTGCCTAGGCCCTCACACCAGGCCTTCACTTCTAGGAAACACATACAAGCTATAAATGAACTACTTAGATTTTTTCACTTACCACAATGGGTGAAGACATGCTGTGGTCTGATTTGAGGTTTAAAGAAAGCCTCAGGAAGCCTCTTCACAGAACTAATTTAAGCACAAGTTTTCACACTAGTCTCTGGAATTCTATTTATTTTGGTCTGAAAGCTACAATATGGGCACTAGAAATGTTTACAGCTAGTAAAAGTAAATTCTGCTGCAGTATCTTCTGGCAGTGCTAGCTGCATTAAGAAAAGTAGGTGAGTCTAGACTCAAATGCTTTTGAACAATACAGGCTTTTTAGCACTGTGGCAATGTTTTCTTTTTTAATATGAAAACCTGGAAGGTTTTCTGTGAATACTGTCAATGTTCATTTGTATTATCACTTGACAAGTAAGATTCTGGTAGGATATGATCTGTTCTCTGGTTAGAGTTCATACTATTCCTGATGTCATGAGTCCTGAATGCAACATTCTACACAATTGCTAACACAGAATTCTGGATATAGAAATGGGATGGGAATCACAAAATTTAATATTAAAATAAACTCTAAAAGCCTTTTGCTACTAGTATGGTTTTATTAAAAAAACTAGCAAGTCAACACACAAAAATGTTATCATTATTATTTTTTTCATATTAAGAGCAGTTGATTTTGATTTGGCTGATCAAAACAGGAAAATAAATTTGTCACGTTCCTGTATGCTCAGGCTTTTAATTTCATTTCATTTTTCAAAAGTTTTCTGTTTCCTCTTTTGATTTCTCTAATTTATGTTTCTCAACTGCAGTGCTTCAGAAGCTTCTGCCAATGCAAGCTAAAGCAAGTCCATCAATCTGACAGTCCAGCAGGAAAGGAAAACTCAGTAGTGTGTGTGCTGTGCTAACTGCACCCATCACTCCTCTGATCACAGAACACACAGGTGCTCAGACACAACCAGCCAAGCAGATACCCACCGTCTCACACACCCCCAACAAAAGATGCTCCTTTGCTAATGAAGCACCTACTCATGAGTGCATCATGCACTCCTGACAGCCATGCCACTGTGACTTCTGCTCTATCACAGAACTTGGACAAGGGAACCTGGTCTGGAGTATGTACAAATTCAGCATGGAGTCATCCAGCCTTCAAGTACTGTCAGCAGCATCACCTCATGTTTGGGTTTTTTTCTAGGGGGTGGTTATTGGTTATTTCCTATCTCTCCTTGGTTTGTGTTGCTTTACATTATCAGAATAAAGGCAACATCAGCACAGCTGGGGGCCTCAAAAGTAATTAACCCATACTTTTACTTACTAACACCTTACTCGTTCTTGCTAGGTCCTTGATAGGCAAGACTCCAATGAAAGTCTATATTCTATTCCCTTTCTTCCAGTCAATTCACCACTGTTTTAAGATCTATTGACAAGGATTTCTCTATTCTTTCACCTCTTTGCCCTAAAACTAGAGTTTGGGTTTGGGGGATTTTCCCATGTTTTGGTCAAAAGATAACATCTACCATGCAATTTTTAACTGATGGTAGTAAAATAAGCCTAATTGAGGAACAATCTCTACTGTGGAACAATCTCTACTGTGCTGGCATGCTTAGGTCTGTGCGACATTTTCTAAGACAATGTGACAAAATAATAATATCCATAAACTCACCTCCACTAGTTTGGACAGCAGTCAGGTGTGGTCCCATTTCTCGCAGCCCTTCATTGTCCAGAGGGTAAGCGGACATCTGAGATGAGCTTGTGCCTTGAGCATCATCATCACCCAAGGCTGTGGTCTGAGCCCTGAGCATTTCCAGGGCTCCTATGCCTGCCATCTCCTCAAAACCTTCTGACATCTGAGCCAACGGAGAATCTCGTGATGCAGAGAGAAACGGGGTGTCCAGAGGCGAGCTTGGAGGGGACAATGATGACAAGGAGGACCGCGATGACAGGGATGCCAGGGACTGCGGGGTATCCAGAGACCTCCGCTGCTTATTGAAATTCGAGTGCCCAATGGGATCGGCATATGGCACATCCTTTGTGAGAGACTCGAAGGGAATGATGTCAAAGCGCAAATGCTGCCCGTAGTCTGTAACGCTGTCTGATTTGTCGTACTGGGGAAGGCCATAGATGTCCGTAAAGCTGACTGAGCTGAGGGAGCCTCTGCTGGAGGCCAAGGATCCCCGACTGGAGGCCAGGGATCCCCTGCTGCTGCCAGAGGACATGGTGAGGGTGCTAGCTGACAGACTATGGCATACAAAGAAAGAGGAAACACAAAAATCCCTTTTAAAATATAATCAGAACCACCAATGCTGACATTAAAACACAAATCCAGATTACACAAGGAATTTTACATGTATTCAGTATGGTGACACAGAAGGATGATTTGGCATTTTAAAGTCTAGCTCATGTCTCTTGCCCTGGTCTCAGGCACAATCGTGACTGAAGCAGCATGTGACAACCAAATCAGGGCTAAGTGCCTGAAGACAACAGTCCAACAGGATGAGCTTACTCTTTCTTCCAACATGTAAGCAGCTGTAGTTGGGCAGAAAAGAGGCCAGAGCAGGCTCTGGATCAGCAGACTCAACACAAAGCCAGGAAGGATAGATTACCATGATCCAGTTCAAATTTACATAAATGATTGGTCATAAACAATCCAGGGAGAAGAAGTGCAAAGGGATTTGCAAAGTCCTAACAAACTGCTGTGTAAGCCTCACTCTCACAGGTTTTTCCAATGCAAAATAAAAAGACTTTAGGACGAATCCTATTCCAGTTCCTCTTACCATTCTCAGTTAAGGGGGAGAAGAATATTAGTGCCAGAGAGAGATGAAATGAGACAAACTCAGCAGGCACTGAGCTTTTGATGCTGGTGTGGTGTTAGACTGAGGAATCCCCAAGAGCTGCATCTCAAAAGGCAGCTGTGAGTGTGAATATGCAAAACATTCTGGAATTCTGTGTGTCTTAACACATTCTCGTATTTAAATAGCAAAATTTTGTCATCTCACCATGGATCAAAACCTCCTACCTTTGAAGGTATCAGAGTATTAACAACTCACAGAACTTAAAAAAAAAAACTGTAACAATGTTACAACAGATTTTAAGAACTTATCTCCTTTCTGAAAAGTAAGGAAACATATAAAATTCCCAGATACACTTAATAATGTAACTCAAATAGCAATCACTAATACTATTTATAAAACTCCATCCAAATCATCACATTCCACAGAGCAAATTGTATAAATGTAGTAAAAAATTCATTTACTTGGCACACATACACAGAAGTATAAAAAGCTAAACCTCATACATTATTAATATTCTTCTCTGCTGTAGTTACTTCAAAACCTGCTGGTTTTACATAACTTACCTTTTCAACTGGGAGTGTAAATATGAGGTTAAACGTGTAGCTTCTTCTAGTTGCATAAGCAAACAATTTCTCTTCTCCTGTAACAGTATCCTATAATTAAATAGATACATATTACTATTTTCTTCATCAGAGTAGTGTTCAGAAAGTGCTAGGAGCTTCCCAAGTGTGGAAAAACATCAATGGATTGAAGTTTGGAATGTTAAGAAAACAGTTGCACTGTTAATTGAAAAGTTTTAATTTATGCTGCTCATATGCAGTGACGGTAATTCCAGCAAGAACACAAGAACCAAGACTCCAGGAGAATTCCCAGACAAGAAAAGTAACTGAAGCACAATGTAAGAGTAATGATGCTGAAAATACATTACAGCAATTAGCAAAGTCATAAAAAGTCCTAGGTAAAAATATCAGACTCTACAAGATCATTTTTTTCTCTTGCATCAGTCTGATTCAGTCATTAAAATACTATGACCTTCCACCTTGTTACAAAAAAAAATTCCAAATAGCCCTATTATCCAAGATAATTAGTGTAAAATTTCAAAGATAAAAAGAAAAATTTTGAAGGACTTCTGTTAAGCATAACCACCAATGTCAAATTTAAGCTCTTATTCTATATGTTTTAGGTGCATTTATTTCTCATTATATTTAAGCAGGCAATACAGCATTTTGACTACTATGTCATAAGAAAAATCTCATGCTGCAACTTATTTTTTGCCCAGTCTAATAACAAGCAGCTGAATTACTCAGTACCACTGCCACAACACAAACGGAATATAACTTTAATGCTGTCAATCTCATACACCTATAAGATACCTTAAATTCTGTATTCTGACATTATTAGAATTTCAAATAATAGATTTTATCTGCTATCTATTATTTTTCTAGATCCAGAATTATATTCCCGATGTTTTATTTTTCCAAGACCAACCACTGAAATTCAGGATAGTATCAGGGTAGTGTTCTGGCTTGTGTTGTACATTTTGTATGTCCAGGAAAGTTACAGTTCCAGCCCTACATCACAAGGTGGCTGGAAATGGGGATTCGGACAGATAGTTTGGAGATGCAAAGCAGATAAAACTTATTACAGTGCCTCAGACCTTTCTTAGCTGCAAAGACAGCTGTTAGAATTCCACATGTTAATAAACAGGGTTTAAAAATCATCAGAAAGGCAGTTCTCCTGGATAAAACAGCAGCTCTCAGGCTTTTCTCCTGCCTCAGTGCCCCCCGGGCCAGGTTAACCAAGTGGCACAAGGAAAGCTGCAGCTCAGCTATGCAAACTTATACCATACAGGCATGGCACACAGGAACCAAAAGAAAAGGACAAATGGACATAAGAAACATAACTGATTCAAAAGCTTGCAGGGGAAAGCAGAGATATTCACACCATCTACTGTAAAAAACAAACTTAGGAACCTACACTCCACAGTGATCGATGCTGCAGGGTAGGTACCTGCTCTAAAGGGTAAGATGTGCCTCCAACTAAGGCTGTCAGCCAATCTTAACAAAAACAACACTATAAGAAAAACAAAACAAAACAAAAAAAACTCAACAACAAAACCCCCACCCTCTGTCATGGATGATCTGTGCGTAACTCAGTGCCTTTAAAACTCAGTAACAGAAGTATTAATTATTTAAGAAAGAAACACCTTTGTAATGTCACAATTAGAACAAAGTGGAAAAGCAGAATTAGGAATATTTTTGGTTATTTCCAAGTCTAAAACAAACAAACAAAAAATTAGGGCCACTAATAGTTAAGCTTCCCTCCAATTTGTTATACAGAAATAGAGTGCCCATCAGTATTATTCTAACTTCTGCTCAACTTTCTGCTAGCACTTGAAATATCAAGTACCACACTGGAATGCTGGTTTCCACAGCATGAACTCCGTGGAAAAATAGCTTGGCCTTCTTGCCAACAGAGTATGCACTACCTAACATGAGAGCCCAAAAACAACAAATAAAACTTACTACAGTGTAAAGTGAACTCCCTTTTCTGTCAGTTTAAGCTGGAAAGCCAATGTAACAATATTGCAAAAATTGCAAAATACATTACACTGACCTGTAGGCTGGCTGTGAATTTTCTATTTATTGCCTGAATTTACTGTCTGAAGTAAGCCTTTTCAAAGAAATTGAAGTTGTCAAAATATGTATATGGAAAGCACTTTCAAATATTTTTGAAGTGTCTTAATTGTGAAAATATTAACCTTTACACAGATCACATCAAAGCCGGTTCTTGTAGGTTTTCCTGAAGTGTCAAAGCTGAGGTTTTACCACTATTTAAGAGAAGCAAGAACAAGTAGTTTCTTGCTTTCACTGGAAGCAGTCTGTGGTAAAAAGAGATTAAGAGGTTTTGTCCTTTTCTCTGGCTACAGGAAAAGCCAGGCAACTTTGAAATAAACATGATGTTTCCACTAACATGCCTTTTGGGTTGTTTATTTTACATATTACTTGATTTTTAAGTTTTCGAGAATGACTCTGCTTACTATGTTCTCTGAATGTCAGAACTGGGATATGTTCCCACTGCTGAGATTGTAAATGAAAAGGAAATATTGTATATAAAAGGCAGCAAAAACATAAGAATTTAACTTTCCTGTTTCAAGGCAGAAACTAAATATAGCAAACAATCTTTGTTGTGATGCTTTTGGAGATGAGTACTACTCCACTGCAAGTAACAGAAAAATCCTGCACTATCCGGAGATAACAGGTCTCTGTTATCAGACAGTATCACTCAGACCTATTCCAAGCATCATTTGGGATTCTATTCAGATTTCTTCTTCCTATTCAGACTTTTTAGATGAATGAAAGGAAAATTAACTAGTCAACATCACTGCAACTCTGCTTCAGGAAAGTTCAAGACAGACAGAATTAAACAGAGACAGTCAGGAGCAGTCTCCTCTTTTTCTGAAAGTAAATTTCTCTAGTAACTTATTTTTTCCTTAAACACAAAAAAATTCCCTACTCTTCCTTTTCAAGCTACCTATATGGATCTGACAATAGAGAAGAAAATGATTCAAGTTCCCAAACCTTTCAGTGGCCCCATGAGCAGATGTTGCTCGAGCTCGCTGAATTTCATCCTCCAAGCGTCTTTTTTCTTCCTCCAAACGTGCAATGTCTTCTGGGGATCGTCTCTGCTGACTGATGAGCTGCAACTCCTGAAGAAGAGCCTCCTTCTCTTTGATGAGCTGAAGACGGTCCCTGTCCGCTTCAGCCATTCCTGGCCAGGATTCATTATCTAGCAAGGCTAGCTGCTGTTGTATATTCGAAACTCTTTAAAAGAGGATAAATGTATTTAAAAACGCGGAAGAGAAAGACAAGATTTAATGGTTACAAAACACAAGTGGCTTTAGATGAATCTGTCATAAAAATATGCAATTAAATAAGCTAACTTGGTTTCTTTTCTGCAGTATGCTTTATAGTTAAAAGTAGTTTCCTATATCTCAGTATGCTGAACCATTACATGAAAC
Organism: Aleadryas rufinucha; assembly: GCA_013397815.1. NCBI lineage: Eukaryota > Metazoa > Chordata > Aves > Passeriformes > Aleadryas > Aleadryas rufinucha. The sequence continues at coordinate 479,169 of VZTH01017695.1, read as the reverse complement.
AACAGTTCTAAGAATAATTCCACAGCTGACATTTAAAGAAAATGTTCTTTTAAAAATGAATTTTGAACTCTTATCAATATTACCAAGAACACTAAAGCTAGACATTTCACAAATGTTTCTTTTGGCATAAGAAGGAAAACGCTTATTGCTAGGCACTTATGCTTGTCTTTCAGTGACAATTTAGACACTTTAGAATGTAACAGTCAAAATTAGAGGTAAGTAAGAGAAAATCTAGCTTCCTGATTTTTGAACATTCGAAACTCAAGAACTGTACAACATTTACGCAGTTTACACCTCAGTTTCATCTTCACTTTGAAATGGTAGCATTCAAACACAGATCAGTACCTCCAAAAGATTACTACCCTTTAAATAAATAAATAAATAAATAAATAAATAAATAAATAAAGGCATGTTTAAGCCAGCCATAAAAGTGGGATATAGTTCATCAGTTTTGGTTAAAACAATCTTTTTCAAAAATATCTGGTAAGAAAGAAAATTAATAACAAAGCAAGGTAAAGGCACATAACACACAAACAGAAGATCCACAGTGTGATAACATGTGATTATGAATAAAAGAAAAGGCATAGACATGACAAAGGCAGCATTTCCCCCATTTGAAAACAAAACCTCACACAATAAGGTTTATCTCATACTGACATCTGGGAAGTATTTGGCCATCTTTTTATCAGGGGAAGGGAAATAAACTATCAATATAAATCATTCTGCAGTGACTGCATTCATACATGAATAGGAATTTCACTGTCATTTCCCCCCCACACCTTAGATTTCATTTACAGCAAGTAAAGAAATTGGGTATTATGTCATATCTTTGTCTAAAGCAGAATACTTTATCAAAGCCCTTCAATACCATTTCCTCCTCCGTGCATTAATAACCAACTTCCTGCCAATAGCTACTGAAAGCACCATTGTGAATCAATACATACAGTCTACATATTTCATGCTTCAGCTATTGTGCATGAATTCCAGATGCAGCTTCCTGAAGAACACCTCGCCCCATTGACCAAATGTCAGGGCCAGGAAGAGCGAGCAGGGTCAGGATCCCTTCTCTCCCCTACCCAGGCTGCTTTGCTGTTAAAGATTCAGTAAACACTCCTGAAGCACATATAGCTCGATTTTCAGGTGTTGAGTGCCAAATGAAACAAATAGGGACTCAAGATCCTTTCAAAAGAATCACAGAATTCCGGTACAATTGAGTTATCACAGCTTGGCAATTGAGTGTGAGTCAGATGAACCTGGACTATTTGAGTGATTGTGTTCAAAAGCTTTTACACAGCTTGCGGACAAAAGAAGATGAGATTCATCTGAAGTCTCTGTGTTTCTTCATAAGACAGCTGAAGGACTGACCCTTTCCTTCACTTTAACACTCACAATTGTTTTGCCAGTTTTTTTTACATTGCAGGGTGAGCTGGTTAAGAAGCAGACCACAGGTGCAAACGAACACTAATGAAGGTAACAAGGAAGAGAGAAGTATGATCAGGGAAGAGAAAGAGATCCCTCTCTTTCAGTGCTAGCGAATCAATGATTCCACTTGTCTGTGGAGTAAAACACCACCCCCACTAAATACAAGAGGTTTTCATTTAGACTCTTGAGCTTGCTGAGAGCACGTAACTCCCTTTGTGTATGACATTCCAGCTTAAAGTTTGTTTTTTCCCTTCAATTTCTGTTATGGTGATGCTTTGAAAGTAGGAAGTTCTCATACAATAACTTAATTATACTTTTATTAAAGGGGGAAAAATACTGCTGTGGACGAGGTTTGTATCACTGAAGAGTTCCAAAATCTGATTAGGTATTTACTTTGATTCCCTTGACACTCTTAGCTAGCTCTTTTCAGCTAGCTCTTCTTGTTTCTACAGTTTTCCTTTTACTAAAAGAAAAAACAGGCACAAAACACTATATAATGCAGGTATCTGTTGAAGCATCAATAAGCCAGTTTTCTGCAACCTCTATTTCCTGCATATGAACTGAAGTTTTGGTGCAATTTTACTGCTTGCTTTCCACTGAGGAATCCCTCTGTATGGCAAGTTGTTCCAAAAAGCTACCAGTGACAAACTTTTTAATATTTATCTCCTTGGCTAGAACACACCCTTAAGGCTTTTATGGTCTCACTCACTCAAAACTAAGAAAAAAATCTGAGTAGTCATGTTTAGTTATGCTCAGAACTTAATAAAAAAGTCCTCTTAATTATGTTCCATAATTGCAATGTCTCTTCAAACACAAACTTTTCTTCCAATCACAATAAATACATAAATAAGCCATTTCACTATGCCTGCCTATGCCAGACTTCATGCCTGTACTACACCAGCCACTCTCACTGCTGATATGTTAGAAGAAAATGGCTGTTTTTGAACTCAGTGCATATATTAACCTGCCTTAAAACATCCACTTAAAAAAAATCAATGACTTGACATAGATTGCAACCTAAAGTGGAAAAAAAATTACTTAGGATCCTTTTATGAAGCCTCTGTTTTTCAAACACATTTTTCCTTTCTACTGACTATTTTTAAGATACTATTTTTTAACTGTAGTCACTGCAAAAGAGTGCTTTTATCTGGCCTAATGCCAGATATTGAGGTCCCTACTGATCCAGCAATTTAGCATATTCCTGTGGAAAAAACAGTTAATTTTAAGCCATCAACATTCCAGGCATTTTGCCCATTCCCATCCTTGCATAACAAGTCCTGAGGAGCTTGCATTCCACACTGGAGTAGGTGGTATCAAATGACTGGTTCCCTAGGTAGGCAGGCCTACTTGCTGCTTAATTCAGTATTTAAAAATTTCGAATGGAGATGAACATAACAGTTCCTGTTAAAGGAGGAGCACAGATGGGATGACAAAGGTTTAACCTGATGATGATCTTAAGGAAACACTAACTTGAAATGGCACATTTGCCCTAAAATGGCCATACCAAGGTATCTAGAACGATGTCTCACTCATGATAATGCAGACACAGCATGAGGATGGAGATCAGTAGAGTCAGTAGTTTACTATACAAACTACATCATGGTGGGGGGGGAAGCATGTATTTCCAAAATTTAATTAGACATAATTTAATTTAATGTAGTAACATGTCTGAATCATTATAGCTCTACACAGCTCCCTCTCCCCATGACAAAACAGGGCAACCCTTCTGTGACTGAAAATACCTGGGGAACCTTAAAGATTTTTTTAATGTCTAGAGAATCACTTTCAAGGGCGATACCTGAACCCAGCACTAAAGAAGTTATATTGCTGAACTCAAGAAGATATTTATTAAATACTGCATGGGAAGTGAGTAAAAATCACTTTTTGTGAGATGAGTGATTTACAATTACAATTTACCCCATGTTAGATCCTTACTCGAACTATGAACACGTCCGGTGTCTTGGGGACGGAAATGATCTGAACCAGTTCAAAACTAATGCTCATAAAATGGACAAATTATGGCTATCCCAGAGCTGGCACTTGTTCTTCAAACTTAACATGGTTTGAGTTTTACAAGGAGAAAAAAAGGAAACCAAACAATATTCCTCCACATTTAAATGCATAGGCTTTTGGCTGACATACCAGACCACTCCAAAACTGAGGCCTTTGTTACCTGTGGTATGGGAAGACCAGTGGGGATAAAATAAAGAAAATATTCCAGTTCCGATTTGAAGGAGAATAGTGGCTAAGATCACATAAATCAGCCCTGTTTACTCTTTTCCCTAGGTTTATAATTGGACCCAGTTCTCTTGACACTTCAGGCAACAGGGAATATCTCCCACGTGCAGTACCCAAAGGAGGTGGCTGTGGGACTGAAGACACATAATGAAGGGTGTAAGAAGTTTCTGGTATTTACTGACCCTCTTGAGTATGGATTATGATTTACATCCAAAGAGCGGAACGCTAGAGAAACATGAAGAAAGAAATGGAAAGAACAAGAAGCTGGGGAACTCGGCCAAATGCTCACAAAATTTCTCCACTGTGTCTATTTTGGCTGTTCCTGCAAGTATGTGCCACTGTGGCTTTGGCGCACAACACGAGTATGCTCTGCAGAATACCCAGCCTTCCTGATAACCCAATTTGTTCAACAACAACGAGGGCTTAAACTGGCTTAGGAAACTCATGAAACCATTAGAGTCCACTGGCATTTTGCAGATTTTAGGAAAACTGCAACAATCTGCTAAAAGCAAGTTTTCCCAAATGCACAGGTGAAATAGTATTAAACTTTAAAGAAGTTCAAAAGCACGTCTAAGCTCCCTTTACAACCCAAAGAAAATGTTTTATGCTTAAAAACCAACACTGGGAGATTTAGGTTTGGCTGAGCCAGGTATTTATGTGATATCAAACAAATTACTTCATCCTTAAACCAGATTTTCAGATTAATTCAGCAGAATAAAGCATAAAACTCCACTGAATTTCACTAGAGATTAGGTAATTAAACCTTGAAACCTGCCTATACCAGATAAATTTTAAAAGGAAAATACTTGGCTAAGTTTTTGTATTAGTACTGGAATGTTGCTATCAATATCCAATCAATATGTATTTTGTCACTATAAGCACAAATTGCACTGACACTTCTTCTTATGCTAGTGATTTTAAAGGCCCAACTGAAATTTAATTTTGGAAATGAGACAAGCTTGCAACAAACTATACTGAACAGAAAGAAGTAAATTCCTTAAAGACAAATGTGAAAATATTAAGCATATCTGAGGAAGAGGTTTTTTCAATAAAATAAATCTCTTGACATCCATTGCATGCCTCTACAAAATGAATGGAAAAATAACATCTTTGAACTCAAATTTACAGAAGATACAAATAGATTACTGCTTTCGTACCCAAACTAGGTAAGCTGGTTGAAGATGTTTGAATGTATTAGTTCATTAAAGTTAGTTACCATCAGACTGAACTATTAAAAAA
>VZTH01017695.1:434525-474155 GCA_013397815.1 Aleadryas rufinucha | reverse complement strand
AAAAAAAAAAAAAAAAAAAAACAAAAAAAAAACCACAGCTAAAACTTTTCTTGCTTCTTATTGGAGGGATTATTTTTCATCTACCAATTAACACACTTCACAGGATATGAGGCACTGCAGCAATGACATTTCATGAACATTTGCTAATATACTTCATGTAGTCATTACACTGAACTGCACAACTTAAAGAGTTATCAAAGAAAAACAATTTGCTTTTGATTTCTCATGCTATGAAGCAGTCTATTCAGAAAAGTGCTTGAGGGGTACACTTTACAGTGTGCAAATGCTTTCATGAGAGGTGGTCTCACTGAAATAGCAACTGAAACTAAAAACAGTATTTACCCAGGCAGCTTGGGGCTGTCTGTTCAAAAAGACCGTCCTCCCTCCCCCTCCTGCATCTCTGGAGGGCCACACTGGCAGATCTGAGAGGAGAAATTTCATGGAAATAAAGTACAGTTTATTTAGAAATAATGGGGAAGGGGGAGGAGTACAGAGCGGAAGAAAAGTGATTGAGCCTCCTTTCAGCATGTTTGGTGAGTTAAAAAGTACAATTTACAAGACTCCTCCAAGAGCCTGGATCAGAAACAGGGGAGAAGATCTCTTCCCCAGCGTGCTGGAAATGTCAGAACCCACAGTGTACAACATCTGAAACACCCATGGGAAAAATGAAATTGCAAATCATCCAACTTCCTTCCAGTGGGAAAGTGATGGGGGAGAAAAGCTATGTGAATGTCTTAATTTATGCAAAGGCCAAACCATTCAGCAGTCAGAGAGATTTTTCAAGGAGGAATTAAAATGAAATTATCCTTTATGAGAGAGGAGAGATATTTCAGGAGTGCAAACCAACTCTTCTGCAATCACTGGGTCTCATCTCCTGAATTCCTCAGGATAGTTCATTCAAAAATCCCAGCACTGCATTTACTTGCTTAGACTCCATATACAGAGAACACATTTTAATTTTTGAAGACTTTTTACTACATCTGTCAGATATTCTGCTTATATCTGGCGAGATTCACGAGAGCAACTAAAACGCAACGCTCTGTCCTGTCCTTCAGCTTGTGGGGCATTTCTCCTGCTTTCCTTCCAGGGAAAAGATAACTTTCTTATCTTTAAAAGATAACTCTCTTATCTTAGGAGAAAAGAAACTTTTCTCCTACAGTGCATTTTAAAAGTCTCCTGTTAAAAGTTTGTCTGTTGTACTTATTTGCTGTATGTTTCCACACCCGCTTGACAAGCAAGCAGTCACAATACACTGCCTTACAGTTGTGACATACTGTAGCATTTTAATTTTCTACTTTGTAGATTTAATCCATCGCAGCACATTCCGTCACCCACACTGTGCAGTAACAGTAGATATTTCACCAGCCAAGGGAGAATGAACACAAAGATATTTAGTAGAGACAAAAGCCCTACAGAAATGCCAGCAAGCTAAGGGGAAGGAATGCATGATAAATGAAGAATGCAACCACAGAGATAACTGGTAGGGGCAATGAGCTTTGTGCAGTTCCACTCAAAAGCTGAAAGCTGATTACTTCCGTACAACATACTGGGCAGAATAAGGCTGCTCTTTTAAAGCAACTAACATGCTTTTGCTAAATAACAGACCATTGTCAGAGCTGCTATCCTGGGAAAGCAAAACTACTCTTACTGCAATTACGATTCTGTAGCTGGAAGGTTAGTTACCCAGATTTTCTACACTTAATCAAGATCAAACACTAGCTCACTTCTGATGTTCAGAAATGCTGCATTCCATGCAGAAACAAATATTTGGCATTTCCAGCTGAGAAATGCTTTGCTACTAAAAAAAAGTTAACCCATAAAAATTCAACACCTCTTCACTCCCTCCAAAAAAACACCACTCCCTCTTTTCCCTGTAATAAACACACAAGAAGAGAACTGTTTTGAGCAACACAGAAAAGGTATGTCAGAAAGCTGAACTAAAACTATTTTAATACAATCTTCATAGCATCAGTGGCTCTGTTAAACTAAAGAGTATAAAACTAAATTCTATCATCCTTCTTTCAGGAACTGTAAGTCACTGAATTATCACTGGACTATTAAGATAGCCTGTGAGCAAACAGGACACTGACACATTTTTGCTTTGTTCTTTTTTCCCCAATTATTTAACTTTTATTAGGTAACAGTCAATGCTATTTACACACAGTATGTACAATGCAGACTTCCATTCAAGTCACAAATCCTGAAGATTTAGCCGTGTTTACCTAACTTGCTTGTACCAACTTAATTTTTTGAAGCCTGTACTGTGTCCAAAGGTGGGTTAATTTTCCAAGAACAACAAAATGGTGAACTGCCTACAAACTTTCAATTCCTGCCAAGGCATGAGACAGCATCACAGATTCCCCCAAAGAAAAAGTCACCATGATACAAAAAAAAGAGGCAAAAGAATTGAACTTCTCTTTTAACTCTTGTTCTGAGAGATGCAAAAAACTAGTAGAATAGAACACATTGGAAAGAAAAAAAACCCGTAATTTATACAGATCTAAAAACTATGGTTTTTAAAGTTAACTATACTGACTCTTTTAAGTGTCTGTCAAATTCAGTAACAGGATATTCTACCAGCACAAATCAAAATAATCATAAGTGCATTAATTTACCAGTTCAAGTCATCATCTATACCCAAACTATTGTCCTGAATACGTGGAAAGTAGTTTGAAAAGAACGAGGTTCAATGGGGACCCGCAAAACTATTTCAATAGATAGCACTTTTAAATCTTCTATAAACCCACGAAAAAGCTCTGCAAGACTGGCCTCCACAAGAGAAACACTTACAATAAGCAATTAGACTGAAGGACTTAGTGAAGAATCAATCTATTTCAAGCAATACTTTTTATCATTTTAATCAGACTTTTTTTCCAATTTCAACATTTATTTTTATGTAGCCTTTTGTTCAGCTCTGAACATCTTCATTTATCTCACATGAAGTTCTGTATTCTTTCTTCTTCATGTCTTCAGTACACTGAACTTAAGACACAGGTATGCAAAGCTTTGGATATACTGACAGACCAGGCTGATAAGTGTAAATTTAAAGACTGTTTATATCTAGGTTTGAGAAGGAGGGTGAAAAAATGTAAAACAGTTTAATTGAACCACTACAATTTTGTGTTTATACAAGTATAGAACATGGCTGACATTTAGCTTTATCTCTGCAAACAAATATAATAATCTTATGATAAAGTCTTACGTTTAGGTAAACTTACCTGTGAACTACTCAACAGAGAGCAAATTAGTCTTCCTGCAGACATTTCAGCTAGGAGGCAATTCCACTTTGAAAACTTTAATCACAAAAGTAAATATAAAACCCAATAGATTTTTATCTTTAATTACCTTTTCTTGGCCTCCTCATATTGCCAATTCAGCCTTACTTTGTCCACAAGTCTTGTTTTGTCATCAAACCCAAACTTGCAGAGTTGAAGAGCAAGGAGAGAAGGAAAAAGAAAGGAAGAAACAAGTTAAAAACACTCTCATCACAATAAAGAAAGGGATAAATTAGTCTTCCTTACTGGACTCTCTAAAGAAACCTCTATGCTTTAAGTAATAACATAATAAGAAATCTATTGCTAAAGGCAGAGAAGATAAATAAATTTCAATAAATTATCAACCTGGAAATCCAGGGTTAGCAAACTGAATCACTGATGAATGATCAAAGCTTTTCAACTTTATCCAAGTCTAAAAGACAGAGTGTTTTAATTGAAATATTTTGCTACTTGATACAGCTATTTTATGAATACCTTTATTAGAAGCAATTCAGATTACATTCCCTCTACTGTGATGTGTTACACAGCATTTACAGCATTAGTGCATTTTAAATATTAGTACAAAAAAACCACCTGATCCTTGAAGCAGTTGTAGAATGTGCATTTATGCTGCAACTCCTACTGCATAGTGTTTCTACAGCAATTTCTATTTTAGGGCATTAGCACTTCCCTCCTCACAAGTTCATGCATGGTCTAATAGTTAAAACCTAAGTTCCCATACAAGTGCATTGCTGCACCTCCGGAGTTCTCCTCTAGCTGCTGCTTTTTCTGTCTCCATCATCACATGGGTAAAAGTTCCACCTCTTTTTTACTCACATGTCACTAACAATAGTTCAGCGAAAAGATTCAGATAATTATATAATTTTGTTTTCCTTACAAAAAGTCTATACCTGATAAATATAATTTCTACAGTATACTTGTCTTGGATTGTGTACTGCGAATGAGAAAATGCTCCTATGTTCTTTTTGGTAATTCGTTTCAGAATTCAATAATCCCATCCACCACCCATCTGAAAAATGATACCCCAAAGGCACCATCTGCCTAATACCCTGAAAGACAGCTTAGCATTAGCACAGTTTTCTCAGATTCTTCCAGAGTCTATCTCCTCAAAAAGAAGATTTCCTCTTCTGTAGGTATCCTCTGGAGACATTCAACCTGACAAGCAGCCAGCAGTGAAAAAAGATTATAACAGAGGAGAAACGGGATGATAAAGCCAATAGTGAGATGATTTCTAACTAAATGTGAAGTAACATCCAAACTACCGTACTAACGAACCACAAACAAGTTGCCTTCTTGCTTTGGTGTCAGTCATCCACAGAGGCGTATGTTTTATTACTGATTAACAACTGGGTGGCCATAGTACTAGTGCAAGCTAAATTTTTACTTACTATTACTTGGAGTACACAATTTCATTCAAATAGAACCATTTCCAAGGAATACCAGTATGTTCTTCTCAAATATCATATTTAAAGGCATATTTAAGCACAAATGTATAATAGAGTATATCAAAAGTTTTGTTGATTGAGAAAAATACTTTGAGAACAACAAATACTTTCCTTGTCTCAGACGAAAGGAGCAGACATCTACTACATATCTTCAATGTATATGAACAATGATTATGAGCATGATAAAAACAAGATTTAAAAAATAAAATTTTAAAAAATACACAGCTATCACTACTACCACAATGCTAACATCTCACACAAAATCATGTCTCTACTGCAACTTCAAGCTGGCTAAAGAATTTTCTTCCTTCCTGCCTCATTACAAGTATCAGTAATTTGAGCTGGGAATATGAAGAGAAGAGGTCCATGGACACCTAAGCAAGAGCTGTTACTCCAAGATGAACCTGCAGTCACCCAAGTGGTAATGCAAGAAGTGCTCTGCTGGGCTGGCTGAGTCCAGGAGCTGATTTTACCTGTCACTGCCCACAAGCATGTCCCTGCATCCCTCTGCCACACTCAAGCAGCAGAACCACCAAGCCCATAGCTCGCACATGGTGGAAACAAGCAAATGCAACTCCCTCATCACCAGTATTGCTTCGGATTTTTCCTTCTGCTCCAGCCAACACCTCTTAAATTAAAAACCAAGTAACACTGTATCGCTATAGTTCAAAAGCAGCTAATTTTGTACAGCAAATGTTTCACATAGGAACACTCACATACCTCTCCAGTGATGTCAGTCTGAGAACAAGCATCACAGTGTTGTTGAGGTAAACAGGAATCACTAAGTGAACTAGAATTGTGCTGGAGATCCTGCAGGGAATCGGTAATACAACAGCTATTCCTGAATCCATCTGTTAACTTGGCCAGGCTCTAAAGGAGAAGACATATTTTAAAAAATTAGAAAAAATCGTTTTTATAATACTTTTTAATAACAGAAAAGAAATTTAAAAATTGTATTTGAGTAATATGACTGGTAGCTTGCCTATACAGAGCTATTTACAGAAAGTAAAATTCATTTCAGTGTTACTAGCATGCAAAAGGTTTGCTTTGGAATAAACCTCTCCTTTTAAAAGATGCATGTAACAGTGAACAGGCTTAACATTATTTGTTTTAGATCTATGAATGTTTTATCTTCTGTATGGCTTGCAGCTCTTTAAATCTAGCAGCTGTCAACTTCATGTTAGCTGATAGGGAAGACAAATGTGATTCACCTGCCCTTTTGCCATCTTCTGCACAGGTTACATTCCTCACTCACTACTGTTATCTCATCCAACTTGATGAATACCTTGTATTGATTGCACTTTTATGACAGCTGATATCACCCCTGTGCTCTCTTACCCAGGGTTCACATAGTTAAGAGATATTTTACACTTTGGGTTAAGCAAGGGACATCGCTGAAATGTCTAGACAATGACACAAACTGTCAGAGTAAAGCAGAAACATTAGTCTTTGAGGAGAAAGGGGAATATGACAGAAACACGCAAAATAACAAAAACAATTTTTTTGACAATATAAGTTTGGTTGACAGGCTCTTGAAATGCCTTTAAAAGAACAAAACTGTTAGTATCACTTTTATCTTCTCATTGTGCATTCTCTCTTTTTCAAAAATGACAGATAATGTAGTATTAGTAACAAAATCATTGTGCCGGCTCTTATTTATGACAGAGACCCTAAGCATTACACATCAAACAAAAATTAATAACATGCTGTCCTCTCACCACAGGATAAAGGTCAATCTAAAAATGTGTGGAAAAAATTATCAGAAATTTGAAAAGCTGTAGTAATTTATAAATCGTAACATAATTAAACAATTTGGTTCTAAAAATACACATAAAAAACTTTCTAGAACTGCTTACTCTACTGTCTGAACTACAGAATCGGGGACAACCCTGAAGCACTGCATTGGGAAAAGGCGGGTCCTCTGGAATTTCAGTGGCTCTGACCACTGGTGATTTGCAACAAGCCGAGGTTACTGTCCATATCCAATTACCAAAAGATTTCTCAGTCTTCAAAGTGTAGTTTAAAAAGGATAACACAGCAATGCTGCTTTTTCTTACACCAAATTCAATTAGCAGAGTCCAGAAATGAACCTGTGTAACAGCAACTGTTTGCCACAAGAAGAGCAAGGCCACCCTGAAGATGAAGGCATCTGGTTTCAGAGCATAGGAAGCAAGCATCCAGGATTATGGAACTGTAGCAGGCCTGAAACTAGCCAGAAAAAGCAGCTTTTTCTGATGGCCTCCATTTCCGTCATACATGGTTCATCCATTTGCTCTCATATACCAGCCCCTCCCTCAGGCCAGCCTCCACCAGAGATGAAAAAGAGGGAAAACATCCAGCCTGGTAGAGGATGAGTGAACAAGTGGGCTCCCTAGCCACAAGAGTGGGGGCCTGTGATCCTGACAGCCCCTCAAACCACTTACTCTGTTTCCTTCCTACTAGGGAATGGCAAGGAGAGGCACAGGTATACGCCATGTATCAGAACAGCACGTGCTGCTCCCTCTTCAGTCTCTGCCTGCTCTCTACAGGTCTGAGAGGGGCTGGGATTTCACAAGCAGCATTAGCAGGGACAGAGGACAGTGTAGACCAATGCCACATGTGCTGGCAGTGGGACAAGGCTACCACCACTTGCCTCCAGAAGCATTTGTCTTGGGTCCTCCAAAAAAGCCAATTCTTCTGCCACCTCCCAATTGAACTGAGCCATCTTAGTATGAAGGACAAACAACATATTTTCTTCTCAGCCCTGAAACAGCAAATTCAATTTCAAGTTACATTGTCAAGAGATCCCTAGCTAATGTCCCTTTATCCTCCAAGAATTGTTGTGAAAAAAACTGCTCCACAACTTGGGGAAAAAACCCAACTTTTACTTGATGAAAACTGCAGACTCCTGTCTAACTCTCTTCTTCAAAACTCACTGGAAATCATCCAGTCCTGTCAAGACTCCTGCTGTATGGGGGATCAAGAAGGATCCCTAATGGGTTTGTAACATGGAAATAATAACTTCAGATCATAGCCTCTTCCCAGTAAAGTATAGCCAGTCACATGAAGAAAAAAATCAGGATTTAGAAAGCCTGAGGTTTCTCCTAATAAGTTATGTTCCATCTGCCTTTTTTGACTAACACATATTATGTTACAGGTACATCCAATACACCCCAGATCCTGATGCCAGAACTTAAATCTAAACTTCTGCCTGTATTTCAGCTACTTTATGAACTCCTGCTATGCTCCTGATGCCCTCTAGCATTCTCCCTGGCAGGTAATGAAGGGCTACTTGGCTGCTGGCCAGGCTTCCTATCCAGGCACAGTTGCTGAATTCTGGTAACTACTTAAAAATGATAAAGCATTTGACAGGTGGCAATCACCAAGCAGCATCACCATAACTCACATCTACATGCACAGGTGGCTATGCCCTAGGGAAAGCATAAATAGATTGAGTCCTTCTAGCGGGATGAGTGAAAACACAGGCACAGCAACCCTAACAAGGAAAATTACTACCCGAGATTGCACAGTTTCAGATAGAAACAATTTATATAAACTGCTGTGAGTAATTTCCTCCCCAGCTACATGGAGGAATCCATCTTTCATCTAGAGTTTAAGGATTGTTTATGGCAATCCCACAGAAACTGCCAGAGCAGCCTACCGTTAATGTGAAGTTCTAGGCACACCAGCCCAGACTTACCCAAAAAGAGAGAAATGAGCCCCGTCATTCCACCATTATCTGTTGCCATCTGATTTGGGAGCTCTCTGCATAATTTCAGTGCACTTCCTATCTAACCTATTTAGCCAATTTAACTGGTAACAAAGAGAAAAGAAAAGAAAGAAAGAAATAAAAACCTCACAAAAACCAAAGTCCAGTGCTCTCCAAGGACAACAACATTTTAAAAGCATATGAACACTGGAACAGAAACAAAATTACGGAAGAGATGGGTGAGGAGAGACAAACACACCACTTTCAGGAACCTAACCACACACCTTTATTATTCAACCTTATATAAGAAGTCTGCCCACTTTTTTGGAGCAGTTGCACTGCATATTTTTATTTGTAATCACAGCATCCAATTTAAATCTTACTACCCTCTCCCACACAACTAAACCAATTATCATACTTCTACAACAGCTACAATTTTCCAAGCACCTACACATGACTGAGTCACTTCTACTATGTTTAGTTCTGTTGCTTACACTGGACAGATTTAAATTAAAAAGTAGTAAGAAACTGTCTATTTCTTTCTCTGAAATAAACCCCCATATTTTTTACATTATACTTCTAACTCCTCTATTAACAAATTTCAAAATAAAGAAGATTTCATAAGAAAGTTTGTTTTAAAAGCAATAGCTTTAAAATGTAGTGTTTTCAGGGACGACAAAAAATTCTAATATTGATAGGAAAATAAAAAACAAATTCTGAACTCATTAGGAAGATACCCTAAAATAGACTAGCACTTATTTGACAAAGCTAACTAAATCCATGACAATAATCTTCACATAGTTATAAAAAGGCATAGCATAGATTACTTTGGTGACACAAAAAGGTTTTTGTTTTTTTTGGTCAAAATTAAAAAAGCTGGATATTTTTGCAGAGCACAAAATACACAATTTTTACAACTGTAGACCTGGTAAACTATGGCATTTAATCCTGTATAGCCATTGTAACAAAACATGCAGAACTGTTTTGCATGCTACACTTGTGTGGAACAACTGTTTTCTAGATTCTCTTGACTACATTTTAAAGTCTAATGTACAATTATTGGATTCTATCACAACAGATTGTCATTAACTAAAAAAACAATACTTCCTAGACTCATATTTCCTATATATCACACAGAGCCGTGAAAAAGGATGAAACACACTTCATTTTTGCTTCTGTCTTGTGCAACCTCTACATTCTGGTCCTGCCAGCACTGCCCAACCCTCGATCCTAGAGTTCTAACTCCTGCAACACTGTATTTAAAGAAATTGCAAGCACGCTTAAAAGTTGGTTTACCAAATATGATTTTCAAAGCATCCCAATGTTTACAGCTGGATTTACTGCTACTGAGGACTGAAAATGTAAGGAAAAGAGGTAAAAAAAATCTACTGGGGAAGTAAAAACAAGGCCATTAGTTAAACTGCTCCAAGATCTCACACATAACTCTTTATATTACCAGTTAGTTTCCTAAAATGTGTGTTACTGCATCCATGAAGAACTGCCTTTCTAATCATTTCTTGCTAGCCAGGCATGTGGAAGACTGAGAATCACTTTAAAACTTGGCCAGCCCAAAATAACAAATATGTTAAAAGTTGCCAAGGCAGAAACTTTTCAAAGTGACTTAAGTGTTCTGTCTACTTGAACAAGGATTTGTGGTCCATCAGTTGATCTTTGTGTAATGCACTGGAGACTTAACAATTGCATAACTATGGAAATTCATTATATGTAGATTATAAGCTTTCCATATCATTTAACAACTAAAAAGAAAAATTTAAAAAAACCTGAAAAACACTACTGCAGAGAAAACTGAAAGAAAATGTTTGCATGGCAATGTTAATTTAGTATGGTGCCACAACTTTAGGCAATAAAGATGTCTTTTTCCAAACAAATGTTTGAAGACTGGGTAAAGAGAATTGTCCTTATCACCTCTCTGTATATGCAGCATATTTTAGCAAGTCTATAGCTAAGTCCCTGTGGTGGCAGAGGCTTATTGTTCTTTGATCAAGCTCCTATCAAATTAATAACACAGACACACAACTGAGAGCTCGAGGCAGAACACAGAATCCATTCAAAAGTCAGACCACTACTCAGGCATGTATCTCCCCTCAATCCTCATGCTCTAATTCATCAATAATTTCAAGTTTGCGTATACATTGTATTTAATCATAGTCTTTGAGGGTTTTGTGAGAACATTTGAAACTAACACGAGCCTTGATATGGGTACTTGAGAGTTTGGGGCAAAAAGTGACTTCATGACAGAGACCCAGTTTGGTGAAATACATATGAAGGGAAAAACATGGTTGACAAAATGATAAATATTTTAGCACATGAACTCTCAATCCTACTTCATTATAGGTAATACAAAGAGATATAAACCAGCATGAAAAACAAACACCGGAAATCACAATGGCTTTTTTTTTCATCCAGTGTAATAACTCCATAGCAGCCATCACCATAGCAATAACAGAAATCTATACTCAATGAAGACATTGACCTAAATGAAACTTAAGTAACTACATTACTTAAGACAAAAATATGAAATGCATATGAAGTCTTGTGTTCACAGTATAGACAATGACTATTTACCCTTTTTGAACCGCTTGCTATTGGTAATTATCAAACAGAAAAATCAGTTTAGGCCATCCTACTTCTTTATTTAAACTTGTTAAACCCAATGCAATCCCAAGCAAGAAAACAGAGGTAGGTTACTACTATTTAGTATTTCAGAAACATATTTTTTACCTGCATAAGGTCCTGCCTTTCTTTTTCACCTGTGCATATAGCTTTCTTTATGATTCGAAGTTCACTCATTATAGCTTGTGCTTCATCCAGTCTGTAATTTGTATGAGCATTTGACATCTTACGATCAATCCTGTTGAAAATATTAAGACAAATTCAGGAATTTTCACATAATTAGAAAGCACACAGACTTTTTAAAACCTCTTCTTTATTCATGTACCATTTCATTTCCAGGAATAAAATGATACTCTACTCAGAATTAACACAGCACTCAGTGCCAAGCCTACTCTAAAGACAAAGCAAAGCAATTATCTACCCAGGTTCTGCAGAACCAACAAATTTCCTGGGTTTAATGCCCTAATGCAGAGCTTACTTATGAGTAATGTCTGCGGGCTATTTCATGCACCAGAAGTAAAATGAACCTAAAACTAACCTAGATGGTTGTAACTCAAAAGGTAATGATGAGCAGTCTAGCTGTCATATTTTTCATGCAGCATCACACATTGCAGTATCTCTTCCTGGGCTTCTACTCGATCCTGCTCCAGAAGTTTCTAGCAAAGGCATTTCATTTTCTCAGGAAGAAATTTTTAATGCCTAAAATGTCATTGCAAATGCCTTTCTGCCATTATAGGCCTCTTTGAATATCTTTTCCATAAGTTATCTATAAAACATTATCATTCTGCACTGAAAAACATGATATGGGAACATCCCAAAAGATTTTAAATCTTTAAGCAAGAAGCAAGAGCACAAGTCATGACATAAGACTGAAGTAATACTAATGTTTCCATCTTGACATACTAAAATCTCTCAGGTGGAACATCCACTGGCTGAGTTTTCAACCTTTTTTGCAACAATTCATAATAGTAAAGGACAACCTATAGGAATGCAGAAGACTAGTCCCGTGTATCATATCTTGATAATTTGTTTTTATAAAGAATAAGATGAAAGACTATAGTGAACTTACCAGAATAACTGTCTGATCTCAGATTTACAACAAATGTTTATGGGGTTTTAACAGGTTATTTACAGCAATTATTGAAAATCATGTAAAGTTCCTGTTAAAATATGGAAAACTCAATTTTCCTGTTAATCTAGCACAGAAAGTATTTATATAGAGAAAAGACGGTAAGTGTAACGGTCATTAAGCCAATACTAAGAACAAATACCTTCAGGAAAAGGCATATCAGGTTAACAGAATTAAAGATAAAAAACCACATTGTCCATCACAAAGGACATCAATCTATAAAAAGATTTAGTAGGAGAGGGTATACTATACATATAGAAGAATATCCAAACTCTATTTAAAATATTGAGACTAAGAAGTTTCAAGATAGGTATTGTATTAAACTAAGAGTGTCAGCAATCGTCTCCCAGAATGTTCTGCCAGTTAAATGCAAGCAGTGCAATTCCACTCACATCTGACTACTTGCTTTGAAATTAAAACATTAAAATGAAAAATCAAAAGGGGTGAATGAAAATCTTATGGTTTTATTGCATAGCTCACGATATTTAGGGGAAAAATCAGGTTGATTTCTACAGTTTTGATTTGTTTGGGTTTTTTCTGACAGTTCCTGGTTTTGGAGACAACACAAAATAAGTCTGAATCTCAAGATTTTTACTTAAACACAAATTTCCCCAAGTTACGTAAGAAAACATATAATCTTTTATGAACACTGGTTCAAGGACAAGAAAGGACTTAAATGTCATGTGCATTAAATCTGGGGGTTTGTTTGTTTGTTTTTGGTTTCAAGATGTTTCCTCAAGTCTTCACTAAGTTTTAGCTACAATCCTGAGCAGATAAAACCATGGTAAAACAACTAATCCAATTCACTAAAAGTCACATTAAAAAGATAACACATTTTTATCTGAAGTTAACTGTAATATTAAGAACTATGTTCAAATACTAGACACAAAAATGCTTTCTACAGAACTGCTTATTATACTGTTTGCCAGGACTAAGGTGGCATTTCAGGAAAAGGAAATTATTTAATTTCAACCAGATTTCTGTCCAGTTATCCACATATTCATGTTCCTGGACACCACTTTGGAGCCCAACTTATGAATTGATATTTGTTTAAGGAAAGAATCAGAGAAGTTTCTACTGCCAAAAATATTTAGGCTTAAATCAGTATTGCTGTCAACCCAAACTGACTAACATAGCTTACAAAATTACTTGCTATTTATTGTCTGTTAATTCTTTTCCTTTTTTTCATAAACATCTATTTCTGAAAGCCATAGAGTTAACAGGAGTCTTCCATTTTATTAATGGAAAATAACTTGATACAAATATAGAATGGACCTTTGTACAAATAGCAAAAATATTCAACTAATATACAAGACTGTAAGGATATGAAGATGTTTCCAGGATACAGGGACTATAAATATGCTTGCCATCGTTTCAGTCCTATACGGCAGATTCTGTGTTCCTCCATTTTCCTCCACGTGCTCTCAAATGTACAAGACTCCCCCATTCTCACCAAAGCACAGACCTGTACTTGAGCAAAAATCTAATTTTAAAGCTTTTGTCAGGTCTCCTAACCTCTAAATTAGTCTGTAGCTACAAATTGTTTAGCCAGTCCTAATTCCCTGTCACTCCCAACTTCTCACAGCATTCACTCTGCCCTTGTGGCCAACTGGCCAAGTTTTCATTTCCTTTGTTGCTAAACGCCTTCTTCCTCCAAAATTCCTGCCAGGGAGCACTAGGGTCACTGAAAACACAGGGGAGAAGGAACTGCTCCTCCTCAGTCCCTGCTGTCAGGCCAGAGGAAGGAATTTGTTCCAGAAAAGGCTCATATTTAACCCTGTAAGTCTGGACTGTGACAGGAGCAGACACACCTAGGGGCAAAGGTGCTGGCGGAGGCCGAGGTGCACCATCCTGCAGGATGGAGATCTTTGCAGGCTTTAAACAGCGAGCTGTACAAAGTCTCCACTGGGCAAACATAGACCCATGTCCAAAGCTTTATCACACACAACATTGCTAAATTTAAATGAAACTGTAGAAAGTACAGTCCCGATAAAAATCTGCAGCTCTATGAAGATTGGAATTCTGACAGTATTGAAGTTGTAGAGGTATCAAAACCCCCCTCAATTGTGTCTCCACTCATAAAACCCCACTTCTATAGTAGTTTTGTATCCTCTTCATTCTCCTCAAAGATGGTTAAGCCATTTTACTAAAATTAAAAGGAACAGAAAACAAAACACAGTCCAAGGCAGACACTGTACATGGAAAATGTCAGTGTACGAGATTTGCATTTAACAAAGGCATTTGAATCAGACAGTAACATAAAATGATAGAAATACTGAGCAATCCAACTGCCCTCTCCATTAAAAGTTGTCTCTTCTCTGACAGCTATACCCAGCAAAGGCTGCACAGAGAGTCACAAGTTCCAATACCTGCACATGATGCCATTCTGGTAAGACTTTCAAAGCAAACATTCAACCAGACGTAAAGCCCAAAGTTTGACGGCTCCTAATGTTGTTCTTGGCTTACACTTGAAATAAAGTGATGTACATGCCTTTAAAAAACCTGAACAGGATGCATGCCATTTGCAGTTTGGCAGTTACTTGAAGATTTGACTTAGCACAAGAAGGAAGAAGAATGACGCAAACCAAAAATTTAGAAAACGTAACAGAAGTGGGAAATGTCTGAAATGCAATAAACTTTAAAAGAGAAGGGGGGGGAACCAAGCAAAAACTCCAGCATTTTTGTTTTAAAGTAGGAGCAATGGATTTCTTTATAGACAATATACTTACTTTGAGGGTATGGAAAAACTAAACTACTTCAGCCTTGGTACTTGACTTGAGTGACCCTTCTCTCCCAACAAATACAGGAGGTAGGGGAGAGACTGCACAAGGACAGCCTAGAGCACAGTTAGGCTTTCAGGCTAATTTGTCTACTGACTACACAAGGAGGTGAGAGAAGCTCCTCTATTCAGTTGTTAGTGTAAGTATTCTCCAAATTGGCTCACTTCCTCCTAGACACAAAATACTCCAAAAAAATGCATGTATCTTACCAGAAGGGCAAATAAACAAAACACTTAAAGCACAAAATAAAAACAAAACCAAAAGTCTCTTTCACAAGTGAAGAAGTCACTGTAGAGAGCAGAGCTCAGCTCCAGGTAACACAGGCAAAAGGTTCTCCCAAGCTCCAGCAAGCAACAATAAGTGCCACCCAGTGCACCAACAGGACAGAGGGCGACTGTAGCAATAGCAGCACTGAAGCACCGAGTTGTCATGCTTGAACTTTTAAACTACATGATTGAAGTGACCACTGACTAATCAGATATGCTTTAAAATAATTCCTCTCTTGAATGTCTCTCCTATAACCCCTTTCTGGAGCATGGGCAACTTGACTTGGGCTATAATCCAAGACTAACATTTGTATTCTTAATCATTTGCAGACTTTACTTTTCAAAAAGTTGCACTACTTTGCTAGACTATCTTAAATGAATTATACTAATTAAAACAATCTTGAGTTTCAAATGGCCTTCAAATGCTTTCATCATCCTAGTCAAGTGGTTAGTCCTTTTATAAAATAATTGAGCCTATACCCTTAAAATAACCCAATAACCAGAAGGAGGAAAACAAAGAAAGCAGAAAAGGCATAGCAATTCTTACTCAAGGAAAATGTGATTAAGAATCCTAAGACAAATTTGCTTTTGTTCTGTTACTGTTTACACATCTAGGCCACCATACTGAGATGATGACTATATTTAAAATATTACTTAGTATATTGAAACTGCAAATACTTTTGAGTGCTGCTTTATTTTACTAATTTTCAGTTAATATCATACATTACCAATTCCCCCAACTACCTCTAAATGCTTCAATAAAAATACATGTATGCCTGAAGATAATTACATTGTCTCTGCCAATGAAGAATTTTGGTATTTTGGTTGAACAAGTTTTCTTCCATTAAACTTTTTAAATGCATTATAAAACAAAAGAGTCTTGTTCATTAAAAAACAGAAAATTTTGTTATTAAAAAAATCAACCAAACACACCAAAAATATTAAGTGCATGGGTTACACTCCTTTTTTAAAAGCTAAATCTGAGAATCTTCCTTTATATTGTTTTGTTATCGTACTACCAATCAAAATTGGAAAATAAATACCATAACTGGTCCAGGATCCCTGGAATTTCATCAGAATTCCTAAAGTGAAAGCCCATGCTTTGTAGCACCAGTGCAATAAATCCAAAGCTGCAAGATATTTCTGCAGCTGCTGTACTTATGTTGCAAAATGCATTAGACATGCAACAGTTCCAGCATTTTCAGGAAGCTCCTGCATTAGACAGTTTGTTCACATGCATGTTGGAAAAAAGGCCAAGGTTTCTAAATGCACAGCCACATAGCCAAGGTGGATCCAAGTGCTGTTCAAGCTCTTGGTCTAGCCACTGGCCTTGCTGAAGAAATCCAGAAGCCACAACAACCTGTGTTTACCTGCCATCTTTTTCATGGCCTGGCAACCTCTCTCCCTATCCCACTGGGCATCCCGTGCATGAGCTATGTGTGTAGGTGACTAAGCAGCACACAGATGGAAGTCACGCAGTTCCCATCAGATGGCCTGCAGGAAGAGTGGCAGGGAGAGGGTCACCACAACATTTCACAACCTTTGACACCACTGAGCACACAGGAAACAGAGCGAGGCTGCCTAATAGCCCTGGGAGCAGTGGCAATTTGCCCTGGGCTTCCTTTCCTTACTGGGAGGAGACAAGGAGTCACATGTACATGCAGTCATTTTGGACACATGAAACAAAATCCAAGGTCTCAGAGACACCACTAGATTTACTGTACAAGCACAAATCAGCCATACAGTGCAGAATGAGATGGACTAGCCATTAAGCAACAGGGAGAAGCAGTGTTGTGGTGTAGAGATTTCCCCCTAAGAAAAGTTCTGTGCCCAGACAGAAAGCCTTGCTACTGCCACAGGGAAACTACTCTACAGCATGATGCTTTTCACTGTCCTCCAGGCAGTAGGTTTCTCCAAAACGTATTTGGGAAATATTTTAAAAAATCTAATTTCACTTTGGCAATATCTTACAGAAGAGTTAAAGAACAGGGTCTATAAAACTGTTCTTGCATGTGAACCTACGAAATCACAACTCCAACCAATTCTGTCCAGCCCTTCTTCCATCAATTCACATTGTTCTCACTCTGCATCACTATCACAGCAGGAAGTCTGAAGCACAGCATTTAGCATTTTATTTTTAACAACACTTTTCTATGAAATTCATTCCAAAGCAAATTAAAAAAAAAAAAAAAAAAAAAAAAAACACCAAAAAAAAATCCACCCACAAACTTAAANAAAAAAAAAACAAACCCCAACAAAAGATCATCCCACAAACTTATAACTTACTCTTGCAAAGTTTCCACTCCTTTTTCTTTATATTGCAACTCCTGCTTCATCTGTGCCAATTCTCGTTTCAGCCTAGAAAGCTGAATAATACAAAATAATTAAAAGTAACAATAAGTAACAGTAGCTTCCACAATAAAAATAATTGGTTTTTAAATACAAAATCTTAAGCTACTTTAAAGAACTGGAAGTGATAATTTAAGTTCTCTTCTTTTTCGCTTTAAAATTTTGCATTAAAATAGCAGAAGATTTTCTCAAATATTGTAAGACTCAATCAAACAGCAGTCAAAGCACTCAGCTTTCAAAGTATCAATTTCCTCATCTATTCTATCAGATTTCTTTCTCCAATAGCTTATGCTAACAGCTAGCAAGTTTCAATCCATATATATTTTCTTCTCCCTTTGTAGCAAAGACACCACTCAACTGTCTTCAATTCTTTAGTCAACTTTAAAAAAGACTGAACATTGAACGCTGTTAATTTTTCAGTCCAGGAAAATAAAATTACTGGCAGCAGAAATGGCCTCTCTCCCAGAAATGGCAGGCTGGCTTTCTACAGTTACTTTCATATTACCTTGCCCTCTCAATCCCCTTGTCAATTACCTTGATCCAACTAGTGAGCATAAATCAAAAGCGACATAGCAAAGATGTCTCCAAAAACCCATTTTTGTGGTTTTACGGAAACAGTTACCTGAGTAGGCTGTGCAGACCATGGAAGAGCCAAGAATGATTAGCAAAGAAAGAGCTTCTTGCCCTCCAAAGCTGACAGATAACTGAAGGCAACAGGGGGAGGAGAATGCAAGGGACTGCAGACAAATGGTGGGGAATAGGGGTGTTTCAGTGTGTGGTAGTGAGTTCAGCTAAGACTGAACTGGGAGCCCAAAGACGGGCAGGGATGCAAAAAAAAGCTCTCTCTTCTTAAGCTACCAAACTCAGTAGATTTTCTAGAATTTACCCAGAGTGCTCTTGATTTTCACATGCACATCAATAAATTACAAAATCATTACAAACCAGATTTTAAAAAAAGAGAGTAAAAAAATTAATTTTTTCTTCAGCTCTATTCCAAGAGCAAGGAGCTTTGCAGCAGTACCAGGATGCAAACCACGACTGTCAGAGTCCCACCATCCTGCACGGCTCTCTCCATTTCCTCAAAATTCATGGCACCAGCCCCTAAACACTCCTATATCCTCACTAGCTACTTTAACACTCACCAAAAGTAAAATGAAAAAATGCATCACTAATATCATGTACACAGAAACTTTATAGTGCCTATTTCATTCTGTTTTCTGAAACAACTCAATGCCTATGCACACAGCCACTTGAACATATTATTCTACACATGTAGTAGGTCATTTTGTTTTAGGATGGAGGAAGAGAGGAAAATAGTCATAAGTGAAAACCTTGTTTATTTTCTTTAAATATTATTTAAATAAATAAGGCTTATTTTCTTGTTTAGAATATGCTGACATTTAGAGCATGTAAAACAAGCAAACACTAGTCAGCATGTAATAAATATATACAGATAGAATAAATACCTTTGAAGGGTGGTGAACGGGATTTATTTTCAGAGGCACTCATGTAAAAAGTGGTCACTACAACAAAAATGGAACACTATCCTACAAGGGTAAGTATTTTTTATTTATTTTGTGAGCCGAGTGCCTAGAATGCTAAATTCCATTTTATCCATTAAGGAAAAGAAATGTACAGTTTTTAAAATGGCTCTAGAGTGTAATATTATAAACTGCTTTTTATAATTGCTTATGAACAATTTGCTTGAAAACAACATGCAGACATTTTCTCTGTGTTAAAGCACTGTAGGAGAAATTCAAGAAGTCAACTATTCTTCCTGCAACAAAAATGATATCAAAACCATGACTCTAGTTTTTTGAAAAATATATAAACATGGAACATTTTTGTTACAGAAATGCCTATCATTGTCAGAATACTTGAACTTCCCTCTCCTCATAAAGGAGCTCTGGCCAACCAGCTGAAAAATTCTATTTGGCCAGTAGGTCTTCTGAATTGTGAACAGATTTCCAAATAAGTGGCTAAATCTACAGTTCAGCGGAACCTCGCTGAAAATGGGTAAATAGCATGAAGACAGTGGGTTTGAACTGAAAAAATCTGGCTGCAGAGCATTTACTACTTGTGGCAGTTTGTAGAGAGAAAGCAATTTCTGAAAGCCTGGCTGAGCTTGCCTCCGACATCTGTGACAAAAATGTTTGCACTTGCAACATGGAAAAAGCATTACTTCCCAAGTCACCGAAATGCAGTTAATATAGAGATGTTTTAATAGAGCAAGAGGTTAGAATAAAAAAGCACTTTTTAATACCATATTTCTGTAAATGCATGCAACATTCAGTGTGAATGCTAAAGTAAAAGAAAAACAGACCCTCCCTCCCTTCCCCACGCCTAATTCATATTTTTGCAAAATGAAAAAAGATTACTCACTCTGTCACGACGGCTGGCTATTTCTGCTTTAATCTGATATGGGTCATACTTGGTATTAGCTGAAAATCCAGAGAATGCTAAACAGAAGGAAAACAGTATTTTACTCTTTTTCCCCCCTTCTTTAACACAATTGTTAAGATGTGGCACTATTTAATAAACCATTGCATTAATTCTTTCTTACAAGACACCAGGTTCTAAAATAATCCTCTGTGCTGAAGTACAACCGAAGATTTCCATCTGGCCCACCTGGAACTTTTTTTTTTGTCCTGAACAACACCAAAAATTGCATATAGAAGCACCGCGTATTTCCTAAAAGCAACTAGCTTCTATGATAGGATGGCAGCATCTACTGATGCAAGCAACTCGTGCAGTATTAACAATTGTTAGTTGCTTCCTCGGTACACTGAATTAACAGTATGATAGGGACTAAAGATAAAAAAAAAATATCGTCAGAACAAAATTATAGCTAGGGAGAGAAGTTGCCTCCTAAAGCAACAGTGTAGGGAACTGACATACAAATCAACCCTGGCAAGTGAGCTCTTAACGTAGGGTATCTACAGTCAGGCAATGATTTCAAGCTGTGGCATTACAAGCTAAAGCTTACACAAATGAAGTAAAGGTCCTAGAGGACAGACTGGGCAAGAGCAACCATGATTTATGGAGTGAGCCACTCAAGGCAGCAATGGCTCACTGAAAAATGCCTGGTATGTGAATGGATGGGGTTGTGCCGTCAGACCTTCCATCCTTTTGCAGAGCTGAAGGCTGCTGTGCTGAAACCCCTATCTGTGTCTGGGGCTGCATTGAGTCTTTCGACTCTTGAAAGAATACTGCAATGCCAAGGTCATGTCAAGCGTGCAGGAACTTGCCAAAATGAGTAGTCATGCCTAGACTAATTCTCTAAATCCAGGATTTTCTATGGATTTTTTTTTTAAACAGTGCTGATCACAACTGAGTCACGAAACTGCTGCATGGGCACCTCCCTGCCAACCCACAACCACTGAGCTCACATCACCTCCCAGTCATAAGCACACGACACTGAGTCAATGGCAGCACCCACAAGCAAAGTGGAGGAAAACACTTTGTGAAGTTTAACTTCTCTTAATGCAACAACTTCAAAAAAGTGAGGGTGGAGGCAAAGATATTCGCAATATAAGCATCCAACTTTGGTCATGTAATTGCACTCGAATTAGAAGCCTAATATTTCTGCATAATAGAAGTAGAAGCAAGCATCCCACAGTGGAGTGGAGGAGCAAAATTAAGAAAAACAAGTGGAGAACAAGGTTTTGGGACTCTTGAGTTGACAGCATGATTAATCCCCAAAGGGATGTTTAAAAAAAAAAAAACTGACTAATCAGCCCATCCCATTTTCTCAAAACAGATGCATATGACTTTAAAACAATATAAAATATATTAACACATCTGTAGAAAATGAAAATATTTTTCCACCTCAAAACAAGCAAATGGTTTTATTTAATTGCTCTTACTTGTCATTATCAACTCCAGATATACCTACAAAACCCCAAACTATCAGAAGATTGAGAAACGTAAGTAGACATAGCATTTGCTTTCATTACAGATAACCCCCAATTTTGTCATTTTCACTCATATTTTGTTGCTGTTTCAAACAACTTGTTTTTCTAAGAGCTTCAAAAATATGTAAAAGGTTGTATTTTTCTAGTATATTTTCATCTTCAATAAACTTTTTTTCTGTATGTTCACATGAAATAATTCAACAAAATATCCCACAGAACTATTGCAAATTTTAAAAGAACAAAAAGCCCAAGCTCTTAGAAAGGTATTGTAATAAATGTCTATTCAGATTTTATAATCTCAAAAAATACTGATGACACTATCTTTTACTCTATTCCAAGTCTTTAATGGAAATTAAATACACTTTAAACAACAGATTTAAAAAAAAAAATCTTTCTTAATAGGAAAATGTCTTGTTACTTCTTCAGAAACTTGAACGTAAGAGGGGGAAATAAGACTAGTTACAACTGTTCAGTTATGTCACAAACTGAATCACAGAATATATATATATAAACTAAACAAAAAGATGAGAATCCCAGTTCAACAGTTACAGAGTACTTGGTCCAAACCATCTGGAACACCTCAGCTCTAGAAAATATATTTTATTCAGGATTTTGGCATAGGTATAAATTACCTTGCATTCATAAATACCACTGAATCAGTAGCTAAACACTTCTATCCAGACACCTGCTCTAAGCCCCCTTCCACAGTCAAGTTTCTTGAAGATTTTCAGAAAAGGCTAAAGCAGAGCTTCCCATTCCTATTAAATCCTTGGCATTTAACAGCAAACCTGCAGTTAAAACAATGACTGTACAGCCATTGAAAAGCCACCAGCACAATAAAACTCCACTACATTTCCACGTGGCTGTTGGGTATATCCATTTGATACACTTCTCTGAACTAGACCAGCTGACTCTTCGACAAAGACACCTTTTCTACTGCACCAACCAACAGCCATGACAGTGGTGCAAACATCTTCAGAATTCAGAAAAAGTGTAGCATCTACTACAAGCTACTAGAGACATCTGAAGAATGAAAACAGCAGGAAATCAAAGCTCTGTATCACCAACATCAGGATCACCGGCTGGTACTCAAGAATGAGATGAACTAATTAAATATTGTTTCCTAATGCATGGTCAGAGGTATTCTTGAACACAACACCTTGTCCCTAACTCTTTATAAATTTGTTAAACAGACTATGGATCCACAGAAGGTTTCCCCTAAGGTGATGGCTCCCCGCCATGTTAAGTGAAAAACAGTCTTTGAGTTTAGGAGTGCAGGTAGGTGGCTGATCCAGCAACATTCAGCCCTGTCTTTGTTGCCTTGCAAGAAGCATCACTACAGCTGGCTCCAAGATAGGCAGAAATGCTGGCTGGGATATATGCCTGTTTGATGTTACATCCGTTTTTAACGTTAACATTTATCCCTATCAAATGTCAATCTCTGTTGTAATAGACCTAACAGGAAATGGAAGGTATTGAATTGCAGAGTCAAAGGACAGCACCTCACTGCTGTAGTCAGGACCTTCATTCAGAGAAGCATCAGGTGATGGAAATACTTCACACTATTTCTTACACTACATCTTGTGAGGGCAGGTGGGTAAAATCAAAAAAAGATAGTAAACTCACAGCTGGCATAGGAACGGCTGTCATCCTCACACATCTTGTGCAATTGCTGATATTCTTCTTGGGCTAGTTCAAAACGCTGCTGCTTTATTTGGTAAATCTCCTTCTTGGCATTGAGTGCCTCCTGGGCAACTATTAAATATTCCTTTAGCATGCGTTCTTGCTCCCTTCTCCATTGTTCCCTTGGGTCCTCAATTTGTGTGAGCTCTAAGGAGAAAAAAGTAAAAGCATTAAAATAAAATTACATGACATTTTGTGCTACCAAGTCCAAATTAATTTTGTTAATGTTCATTCTCAACCAGCACACCTGACACTATTGTGCACAAAATCACTCCAACGAGGATGAGAAGAAGGAAGGATGCAGAGTGAAAGAACAGGAAAAGCCTTTTCAAATATAAAAGGCATTTAAATGTTATTCTTTTCTTTACAAACGAGTGAAAACCCAAAGAAAACAGTATTTTGGCTCTAACCTTCCCTCATAGCCAACTTGAAAATTCCAAGAACTACCTAAAAACCCAGGACCACAAGGAAAAGTGAAAGGTATCTCAATGCTTAACCCATGAGTCTAAAAGTAGCTGCAACTACCTTAAGATACTACATACAACTTCGCAAGTATAACATCTTAAAAGGTCAGAGGATACCCCTACATAGTGAAGAAGAATTAGGTAATTCAACAGAGAAGTCAGCATCTTTGTCTCGAATCCATAACGCATTTAAATCACTTCTCTTTTTTTGTCTTAAGAAACAGCGGTCTGATGTTTTTCCTTGCCAGGGTTTAGAAAAGTTTTTATTTAAAGACAAACCAAAACCAAGTTTCCCATATCTACTGATTTTCAAAGATATTACTGCAAAACCATCTCTTTGCAGTTGCAAAGGCATTTAAGGATGACACACATTAAAATCCTAAAATATTATTGGTTCATTTGGGGGGGGTTTTGTGAGTCAACAAATATGTTTTTTATGAGGATGTCCATGTAAAGCTGTGTGTTTACGTGTAATGTTAATTTCTGGTGATTGAAGCACTACCAGTAAGTAGTTGCTGCAGACACAATGTCAGTGTTCAAAGTAGTGGCAAAACCCGCAGCACAGTCAGGAGGTAAGCACCTAGCAATTCTTCCAAACTTGGATTCTTACAAGAGATGAAAGCCAGTTATGTTTTGCATTACTCCTGAGTACATAATTCAGTATATTGGTGCCAGTGATGAAATACAAAACCGTAGAAGATTGAGCCCAACAGATTAAGAACTCTAATGGTGTCAAGGTCATGCTAGCAGCTCTACCATTTGAGAGCCATCTGAAAAGTACATAAACAAAAACAGAAAGCTCATCAAAGAGCAGTGCTTCCAACAGATTTGCAGATTAGGTTCCTAAATAACCTTTTCTCTTAACAGCTGTACCTTTTCTCTCCCTACAACTCCTCACAGTGAAACAGTATAAAGACAGTGCCTACAGTTCTGCAATTTCTCCCCACTTCCCAGGGACCCATTTGACTCCCTTCTGGCTCCCATGACCCCAAACTATCTCCCCAGCCAAGGACAGGATGTGCTTCGGCTTGCTGAGTTGCCGTAAATCTTTCTCTACATGGAGGGCAAACAGAAGAAAACAGAGTTCTGACTGCTGCCCACCCTTCACTGGGGGCATTTCAATTTCCACTGCTACCTCATCTGCCCATAAGTACCCCTGAAATCTGTGCAAATTTTAATATTCCTAAAACTGCAAATCCTCCATGGAAACTGTGAAATAAAATATAAATTATAAATAATAAATACTATGAAGTAAATATTTATAAAACAGATAGGTTTACTAGGATCCAGTTTTTCTCTTTGAATGGAAAATTATTAGTCCTAATCTCAATAAGCAGCCCAGGCTAAGATGTTATGTTCTACTACACATTAAGCTTCTGAGGTCCTATACTTCAGGGCCTGCATCTCTCACAGAATTATTTCACAAGCCTCCTGAAAAGCTAGCAGCACTCTTCTGAGGTAGAAAGTTTCTTTAGTGCAGTAGTGACATTTTTTTCTGGTTTATGAAACTTTGCCCTGGATTTCTAAACAACTTTGCCACATAACAAAACTAAAGCTACACTGTATGATAAAATTAACTTCCTTCATTTCTTTACAACCAATTAAAAAAAACCACTATAGTAACTCAAGAACAGTCCCAGACAAATGCAGAGAATACATTATTCCCTCACTGGGGAATGCCCAACTGCTTAGAGGAGACTTCAAAGGCTCCCAAGACTCTGAGGAGGAGGGAAAGGAATTCTGTGGCTGGCAACCGCCAAGGTTTTTAAGCAATGGTTGGACAACAGCCAAGAGCAGCTTAGTAAGGGTGTCAACAAAGTACTGAATTTACAGAACAAGATGGAGATCGGGGTTGGAAGCACCATTGAGATTTACAGAACATTCTTCTGTTCCTGTTTTTTTTTATTCCAATATAAATGGAAAGCTATTGCCTAGAAATCTTTTTCTTGCTTCCCGGGTAAACAAACATAGCAAAAGACTTAGAAAAAAAATCAGATGTATTGCTGTTTTCTTTCAGGAGGTGCAAGGGCAAAAAGCTTGAGAGAGTGCACAAAAGCATGAGAGGTCCTGGTAAGCGTAAGTGTAGAAAGACTCTCTTTGAATTATCCCTTGCATTTTCTCACAGTATTTCTTGACACCAAAGCACTTCTAACTGTTTTGTCAATTAACACACAACTTCAATGCTGCATAAAGAATTTAGCCCAGTCAACCACAAAAGGCAGTCCAAATGTTTTCTCCTGAAGCTGCCATTCCAAGTGGTTTAGACATACTCATTTCAGAAAAAGATTTCTCCAGCTCCTACACCATCTCTGCCACTTCCCTGACACCATTTCATGATGCACGATTGTCTACTCACTAGTTCTCCCTTCTACAAAGGAAGTTAATGCAGTGTTGATTGGTACCTTTGTTGTCCACAGTTTAAAAATTGGATCAAGTATCCTACTAATTTTTGAATAATAATTATCCAGCTACAATATCAACTCTGTCTTCCCTCTTATTACAAATCTTGCTGGTATTTGAAAGCACTGTATTAGCCTAAGGGTGACAAACCCATTTCACTGTGATGGCTGAATTACCATTTAGGATAATATCTGTGGGCTGCAAGTAATTAGTTATCATGAAAGAGACTAATTTTGCAACTTTGTTAATTGTTGAATGATTCCTTTTATTCAGTTCAGCACTGTCCCCATGAAGCTTCTATCCCTCTGTTCACACATTAACTTTATTTCATATCTAATATGATTAGCTTTATTTTTCCAGAGCCATTAAAATTCATCTTTTCTTTCTGTCTGCCCACTGATCATTTGGGAACTCACCCGCTCTTTGCAAAAACTCTCTTCTACAATTTTTGCCCTCAATTGTACAGAAAAAAATGCAAGCCAGATCTGACATGCCTACAATGATGAATATCCCTTCTGTAAGCTCAAACTTGAAGTCTGTGGTAAAGCTGCTAATAAAAAAATTCAAAAAGCAAAAGGGAGCTTTTTTTTGCATATGATGGTGATTGTTATTCCTATCACAGAGGCCTATCGGTAGCTTTTTTAAGTCACACTGCAATAGGAGTTCATGTTCTACTCATTTTCTGCAGAGACTCTAAAACCACCTGCAAATTTAAAAAATTTAAAAAGAATTGGCAATACCCTCATTTTCTTTTTTAAATATATGCATTCACACACATACTTTGGTGCAAGTGCACTCCATTACTGTACTCCAATGTAATCCTCACTTTTTATTAAATTTCAACATTACTAAAGTTACCATGACAGCAATCCTTAAACTAATACTTTTTTTAAACAGAGTTACTGTAAGAACTACCTAACAGTCTGTATTTATTGCCTTTGAATTTTTTTGTCTATCATTGTGATTAATGTATTAACAGCTGTTCAAAGTTTATCATTCAGTTAATGATCTTTGTTAAATTTCACAACAAATAAGTACCTGTGTAGGCCAAACAATACCATGGGAACATTTATTATTCTGTTGTTTGGGTTTTTTAAAGCAGTAATTGTGAAACCACAATACACAAGTAATTCCAATGATGGCTGGAAGCCCAAAATTATTTCTACACTTTCATTTTTTAATTGACTAGATTTCAAGTAGATAGTATTGAGGTTGGTTTTTCAGATTATACTATTTACCATTGCTGTGATAGCCCATATAACTACTTTCTTTTCTTAGTCCCCACCAACTGCCAATTCCCCACAATACTGAAAGCATTCACTCAGTGGCGATAAGAGGCTTAATGATAGCACAACAGTAACAGCAGCAGTACAAAGCTGTAAAGATAAGACTTTTTTTAAAAGTAGAACTGGCAAATGTGCCACAGTGATGATACAAGCTCAGCAATAGTCCAAAAGGGAAAGCATTCAAAATTAGTTTCCAAAAGGGATATCTGTTGTCTTTTTGATAGCATTTTGTACTGCATTAAAGCATAAAACACACACTGCTTAAGCAAGGATGAGATTACTGTATTTCATAGTGCTTCGGATTAAAAATCA
Source organism: Aleadryas rufinucha (assembly GCA_013397815.1). NCBI lineage: Eukaryota > Metazoa > Chordata > Aves > Passeriformes > Aleadryas > Aleadryas rufinucha. The sequence continues at coordinate 446,530 of VZTH01017695.1, read as the reverse complement.
GCACATTTCTCTCAGAATGTATTTTGGTTTTCAATATGGAAGAGTGAACTATGGATGACTGGAAAAATAGGAAATATAAGAGTGTAACAAAAAAAATCTTTCTGACATATGACAAAAAGCAGCAACAAGATTACTAATACTTCACAGCATGACCAAGCAAACCAAAATATTTGTACACACTATAACTCAATTATAGGTTGTAAAATTCTTCACAAACTGAATGTTTTACAATTATGCCCCCATATGAAAGATAAGGAAACACATTCTGCAAGAAATTACTCGCATACATTTTCTCACTGTAGCATGAGGTGAATAAATGGTATTGGAAATAAAGTTAGTGCCAAGAGTTAACACCAGCTTCCTCAAAACAAGCATACATCTACTTACGATTTATGTGGTCCATATAATAAACTCCAATCTGTTGATCGTAAACAGTTTCCCATCCTAAAGGAAGCTCATCACCAACACAGTCAGCAAAAGTCAATGGCTTTGTAATCCTGTAAAAATAAAAATAATACAAAAGGTGCAGAGTTTATAATGTAATGAATGTTATTACATGTTTTGAAGATACCTTCGCCAGTTGATCAAAAACTAGTTATGCTACTTAGGAATGTGCTGATAATTACAAACATACAGTTTCAAAATAGATCTTCATTTAAATATGCTGACAGATACTCCCCAAACAGGTTAGACAAGCTTCTCCCCTCTAGTTTCTATGTATAACAATTTAATTATAATGGCATGCAGTCCTGCCAGTTCTTCTCCCATACTGCAAAGAACACAAATGTGAAGCTGGAGCTCACCACTGATGAAACTACTAGAAGCTTTATAGGTTTTAACTTCTTTCGGGTGACAACGTATCATAACTGCTTGTCTTTAAAAAAATAACTTAAAATTCAAGACAGCACTACATAACAGACTTCCTCTTTTCAATTATACATTTCCAACTATTAACGATACTCTCTTGGTCCAGACATATCCAAATTACTTCCTCTCCCTCAAAAAGAAGAGAGATAAACAAATGTCTCTGAAAAATTCTGAAGCAATTAGAGCAGAAATAGTAATTAATAAGTAACAGCATTACTATCTAGCAGCTCAACATATCACAGCCCTTGCAAGGCAAAGATAGAGCAGTGGGTAACAGAAAACCAAAACAGCCATGTCAGTGTTGACAGGAAGACTGAAAGTACTGGGTTCCGTATTATACAGTACAACTCTAAATCAACACTGCTCTAGAACAGTAAGGTATATAAAAAACTAGGAAGAATAAATGATATAAATATAAAAGCCCTTATGCTCAGTCTAATCATGTATATTACCCAAATATTCATTTTAATCTTTACTTAAGCCCTAGGATAATGTTTTCCTCTTAAAGCTGTCAAAATTAATTTACTGAAAAGCTACTAATAAAGTAATTTCAAGTATACGCGGGATATACACATGTATACTTGAAATATACTTCCTCACATATTTGTTGGGGCATTTCTAATACCTAGAACAATGACAACTTTGCAAACATTAAAAACACGCATTAATTTAGGGACGGACTTAATTTGAGCATAATCTACAGCATAATTCTGTTTGTTGTAATTCCGTTTGAATGTTCTAATACTCAATTAAGGTTTTCTGACACCAGATTTGGACTATGCTTACAAATACACTAAGGAATGGCGATATCATTAGGACTCACAACTGCACTTCATCTGATAACACCTGTATAAAACAGTAACTTTATCTGAACTAAAGTATGTCTGTCTTTGAACTTGGAAGTCCTTTCCCACCCCAAAATAAAACCAACCAGAACAATCCAGGGGTGAAGATTTCAAATCATGGAAATACTACTACAGCTATATTCTACCCAGTCCAATGATGCAGTAAGCACACCATTCAACCACCAACAAACAGCAAAACACTTTGCACAAAGCAAACAGAAAAACTGCATTTACCTGCCTCCTGAAAATATTTTAGTATTCTTGAGATAAGCGTTCAAAATTAACTGTAGTAGAATTAAAAAAATATATATACTTACTAGTTTCAATGTAATGTTTCTACAGCTCTGCACAACAGTAGAAAGATCAAGCTATTCAGGTCAAATTGATCCTATTCAGTGGATTCTCCAACACTCACAAACAGTTTAACAAGATGAAGTACCTAAATTTGTGCGCCACTGTTTTGAGTAAAGATTTTCCATTACTGACAAATACGCAGTTTACATCATGTAATCATGCAAATCCAAAGATGCTGTATTCAAGAAAGAAAATGTTACTAAGAACCGACATACGCACTTTCAGTACTTCATCTAGCAGACAGGCAGACCACATATTGCCAAAACACTCCTGATCTCCCTGGAATTCAGTCAAATATTAAACATACAACATGCAGCATTTTTTCTTAAACTCCCATGGTCTTGTTCTGAAGACATCATGTTTACAATTTCTCAAAGTAGTCTAGACATCAGCTTCTAAATTACCACACTATAGACAAGATTTTCTTTGGAATGAGTTATGAGACTTGCTTGCCTGTTACACAAACATACCCTCACCCTTTATTCATAAATAAAACCTGCACATGATACTCTAACCTTTCACACTACAAAAACTTTAATTCAGTGCTCTCTGTGATCCCGCCAGGACTCAGACCTGCAGGACAAGGACAATGTTCAGTTTTTGGAAAAGGGAGACAAGAAAACCAATGCATCTGGTCTAACCAGTTTTCATTACAGTGTTATAAAAGCATGTGTGAACAGTTTAATTAATGGTTTTGAAGGAAAACTTGTAGCAAAAAAAAACCCAACACATAAAAAGCTGTCTTCCAAATATTCAGACCATTATTAAGTTGATGTTGCTCATTTTAAACTATAATCAAAGTTGCTCCAAATTGGATTCCCTTCAGACAAAGCACAATGTCACACTGACTCTCAATTCAGTCACATTTACACCTATGTAGTTGGACCTTCAGCCAAAGACACGAAACTAAGAATTGGAAGTTTCTGCCTGTGTTTTGCACTGTTTTCACTAAGTGAACCAAAAAAATACCTTTCTGGTTTAAGCAGCACAACTCTGAGGACAAGATTAGTTTCTTGCCAGTTAGGGACACTAGGGTTTTTCAGAAAAACAAAGACAAAACGGAACATATGCAGATATCTACATTGGAGGTCAGCCACAAATTACAGCAGTTCACTGCTGAAATTAAGTATCTTCTGGAAATACTGGTTTACCCTCTGGGTTTGTTTCTAATTAGCTTAAGTTCTGTAAAATAGAACAGATCTTTTCTACTTGTTTATAAAGAATTGTATAAGGTACAAGTATATCAGTTAAAACATTTCAAAGTATTTAAATAAAGACAAAAAACTTTTTAAAGCATTATCAGGACAAAGACACAACAAAAATGCTGCCATCTTTGATTAAACAAAAAACAGAGCTGTCCTAAACTGTGCTATTCACAGAAAAGAAAAACTAAGGCATTTATCTGTGATCACAGTAGTAAACAATAATACATTCACCCATGATGACCTCCTGTTTTCCCCCAAAACAACTGGCAGACACTAACAAGGTGCTGAACTTTCAGATGAAGATGAAAACCCTCTGGGACCAGTTTACAGCATTAACTCTTTGTGGCCACTGGACCTACAGGCCAAGTACAAGTAACAGTTCTTCATGGGGGCCAATTCTGCAGAGATCAAAAAACCAACCTTAACTTCAGATTAACTGACTTTATCCTTTCCAAAAGTAATGATGCTCTTCAGTCCTTAGGTACCCAGTCTTTTGTGACTCTGAAACTCTTCAGAAGCAAATACAGAATCACTTAAGAAAGCTTCCATAAACCAAATCCAGCATATCAAACCCAGAGAAAAATCTCTGAGCAATGTCATGCACCTCAGATCTGTCACTTCTAACTCTGCCCAAATTATATGTTTTCATTAAGAAGAAATAAAAGTCTGGTATTTGCACACGATCCAACAGACACATCTGAAAACCCAAGTTTTATTCACATTTTCTCTGCATTAATTACCAAGCTCAACAGTTAGAATACAGAAATTAAACTGTAAAATAAAATCAAACAAGTGACTAAACTAAGTTTTTTCTCCTCCTTGCATATTTATTTCATATCTTTATCCACTACGATACAAAGAACACATTATTACAGCTTTCTGAATACGCAGCAGCAAAACAAGTTATTTCTTGAATGCATCAGTTCATGGCAGGGACTGGATCGGAAGAAGACAAGACATTAAAAGACAATGGCTAAATACTATTTTAGATAAATTACTTCAAAAGTGCTTTCAGTTTTAGATACACTGTTAACAGCATCTAATTTCAACCCCCCCTTCCTCCCCCAAAAAAATCCCACAGAAAGCCTCAACCTTTAAATAATAAAAGAAATGCTTCTGGGTCCAAAGAAAAGACACACTTCACATCTCCAAAGCACAGTTTGATGGATAGAGTAGGGCAACTTCATTGTCATAGACCTTCAAAACCAGAATCAGATGACTAAAAACACAAGGCTTTGGAAAATATTAGATAAGATCCTCAGTCTTCCCATGGCCCTGATGCCACATTAGAGGGCCCTGGCTGCTTGAAGTCCCTAGGTCTAACTGAGTAAATCTTCCCCTGCTAGGAACTAAACTAAGACAAACAGAGTCTGTTTTTCCAAGACCTTGAACAGGAAATCAAAAAGGTGTTCCAAAGTAGAAACACTGTTGTAAACTAGGTACCCTCCTTTAAACAATGCCTAGACACCTAAATTACACACAGGGTCTCCCCACCTTTCAAAGTGGGCCTGGATTAAGTGGAAAGCACTAACCATGAGGGCTAATTTTGAAAAAGAACCACCAAGTTCTGAACAAAAGTCACTGTCTGTAGGAGACAGAGAGAAGGATGCAAGAATAGCAGCTGTCAACAGTGCTTTTAATTTTGTTCCTGATTTTGGTCAGGTCCAATGGCAGCAAAAACTATCTAATAAAATTTGATACACCTCCACAGATAACTAGGAGAAAAATTTCCTTAAACCTGATCTCAGTCTGAATTGTCATCTAATGGGATAAATGACAAATGCAGATACAGAAACTGTATTAGTAATTTACTAGGAAACTGTATAAATTCACATTAGAGATCTAAAAAACCCATGCAATTCAAAAATGAGTAATAGAATAACTAGAAAATACTTAGCAATCTGATAAATCTAGCAATAGTTTATTCAAGGAAAGTATTATGCCAAATATATTACTGAAGTGTCACAAGGCAAGGAAGAGAAGAGGCAAAATGAGAAATCATGCACACACTTTTAAGCTTTCAGTCAATGTTTTTTTCTTACCTCCTTTCAAACATGAGTTTAAATTACAGACATTGCTACCAAGTTCAACTAACCCTCTTGTCTTGTACCATGGCACTTATTCCCTCCAACTGCACAGAGGGGGGAAAAAAAAAGAAAACACATACTCCAAGCAAACCAAATCAAGAAACTCAGAAGGAATGGAAGATTTTTTTGTTGTTTCACAGACAGTGGTAAGAAGAGCTGCTTACACTGAGGGGGAGAATGGGAGGATTGTCATAATATTGTTTTTCAAAGTCACACTGCAGTCCTGGAGGTACTTCTTCATCATCTTCCACCACCGTAGCTCTGGCCTGGGCAGCAAGACCGTCTCTGTGAGACAGAGAGGGTCAGTAGCCACCCAGCTGTGCGATGACTCCGAGCAGGCTGCCCTCCCCAAGAGCCACTACCCCCGAGCAGGGCAGGGACACGACAGGCACACACTGCCCAGCTGCTGAAGGAAGGAGCTTCCTCCCCAGGGCAGAAGCAGGCAGACCCACGCAGCCTCACCCCAGGGCAGCCACATGCCAGTCAGGCACAGGCTGTCCACAGTAAATGCCACCATGAACTCCAGATCCCCTGTTACAGCTCTCTGGAGTACACCATGGTTTTCCTCCTCATCTGTCCTCCATCCACACAGGTCTCTGCAAGCAGCCAAGTCATAAAAATGAACTGGATTTTGAAATAAAGTTTGGCAAATTACATACCAACTGCTTAGTCAAAAGTACAACAAAGTTCACCAAACTATACGTATCTTTTCAAGATACAAGTTTCTTCTAACCTTTTTCTTCATCCAAATTATGTATCTTCATTTTGCTAAGTGATTTAACCTCAGACTCTGAATAACTTACTGAACATCTACTCAATTCTTCATTAAAATAAATCCACAATACAGATGGCCAGACTGAAACTTACACAAATGAAATTCTGTGCTCCGGACAAAGATTTAAAGAAGTTAATGTGTGCTCAGAGTCATTGCTGGGATACATTTCCCTTGGAAAAAAATGGTACTCTACAGCAAGGAAATAACAACACCAACTCTTCTAAAGGTCACTTGAAATTCAGTCTTTTTAAGACCACACTATTTTGCATCTATTTATGCTGTTATTATTATTATATTTCGGGTTTTTCTCTTTTTTTCTCAACAGCAAATGAACTGAAGACAGTGCTAATACTGTCCAATCAGTGTACTTGCTTCAATTTACAGTAACACAAGCCAACATAGCATACATCAATGTGCAAAACAGAAGGGATAGGATGGCATTAGCCAGCCATTTGTACAGTAATAAATCAACATCTTGAAGTATGAGGAAAATGTGTGATCACTATCAGACCATTTTTTTAATTTAAACTCTGAACAGTTAGATTTTGTGATAATAACATATGTAAAGCTACACAGCTAAGAGAGAACCTATATGATTTGTTGACTTACAAGAAGTAATAGCAGTCTACATCGTCTATAAACACCACTAATAAATGTACCCAAGGACATCCTCTTACCTTCCACTATTCTAGAAACAATAAACATTTACTAACAAGCAGCAATCGACAAATAACATATTTTTGGTTTTACCCTTTATCATAATCCCAAAACCAAAACAGCTGAAAAATACTGACTTAGTATGTTGAAACATAAAATGCTATGTCCAATTGCAGTTCTCGCATAACTTGTCTGGCTGCTCAAGAACTGCTGAAACAGTTCCATACAAGCAGCCAAGTCTTCCAGCAGCTATCCATTTCTTAACAGCAGCTATGATCCATATCCAAATTCAGAACATAAATACTATGCGAAATTCTTGCTGAAAATATACCCACATTTCATGTACACTATGAAAATGCCTTTCTCAAAAATCATTGCCAGGTAAAAAATCAGTGCTTTTAAGAGAACTATTTTTGTTTCTGCAATTTATTGTGGTTTTTTACACAATAAAAGGATAACAGTAGGATAAACAGTAAACAGAGGATAAACAGTAAAAAAATGGGCAGAGGGGTTAAGTAGGACTGTCCATTAATGCTTTAAAACTTATTTAGCTGGTGTATGTATAGATAGCCCGAAGTGACCAGCAACTGTACAAAGCCACCAGCTAAAACCTAAGATGAGCAGTGGGGCAAAGACAATTGCTGGAGGAACTGGCTGAAGAAAAGCAGACTGGATGACAGATGACTCGACATCTAAAGCAGAAAATAGTCAAAATTATATATGGCAGCTGGGAATAAACCGTAAGAGGAAAACAGCAGGGATATGTGGCAGGTAAGACAGTTAAGAAGGGGAAATTAGGAGACTACAGTTTCTGATTTCAAATTACACCTTCAAACTGATTCCAAAACTGATTTCAAATTGCACCTTCATATTGAACATGCTCTTTGCTAGAAAGAACAACATGCAAAATATTTACAATTTTTCTTTTGCCAGTGCTACTCAAAAATCTCTAAATATTTACAAGATCTTCTCGAGGACTTCCGTAATGTGTGAGACTCCAAAAAAGAAACCTAAAACCAAACGAATAAGAATCAAAAACCTAAACTAAACAATAAAGAAAATTTAACAGAGAATTTCAAAATTTGAGAAGCAAGCTGAATTCTTCCACTTGTATAAGAAGCCTAACATGACACTACACAGCACAGCTTTAGAGTGAGCAAGTATGCAGCACTCCAGTTTCACTGATTCTGAATCAACATTTATAACTTTTTAACCAACATCCGTTCATAGCAGCATTTTCCAACTACATCCGACTGATAATCATATGTCTAGTTAGTGAAGGCCAGGCACGTAGCTATCCATTTATTTCTTCCATCCTGCAAACTACAACTCTGCAACCTTCTATTGGAGACAAGCAAGTCATCCAGCTGTCAGATTTCTATGTCCTCAGAATACACTAAAACCCATTTCTATGTTCAGTTCTGTCTAATAAACTGCTTGACAGTTGTAACCTTAGTTTTGCAAAGACTCCTCTGGTTTAAGAGTATAAATTTCCAGCTAGCTTATTTGACCACGATCCTGCCCATCAGTGAACTAAATCATTGCAGAAGAGTCAGTGGGAGAGGCGACAAGTGTTTCACCCTTACACAGAGGAGTGTGTATGTGCTTGTGTGTGAGTGTATGGCTATACACAGAAAATTGTTCACCTCTGATTGCTGGTCACAGCTTCTGTATGCAACTATCAGATGAGGAGGAAACACCTGCACTTTCCTAATGGAAGTCACCCGAGCAAGGGTGAAAAAGTGCATCTGGCAAGATCTTACCAGCAAGTTCTTAGCAATAAGCATTTTGCACATGAACAAGAATCATGAGAGGAGTTCAAAGCGGGAAGAAAATGTAGCAGACAGGAAAACAGTCCCCAGCAGACAAGGAGGAACAAAAATGGGACATAAAACTCCAAATTCAAGTCTGTGAAGCTCCACATGTTAGAACAAAAGGAGGCACCAAAAGAAGCTTTACGTCTCAGTAAGAAGTAAAATGGTCTTAAATGCTGCAAGACACTATGATGCAGCTGAATATTTCCTGAGGACTCTTGCATGATCACTTAAGTTTCTATCAAAAAAGATTAGAATATCCTCACTATTACATTGCCTCTTTCACTTCCAGTTTATTAAAATGTGTTGGCTATCACTGCTCACTAGAGCAGTAGAGAAGCAAAAGTGTAAAGTTCTTCAAAAGTGTAAAGTTCTTCTTCTGCCCATCTACTACAACATTCTCTTGCTAACCTCAGATGTCCTATATGCAGAAGGATTACGCCAGCCTTAACTATCTTGTTACCTTTAAGTCTGACCTTGTTAGACTAAACTTTTCTTCAAAATTTTGAAGTCTGTGTGACTATCCCAAACATTACAGCAGAGATTTTTCTACAACTTTCTAACAGCCAAATGGTAACATCACAATGGTATCAAGTTTCTGTAGGTTTGTGATGGTTATCTCTTCATCATTGAAGGTGTTCCCCTCCCTTAAATTTATCATTCTTCTTTACCAATTATCCAGATAGGAAATAACTAAATATATACGTGTGTGTGCATATACACATGCAAGTGATTTGTCCACACAATTTATTGATTTGTCTAAACACCATTCAAGTGTCAAATGACTGACATTAACTTAGACATTCTTCAATAAAGAAAGCAATGTGAAACACTTCTGTGAACCCTTTAAACCACTTTAGACATGTCTCAGCAAAACAGAGAATCTTACATTAACTGGTAGTCTTTGGGCTGACTAGATGGCAAGTAGTTGAAGATGCATAGAGGTTAACATTAGAATCTTGAAGTATAAATGCAATTACATCCCAATAAATGCAGGACTGGAAGGGATACAAGGAAGTTCGCAGACAGTACAAAAGTGTCAGGAGCTGCTGACTCCCTCAGNGAAGCCTGACAGAGTTCAACTAGTGTTTGGACAATGCTCTTGGGCACATGGTGTGACTCTTGGTGCTGTGCATGGCCGAGAGCTGGACTCGATGATCCTTGTGGGTCCCTTCTAACTCAGCATATTCCACGATTCTGTGAAAATATCTCTCATATACTAAGAAGGTCTGTCATTCCAGAAACACATGCCAACAAACAACAGCTAAAGGGTTTTTTTATTTCTGTACTCTGAGAGAAACTATGTTTTAGAAAAGGCTATAGCTAATGTTCCCCTACATGTAAATTGAAGTTTAATGACACTAGAGACAGACAGCTGTCATGCCCATGCGCACAAACAAGCCTAGCACTATCAGTGAAAATTTAGTTAATCTGATGTTTTAAAATATTTTAAGCCCCAATCCTCCAAAAACTTACTATACTTGGAGTATATTCAATTAAATTTTACTGAAATTATTTTCATGAAACTATTTTCACCAATAAGTATTATTCAATTATATTAATAAAAAAGAAAACACATGTTAAATGTTACCAAAAATCATTTCTAGAGAAATTAACCAGAAACTGACAAACAATGGGAGGAAAAAGTAAATGCAACTGGACTGAGTATAAAAAAAACGGTTCGAAAAATACATATTCAAGAGACCATTCTTTTCAAGTCTTGGAACAAAGTGATGTGTAGATAAGTGCCAAAAGAATATGCATACCATGACTTCACATACATCCTATTCAAAACAAATTGTGAGGTAAAACAGTAAACAAAGGCCTCACACCCAGAAAAGTCTACAATGCCAGCTAATATTAGAAATTCAAGACAAGAGTTTCTCATTTAATCTTTCAAAACAGCTTTTCTCCTCCTCGTCTTCCAACACACTTGAAAATGTGTTATACTTATCCTGTATTCTTCCTAAAAGTACCACATATGGCATTTCTCAAACATGTTCAATTATCACATTCCTGGAAATTTTATGGACTCTTTTGTACCTTTTCTACGTAATGTCTTCTAACATGCTACTGAGCTGTCACGCACTGACTTCTCCTGTAAAGCAGAGAAATTTTGCCTTCTAAAAGGCCACAGCTCTGGCTCCAAACCCCTCTCAGTGGAGTGAGTGCCCATGGGCATGGAGGGAAACCTGCAACCAGAGAGGACGTTACACTGCACTCCAGCAGCCCCCTGCCCGAACTGCACTGCAGATGTGCAAGGAAGGCTTTCCAGACTGCTCCTCTTCTTAAGTTTCTGAACTACATTAATAAAGCAATACTTTATGTGAGGGTGAAGGAGTGCAACTAATGTGACACACACACTGCCTCCAAGGGCATCGTTTCAATCACTTGCCTGAACAGTTACTAAGCTTGACTTAGCACTAAACAACTGAAGTGGAAATATGTTGACAGGATCTTTGATGCTTTTGGTTTCAGAGTCCATTTCTTGCAAGCACTGATCTACAGCAGTCACCTCATTATTTAAGGTTTTTCCACTCTACCAGGAGTAACAGACCCTTAGACAAGCATAAATTGATGCATGTTTCAGCATGCCTAGAAGTGGTGATGGACAAGTCATTACTGACTATTGTATACATTAGCATCCTCAATCTACCCATCTATTTCAAAGCTCCATATTTTTAGTGATATTACAAAAACAATTAATTATTACCTATAAGGTATTAAAAGTGGTCTAAAAATAAACCCATTAAAGAAAACTGCTTAAAATGTGTCTTATTTTCCAAACTTATCAGGAGAACTAACAGAAGAAATTTCATCTCCCTAAAATCTTTGCTGCTTTTATACCAATGGAGGAACAACCCCCCTGCACAGTAAAATAATTTCTTTAAGCCAAATAACTGCATGAGGTAAAAAGCAATGGTTCTCCAATGATTTCCAGCCCTGCTACATTTCCTTCTCCACAGCTCACTCTCTGCCTTTAAAGTTACAGATATAGCTGTCAAATTATTTATACTTTATGACATGTTAGTTTATATAATTTCTAAACTTTTGATTCTCAACATCCTCAATCTACCAGTCACAAACAGAAATTTGTGTTATCTGCATATATATAGTGTTAATATAGGTGTTGTGAAAAAGATTCTCTAAAACGCACTTAAACTCTTAGATGTGCTTCCACACTCCAGGTTCACACCCTTGTCAGACAGTAATTTTCAAGCTTTTAGTGTGATGGTTTGAGCCTGAGCTGATGGACAGCTCGTCTGACCAATGGCGCTTTTCAAAATTTCCATATATAAAGGTGAAGGGAGAGGAAGTTCCTCTCTCTTTGGGGGGCTGGCGTTCCAGCAGGAGGTGGGGGGGGAAATGGCAGCCGAGGCTTTCGCTCCTTGGAGCGGCCT
>VZTH01017695.1:310847-429306 GCA_013397815.1 Aleadryas rufinucha | reverse complement strand
TAAAACAGCTCTGCCAGTTGAAACAATGAAGCACAGGAAAAATGCTGTCCCGTCCCTCCCCACCCCCCTGCTTCAATTCTTATAACAGCCTCCTAGATAATCTCAGCACTGCTAACCCCGGGACCCAAATTTTGTGGGTATCCTACCATCCCCAAAGAAAAACATTCAAGTTTGGTGAAGGTACAAGGGAGTTGAAGAGGGAAATATTGTTGCACATGCTCATCATAACTCTGTGAAGTACAGAAGCTCAGGCCTTTGCAGATTTAATCTCCACTGAACACATGCCAGCTTCTCAGGACCTCTCTTGGCTACACAGCCAATCAACTCCAGTGTTCCAGGACATCCGAGATGATTGCTCCAGCTGCAAGGAGCAGCTCCAGAAAAATAATTCCAGTACAACCCCACTCCTTCCAAGGAAAGAGACTAGGAAGTCAGTTTCTCCTTCCTGTGTCAATGCAACCTCTGTTAGCACCCGAACATCAGGGAGGAAAAGAAGGAAGCAGGCACACAGGGATACCAAAGAATAAGGAACATGGGAACCAGGTGCTGGAAGAAGAGGCGGTGGCAATCAGAAAGCAGTGGATGATCCAAGGAAGCACAGACAGAGAAGTATGATAAGCACAAGGAGAAGGACTAACAGCAGAGCTCAAGCAGAAGGGACTGGCCAGCAGCAGTGTGAACAGGCCACAGCCTATCTGGCTGGATGGGGAAAGAAGCTAGCCTCTACATCCCTCAGCTCTGAGACTCTGCACATGGCTCTGTTCTCCCCTGTGCTCTCCACTCCAACCATACCGTAAATCCCACCTGTAGTTTTGTATGAAAGCTCGATTAACAGCTTGGTACCATTGAACTGGAGAGATCCCTGCTGCCATAACCTGCAACAATCCCATCACTCTGTAGCACAGCTACTTCTAACACTCATCTGACCATACAGTAAACTAAGAGCAGGTACGCTTCAACTCACCAGAACTCCAAAAAAACGGAGAAAAGGGAAAGAAGCAATTTGGGGGCGGTTCCCAAGGGTACTGAATAGAGTTTATTTTGCTATCAGATGAACAAAGAGGCAATGTAGAAGAGGCATGAGGTGAGCAAGATCTACTATTCGTAAAAAACTAGCCTAACTTGCAGTATATTATGGGTACACTAAGCCTCACTCAGGTGGGAGGAGGAAGAAGAACCAAAAAACCCACCTAGACAAAATCAGAACAGCCACATAAAGACAGTTTCCCAGCAATGACAATGCAGACATGAATGCTGGCATTTTACAATGCTTGGTCTATGTTTGGCTATGCAATTTTAATAAACATGAAAAAAACCACACAGATGCATCACAAAAGCATCTCAGGAAGAGAGCACTGAGGCACCAGGATCCATATGAGCCTTCTAAAGTTCGGAGGAAGAACACAGCCTATTTTAAAAGTTTCTGAGAAACTCAAATATACAGCAAATGAAAAACTAAAACCTCAAAAGCACCTCTGAATATCCACTGCTAGACAGTGGTACTGTAGCCCCCCGGAAGAATAATCCCCAATATGAATACTTCTTTCAGTGCCCATGAAAGATTAAGACCTAACAACATAGGCTATTGACAAGGATAACATGTTTGGGAATCAACTAATTAATCCATTTATCCGTTAACATTGTTAAAAAAAAAAAAACCACACACCAGAGCTGCACAGGAAATAACTACATATTCATGCAGGAAATTAACTACTAGAGCACATGAAATGACTGATTGACCAAGCAACCATTAAAGAAAAGTGTGCGAAGGAAACGAGCTACTGTGTTTTGAGTCATATCCTCAACTATATACTCACTAAAAACTATTCTTCCATAGTAACTGCAATTAAAATCTCCTCCTAGCTTCTTTTTCTCATATAAGATCAAGTCTATCTTTAATACAGAAACTTGCTCACATGCAACCACAGAAAAGCCACAAAGACATCAGAAATGCAGATTAAATGAACTCCAGGAAAAACTGAATTAGGAAAACAAAAGCATCTGCATTTCCATGAGGCTTGTCTGGTACTAAGTAACAAGCAGGTTGGACAGATGCATTCAGAAGAGAAATAGGGTTTATGTCTGACATACTAGAATTCTAAGTTCTAGCAGAAAGGACATATGTTTCCTTTACTTAAAATACAGAAAAATATCTGCCCACAGAAATTATGAAAATCTTGTCAGAGTAACTGTTCCCTGCATTTCACAGCCTTTTGTGTTATTAGTAGAGGAAGCATATAAAGTTTTAGTTTCTTTAACTCCAATGCACCTATTTTATTCAAAACTATTTATATGCAAGACCTAGCCATCAATGGAGCCCTCCCCGTCTGTGAAGTGAGGATAGTAGGCAAAACTGTCTCCTAGACTTGGGAGATCATCAGCAAAATTTTAGATAGGTAACAAACTTTTCCCAACAATACTAGCTATTTCCAGTTACTGAAAGATCTACTGATTCAATGTCAGAGTAGCCTCAAAGAGAAAAAAAATCCAGTTTTCAGAAGTGCTGTAAGACTGCTTGCTTAGCTGGGCTGATGAGCAATGCTTAAGCAGATCCAGTAAAAGGAGGGAATGAAGCAAACTGAACCACGACTGCTATTCCAGATGTGTGCTAAAAATTTGTGACTCAAGTGTGTTTAAAAGAGCAGGACTTCAAAACTTACCACCAGCTTCTCAAATGCTATTAGGAAACCTGAGTGAACTGAAAGGGAAACTATGGCGCATGGGAAGGCAGGACAGCGTACAAACCTGACAGGAAAATCCCAGAAAAACATGGTAATGACTCTTCCATTCCCTTCTCCGCACAATTTCATGTTCTGTCATTTTCTAAAAACCTTTTACCATTATCTATTAAGCAAGAAGAAAGCCTCTCCAAGACAGCTGTGGAAAAGAAACAGGAGTACTCCCCTCTTTCCTCCCCCATCCTGTACTTATGCCACAATTGAACAAATAATTTGAAGATATTTTCTCACCATTTCCTAGACTGCTGCTGCCAGGAAAGCCTGTCTTCTGCCATCACCCTTCATCCAGCTTCCTTCTGCAGATCTTACTTCCCCGTAAGTGAACCCAAATGCTTACATACATAGCCACTCTCTGCTCTTCCCAGCATGAAATCCTCAGGATCCTTATTCACAGGATTTGGTTTTCTGATTTCATACTGCCACAGCACAACAAGGAATTACTAAAGACAGAAGCTGTCAGAAAAGAAAAGGCCTGTCCGTTCCCTACTCTCCATCACAGTTTAAAGACCTAAATTTTTAATGTCCTCAAGTTAACTTCCCTGACAATTTTGCCCTCAAATTCTAATTAGAATACAATGTAGATATCACCGGTTAAATAAATTATTATCATATTGCATTAAATCTATTCCTCCCCCACGCAATTAACAAGGTGTTTTTCTAACAACCATTCAGCAGCATGGCTTTTCAGCCTATCCAGTCATCTTTATTCGTTTTTCACAATAGCATTCTGAGGCAAGGAACTTCACTGCCCAGCCAGTTAAACCCTGTTGCTGTGCTACATTTCAGTGGAAGCCTGAATTTTACAGATATGACTGGTCTGGGCCCCCTCTTACCCTCTGGCCATATATTGAGCAATGCATCTTACTCACAATGACTTAATGCTTCTAATTCCTGCAAAAATTAGTTTTATGGAGACAATTAATTTTCCCTAACTCCTCCCAACAAAGAAGCAGTAATAAATACACCAATTTAAGACACCAGCCAAGTCTCAAGTGGAATGCTGATCTGGGCAAGAATACTGATCCCACCCACTCCCCAAAAACCAAAGCCCAAACTCTCTAAAGAGAGCACCATGCAAGGCAACATTCCAGCTAAGACAGTCTGGACCACGCTGCTTTCGGTGGCACTACAGTGATGCTGAGGGCACACACCAATGCACACACGCACATTTCTACTGACTGAATAATCCGTATTTCTCCAAATTCCTGCACATAAAATGGGCACTTTTCTTCTTCGTAGAAAATGAGTGCTGACAGAAGCAGAGACGGGATGACATTGCTGTTGCCATAATATAAATCCAGAATACTTAAAAGGATAACACATCATTTATTGACAACTGACCCAAAACAATTTCATAATGTAACAACTTATGCAATCCAAGAACAGCATGAAAGTAAACAAAAAAAAAGTTTATGGTCTCTAATTGGTATTAAAAAGGAAAACTAATTACACAAATGCCATTTTTAATAGTAGCTTCTTCTAACACATGGTTTAATTTAATAGGTATTAAATATATTGCAAGAATGGACAAGTTCTTCCGGCAACTTTTAGCATCCATCAAAAATCAATATTGAGAAGAAAAAAAGAAATCATTGTTTTCAGAGATCCAACATAAAAAGAAAACTAATTTTTTGCTTCTCTCAAAAGTAACCATAAAAATGAACTTGCCTTGCCCTCAGTAAACAGTTCCTCCTCATGTATTTTGTACAATTAAGACCAGCACATTGTTCCGTTGTTTTGAACCTACAGTGCTTTGATCTTCAATTTCCAAAACAAGAGAAGTACAAAAGCATTCTCAAACACACATTTTAGATCAGGCATGTGCTTTCCCATGCACACACACATTACAGCACAGATTGCACTGTTCCCTTTACATTGCTGCCAATTGCAAGCTTCTGTAAGTGTAAATTTTGACTGTACACAATATACAATATCCAAACAATGACAAAAATGCTTTCTTAGTACTGTCTCCATTTTCTTTCCTGTAAGCACATAAATGCCTTCTCACAGTCCTGGGAGCAGTCTAAGCCCTCCAGAACCGTAGACAGCCTGCTCCACAAAAGGATGGCCAGCTCTCTGTCAGCACCACAGCAGAGTCACTGTGCTGCATCACGGCACATGCTCCTCCAGCTCCTTTCAGTGCACAGGAGTGGGAAGATTTAACTTAGTCTTTCAAGGGATTGGATCATATTAGAAATGTTCCTGAAGTCATGGCTTTATTTCAAAGATCTTTGCTTAAGATGACTTTATTATATACAAGATGCTGTACTACTGCAAATCAACAGGTAAGAACATTATCAATCCATTTAACACTGGTGATACATCCTATGATAATACAGATTTTATGCATAATTTATAAATACAATCTCAGAAGAAATAACTAGAGCCTACAGCTTACACAAAAAGAACATTAACTGATTTCTGTAAAGAAAGTAACATTACAGTAAAGGTACTATAAGTTCATATTAGAAATTATTTACCCCATAAAAACACTTTTACATTTGTCTACACAGGATGTTTCCAGCAGACTCAAAGCAGCTTTGCCCTGGCTCCCACGAGTACAGCTTCCAGCTACTTCAGTGCGGCACAGAGCTCCATCTAATATAACCTAGCCTACACAGGGCTTGTTAGCTCAGGTTTGGTGATGAATTAACCACAGCCACTGGCTCACAACCAGCTCAAAACATGAGCCAAATTTGCAACATAGCATTTAGACACAACTGACAGCATCTCATAATGAAATTGCTTACTCACCTTATTCACCTCACTTACTTCATCTAGTGGAATAAACTACTCACCCATATTGCTACCCAAAAAGCATTCATATGGAAGATCGAGGGCCCTGTTTACTCACACCTTAACTTACTGAGCTTTTCCAGGTAAAAAAATCTGTGCTTAGCGAAAGTCAAAACCAAAGCCAACAATTTTTGCTGACAGTGAAACCAATGGCACCCACTGCCCTTGACAGTATTTCACACAATGCATCTCTGATACTTATGAACAAAAAAATGACTGCTAACAGCTCCAGGAAGTACATTAACAGCAGGAATGATAAACCTTCAGCAGGACACTGGCTCTCTACTCAAGATTACACTTTTTGTTCATGCATATAGGAAACCAAACCTAAAAGCACAGACAACTCAGCCTAACAGCTACACGGGAAACTTAAATCTAATGCTTTGTTTCATTTGTGCATGAATAGCACATCCACTGCACACACGCTAGAGAATGATTAAAGTCCAAGTCTGTACCACAAAATCTGGCATGCTGATCTCAAAATGTATTTCTACCATTTAATAGGTAAAAGCACTGCTTGGCTTTTAGGAATTGGCTCCTTTTTCAAACAAAACCGGCTACTAGAAATTCACAGACAACAGGGTCATTAAAAAAAAGAAATCAAGGGCTCATAGTCCCATCTCCTATAAAAATATTGATATGGGATTTTTATTAATAACACGATTAATACACTTAAGTCTGTTTGGGTTTTTTTTTCTACTGATGAGTTTTCTAATTTTAGGGAAACCCCCTAGATAATTCAAATACCTATGAAAGTTTATGAAAGTAGGAGGCCTAATGGAAAGTGAGAAACACATGTTCACACCTAATCAAGTATCAGAAAATCTGCTCAGGAGCAAGCAAATACAAATGGCCCAAATGCAAGGCAAAAAGCATCCAGCAGAACTTTCACCTTCCCAGACACCAAAGTCAATCAGCCATAAGACTCAAACCCACAGGAAATCAGGCTTTACCAGTTCCGGTACTCACGGAAATACCTGATTTCTATAAATGGTAACATTTTCCATGTAACATCTACTGAGAGCTTCTTCAGCACATCAAACTCTGTACCCTGCAAGGCATCTCCCTGCCCTACCCTAGACAAGCTACCCAAATATTTTTCCTTCCAAATGTTATTTTCTTTAAAAATACATTAAATATTTCCTTTAAAAATCCACAGTTAGTCCTATTTATGTGACTATTTGCTGGGTGGAACAAAGTTAGATGCTAAGCTGGAAATACCATAACAGCTGAGTATTTTAACTGGCAACACCCTTGTAATGACATGCCTCTGTGTCATATCAGCTAGAGACTCCACAACCTTACAAATCTGACATCTCCCATCTTGAAAGAGTGATTTAGCAGGATTACCAGAATTTCACATGTGCTTGGTCACAGACAACCTTGCATTAAAAATACCCAAGAGCATTGCATAAAGTGTATATTAATGAGTTTGACACTTGTCACTAATTACTTCAGTACCCAGCTCCATCAGGTCAATATGCCATTCCTCCAAAACTGAATAAAACTTTTGTGCCACACTGTAATATGATTTATGATACAGTATTTTTTCTGTAAAATAAAAGCCCAAAGTCAAAGTCATATATTGCTTTTAACACTGCAATTTTATCTCTTTCCAGATAAAAATCAATAGCCTTATTACCTGTACTGTTCCATCATTATAGGTGTGCACTATTTACACAGATAAGCAGTGTTATACAAGGAACCTGCTCTAAATAAACACAAATTGTATAATAAGGATGCTACAATTCATTGTACATCTAACACCACGGGGCTTAGGAGATTTTTTCCCCCCAAAATCTGGAAGCAAACATATGGCAGTACATACAAAGACTATACTAAACTTTCTTTAACACAGGCACCCAATGTATTTCCCAAAATTTGCTGTTTAGTATTTTAAAACTTCAACTTTGCTGAGGCTGATGTTGCTGCATTTTAAAAATGTAACAAAGCAGGGGAGAGGAGAGAACTGAGCTATGGCTGGATTCAGTAATCCAGTAGATATCAGAGTCTTGACTAAATATACTTCTCCTGATTAAAAGCGACCCACCCATGAGAATCAAAGAGACAGAAATTTGGAGACCTGCCAGTTCATACAATAACTGTGTTTATTTGTCTTAATAAATATTTAAGAAACATGACTTGTGGTATTTGATACAACTGAGACCATGGTTAAAAGGCTCCTCTCCATGACATAAGCAAATACAGCCTATCCTCTTTATTTGTCCGACTTCTTTTCAATATTCAAGGCTAATCTAGTTTTAGGTCAGGAAAGACTGCGGTCTATCATTTTAAACAAACCATTGTAGTAAAACGTGAACAGGAAATTCCTAACTACACTGTTCAAAGAACAATGATTAGAAAAACAACGCAAGCTCACAAAGCACAAGAAGGGCAGTCTGGGTGGAAAATTAAAAAAAGCCTCATACACATACAGTCACCTTGCCCATTTTACTTTTCCCCTGCCAGCCCCCACTCCCCCCCTCATCCTCTCCACAAGGGCCAGGGGTCCTTCAGACCTTGCCAAGGGAGAAACCTTTGGATCCAGAGAGGGATAAGTGCAGTATATACAGCTCTGTCTGATACCTTGGAAATATCCGGCCTGCGGGAGTTAGTGCAGGCATGCCATTCATTCCACAACATATAAATGCCCTCTTTAGAGCCTCATCCAAGCAGCAGTTTCATTTGGATTTTGAGGCACAGGTCTGCCTTGTTTTTCAATAAGCTGCAAGCTATTTTTGCCATGAAAAAAAAAAAATCAACATTTAAAAAGTATGCCTACGTACCATACGCAGAGCATATAAAATGAGTAATACATGGACTCAAGGAAAATCTCCTGTACTAGAACTCTATTCATAGCACAGATTTCCATCTTCTAAAAGAAACAAAACTTCAAACACTTAAACCCCCAAAAGCACAACAAAACTCATGTATTTTAAATTCTACCAAGTGTGGTATCATAAAACATTCAAAAATTCTTTAACCAAAGTGCTCTCATGACTATTTTGAAATCATTCTTGTAAAAATCTGGACAACTGACCACCTTCACTAATGGGGAGAAAAAAAAGGTATTCCTAATTTGACTAATTTACTTTTAACATCATGTAATAACATTACATTAAGAGCTTATTAGTCTGCATAACATCTGGTTTTTTTCTTTACAGAAAACCTAGAAATATCTGGATACAGGTATTAGTGTTAAAATCTTCATCCACTTCGAAAAATAAGCTTTTGAGCACATATATAAAAAGGCAAAAGACAGAAAAAATGAACACAGGATCTCAAAAGACTTTCATTTTAAAGAACTGTATTCAGGGATTGGAGGGTGGGGAAAAAACTTCCACAGTCATGACGCTACCTGTAGTTTCAGGGTGTTCCGAATGAAACCAGAGTTTTGGACACAGGGTAATTTGTATTTTAAAAAGAGAACAGAAAAGCCTTTTATAAACGTTTCATAGATTCCAAATGTAAGGAAAAGAAACTTAGAGTTGTGATTCAAGTAAAAAATGAGCATGATTTTCTTTATCAAGTCACTTCAGAAAGAATAAAACAAATATCTTAAGAACCATGTGGGCAAACAGGCATATGTGCAAAACTTCAAAAACTCCAGATGTTCACATACCAAACATAATTACCCCAATGGAGATATTCCAGAAATTTATTACAGTATGTTTTAATGATAAAATGAGGCAGCTGTATTTCAAAACAATAAAACTTTTTAAAAATTCTGAACCCGTTACATGTTAGAAGAAAAAAAATTACCAATATCCCCTTTCAGATACTATTTCCAAAAGAAAGAGGTAATGGCCAAAAATCTTTGTACAAGACAGAAAACAGAAAAAGAGAGAGAGTCTTTAACTCAAGGATCCAAATTGTGTCCCATCAATAGCAATGAAAGTACATTATTGCCTTAGGGCTGTTTGGCAGATATTATGAGATAGAATAGAGGACACGTCTCACTCCTAGCAGACAGATGTCCAGAGAACGAGATCAGCTACATCATCACTGTAACCGAACAGAAGTCCTGAACAGGCATGGACAGACCTACAAGATTATTCCCAGAAATAATTTCCCTAACACAATATTACAAGAGAGTTCACTCTACATACAAGTATTGGTATTTCAGTGGGAGACGTTTGCACAAATGAACTACTTTCCACAATCATTGGAGCTTTATTTAGCCTATTTCCTGAATATAGTGACAAATTTTATGAACACTGGTTTGAAAAAAATATATGTATATCTTCATTTATATGAATCACCTGCTATTTTGTCTTTTATTAAGTCATTAAAAAAAACACCCTATAACCTGGCTTAGCATGAAAACAGGTTTACATCTAAGCTCTATGAAATGTTCAAGGTTTTTTTAATATTTACTTCTGAGAAAACTTAAGACTTTTTTTCTAAGCACATGACGCACTCCAAGAAGACAAAAAGTTGGGATATCAAAATCTGTGCCAAAATTTCCAGAAGCCATTTCTGAAAATTAAAAATTAAGGTAGCTGATAATTTCCTAAAAGGCCTTGAATTCCTAAGAACAGATTCAGTACAAAGAGTAAGGAGGTTTTGAGTAACATTTACAGCCAAAGACAGGAAACACTACTATGACTTTTCTTTAAGAACTGAAACAAACAAAAAAACCACCATGAAACTACTCATGGCTCAGCAAATCTTCCACAGATTACTCCCTATAAACATTTCTCAACTCCAACCTTCAGATGTAAAACCAGAATAATGTTTACTAACAGAAGCACTGAGATTATAGCCATAAACAAATATTGTAGATTATAAATTGCCTGAAATTTCAGATCATTAAATGACATGGTACAGACCATTCACATACATTTGTGTTTGGATACTTACACATGAACTAAAAAGGCCCTTTGCTCCAAAACCCTTCTATCATGTCCAACTGAAGAAATATGTAACACTTCAGCAAAACTTCATGTAAGTGCATACAGAAAACTACTAAAGAAGACAACCAGGGATTAAGAAAGTAGCTTATTTTACAGTAAGAAAATAATTCCTGGAACTGGAAATACAGTATCTTCATTGCACCATCAATCCATCAGAATCCAAGAGTCAGCCTGATCATAAACCTCTTAACATTTTACTCCAAAAATAAGCTAAATGGAAAGATTTTGTTTAAAACAAAAGTTAAAGGGTTTATTTCACAATTTCTTGGGGGGGAAAAAAATGTAGCTATACCCTATTAAAAAACAAAATAAAACAAAAAAACCCAACCAACCCATATAGCGCACAAAAAAAAAATACCAACCTACCACTTTAATTCTACTTAAGACAAGTATGCAGGTTCAGCACTTAATTTTTTTTCCTCAACAACATCATCATCTTCCTGAATAGAAAACATTAAGTAACACACTTCAAGAACAGTAATCATACTTCACACTGCAGATCAGTACCAAGGAACTTAGCTGAAACTAGCCATTCACTGAGATCAAAGAAAACACTTCTTAAATTCAGTGCATTACACAGTGTTCTGAGAAATCAAGAAGTTGTTTAGCTGAAT
The DNA here is from genome assembly GCA_013397815.1 of Aleadryas rufinucha. Lineage (NCBI taxonomy): Eukaryota > Metazoa > Chordata > Aves > Passeriformes > Aleadryas > Aleadryas rufinucha. The sequence goes on along the minus strand of VZTH01017695.1, from coordinate 418,242 downwards.
CAGTACATGAGACTCAATATGCAAAGAATTATTAAATACAAACAACACAAAAGAAAGGATAAGGACAAGCTCTAGAATCTCTCCTGTCTCTCTACACTCTCCCCTTGACTAAGGCAAAAGGCTGAAGAAATCTCTTATTTCTTGAAGTCCTATACACTAGGTAGTTGTAGCTACCTTCTAGTAATGCAGATAGCTGAAGAGTTGCTTCTTTCTGCAGTCCTGGCTATAAGCAAGGACATTAAAATACTGGACCATGCATGCATTAAGCTGCATCTCCAAGGGTTGCGAACTGTGTGAAATCAAAAAGAAGTTTTCACAACAGATATCCCTCTTTACGACAAGACGTTTACTCCCAAAGTTCCCCTACAGCCAACACAAAATGATGACAAGGCAGTCCAGATACAAAATACAGCTGATCCAAAAATACCTGACCATTTTTAATTAAAATGCTTTTGCTTTCCTTCTGGGGAAAATGATTTTTTAAAAACCTTTGTGAAATATGGAGATTTAGTTAAAACTGTCTTCTGCCACACAGACAAGACGGAAGCATCAAAATCAAATTGCAATTAAGAAATAGGCTACACTGGATTTTAAAAGTACTTTTAATAGAAAAATTCAGCCTCCGAAGCATTATCAAATGAAGAACCTAGAAGCTCACAGGTTTAAGTCTATTGAGGCAAGGATTGTATTTGATTGCTTGAGAGGAATCTCAAAGAAAAGCAAGAAACAAATCCATCATTTCAAAGTAGAGTATTTTAAACCTTCTTTCTGCAAGCTGGTACTAGTGAACAGTTTTCTAAACAAATAATTCTATAATTTAATTGTCCCAACTGAGCAGCTACATTAAGCACAGAAGCAGTATTCAAATGCCTGTGCAGAGTCTTGAGCACATGGTGCTTGTTTATCACAAATCTCAGTACACCCATAACCACAAGAGCACCACTAGGCTTTTCCTTCAATAAACTATGAGCTGGCAGAAAAGCAAAAATAAGACAACTCAAACCAATAGAGTAGCATACACTTTAAATGTTTCCAATCGGTACACTGCATACAGCTGAAAACAAGCATATACAAATATACAATATGAATATACATGTTTTTTAAGCAAATTTTGACAAATTACCTATTGCAGTTCCATCTACAACCATTTCCAATTTTTTTTTTAACTATAAGAAGTAGAGGTCAGTTATACTATCTCTAGTAGATGATCATCCGATTAATTTGTGTTAATCATCAATCATCACTAATTATAGTGTTAAAGGCTATTTAGACGCTACTAAAACGGACCTTTGATCCAACAGGCATGATGGTCATTAAATCAATTTTTTCTTGGGTTTTGTGGTTAACTTATTCTGAAGTTTGGGGTTCAAGGATTTTCACCTATGCACCTTATCATATCTTTAATACTGTGATTTAGTCTTATCCAAAACAAGTAATCTTGGGGAAGCAAAAGACACGCAAGTCTGTGAAGCTTGTTAACAGGGCTCTATTATAGGTAAGTTTCTAGGGTTTTTTATTGCCTACAAGTAATTTGTTCTTATTTTCAAACAGTTATTTCAAAACACGTGCACTTCTTTCTCCATCTCCTAATTGTCCCTACACTGCCCAAAAAAAAAAAAAGCATACTTTTTATTCTGTAATTCTCGTTTAAGCACTCATAAAATCGCTGTTCAAGTCAAGTAACTTTGGACTGTATCCACCTTTGAGAAGTGGGTCACAATTTGTTTATGCTATAGAATTAGATAATTATGCAGTACTTCAGCTGCCTTCCCAAACATGGATAGGCCGCTCTTTCTAGAAAACGTTGTGCATTAAAGGTTTTTATAAGTCTTATTTTTAGCTGTTTAAACTGCAATCCAACATTAAATAAATCAATTTCGAAACATTATGCATTTTCAGCTTTGATACCAAACTTTGCATTTTGCCATAAAGAATCCTAATCACTCTGTGCGCGAAAGAGTTTCAGCCTAAGTACAATATAAGTCAAAATAGTTTCAACAAGATTCTCCATAGATATTTCATCTTGAAAATAACTCTTTCAGAACGTTATGAAAGATAGCCTTTGATTCTCTGTTGCTGGTTCAAGGGTGTTGATATCACTGTACTTTATTTTTGTCCCACTGCCAATTAAATATACTGAAATAGAAAAGTCTTTGAAAACAAAAATTAAAAACGTAGTTGCTTTAGGTTTTGATATTTACTAACTCAGTCCTTGATGGCAATCAGCTCCTTCAGCCAAAGAGTGAACAGTACATCACAGAACTGCCTCCGTCCTGCAAAACCACAGGGGGACCACCAAGCTCATCACTGGACACAAAAGCCTTTCTTACTCCAGCCAACACCCATAGAAAAGTAGGAAAACAAACTGAGAAACATTCCAGCTTATTTGATCGTGCAACACATACCTAGAGCAAGCCTCGCCAGGAGTGTAGCAGTAGTAAATGGCTGACTCAAAGGATTCAATCAGCTATTAAAAGTCACAGATCACGTCCTGCCAAGCTTTTAGCACACTCTCACTGTATTAAATCCAAATTAATTTTCCTATCTGAGACAGAATCAAGAAATGATCAAGACCCTGTGGCATGGCAGAACAAAGCCTACACCCTCATTCCTTGCTATTAATGACTAGTTAAGAACTGAAGGATTTATTCTCATGAAATAGGCTAGATTGGTATCAAGGAAAAAGAACATATCATCAGAGTCCCTGCTCCTCTCCATAAGCAGAGACAAAAATCTTGTTCATCTAATCCAAATATTACAACCTCCTCCTCTATGACCTGGCAATTTCCACCTGTACAGACTCACCTTGCTTTAAAAACTCCCCAGATGTACTGGAATAACCTCTTGACAAGTTCTCGCTCCAAACACTGGTGGCAAAACCACCTTTTATGTCACCCAAATAGCTGCTCTGTGGTTTTTGTTATTACCTTGACATGCCTTTTCACGCTCCATCCCTTCCTCAGTCACACCCCACACTTCTACACCCAACTGAGATCTTCCTTGGAGGTGCTCCACTGTCAAGATCCTTCCCACATCTACCTGATCTTATATTCACTTTCCCTCACGCACACCTCCCAAACACACATCTGGTCCAATTCCCTCACACACCAACTTTGTTCCCTGTCAGCGATGGCAACACTCACCACTGACTTCACCAAGTCTTTAGTGTTTCCAAGCTGGTGATGATACCACAAGCTCAGTCCCCAAATCAGTTCTGCTACTGGCAGCTCTCTCACCTCCTAATAGCCACTTCAGTGCTGCTACTTGACTAAAAAACTGACTCTGACACCTATTTTTCTTCTGTTGGCCTTTAGACATCCATCTTATGTCTGAAAACTGATTCCCTCCTTTTAAAACGTAACTTGAAACTTGTTTAGGGATGTGTTGTTTTACTATGGGACTATTTTAAAAATCGGTAGTCAAGGCTGCCATTCACAAAGAGGATTTAGTCAAAGAAGGTTTTAAACTGACTCATCACTTCTGCCTAATCCAATTCCTTATTGAATCAAACTTAATTGACATAAACCACTTAAATACCCAACTGCCCCAAAGGTTAAGTCAGCTTAGGGAACTCAACCAGCTGAACACTACCCTTCCCCAAAAAAGGAGACATGAAATACTGGATAGGGTTGGGGTTTCTTCTCATTTTTCTTACTACAAGGTCAGATAAGCAAGGGTACCAGTGCAAGAGAGGGGTGAGACCATGCGGTTTGGCAGGGAGGACATTTCTGGTTTTGGCAGCAGTGAATTATTAGCTCAAGAGCACTGTATTGCCAAACCTTGCTGAGCATGCTCCCTGCCCTGCCACAGCAGGCAACGAGGTACGAAAAATACCTAGAGTGTGTTTTCTTTAGCTTGCTTCTTTCAACCAGAAACAAGTTGAAGATTACTTAAAAGCTGCAATACTGGCTGACTTTGCTGGCGAATGTGAACTGTCACATCTGCAGCAGATAAGATATTCAGGAAGTTCTATTTTTAACTGTAGGCAGAAAAGTATTAGCTTTACTTTTTTCAACAATATATCAACGAAATACTTCTGTTTGGCCTCACATACAACTTCACAAAGCTCTACCTTCCAACAAACAACACAAAATTATAAACCAACATTACATTTAACAGGCACGTCTGTGAACCTTGTTAACAGGGCTCTACTATAGATAAGTTTTTAGGGTTTTTTTATTGCCTACAAGTCATTTGTTCTTATGTTTACGCAGTGTTGTCACTATATTTATATTTGCTAAAAACATGAAGTTATCTCTCAAACTAATCACTAGAATCCAAGCCTAAATAGGAATTTTTTCTCCAGACAATAGAACTTAAATCCCAGCCCTAGCCTTCTGACATTTCAAATCTTGTGTTCTCACATGTGCAGATCCTGAAAAGCAGAGATTTCCCTCCCCAAGCCCTTCAGAAGATACGCTAATGCAAACTTTCTTTTCACAAGAAATTTACGCCAATTTTCTTTTCACAATGCCTGGTGCTGCTTAATAACAATAAATACAACCACTAAGTCTATACCAACTCAGATACCCACTAATTTATATATATATATAAAAATAGCGAAGTACCTTCTCTGACAGTTTCAAGCACGGACAAGTTCCAACAGATCAGGGTTTCTCAGTTTGCAAGACCCAACGCAGATGTGAGTCAGTACCATGTCACAGAAGCCTTCAAGAAACAGCCTTCATAACACGTGCCATCACACTGCTGTAACACGCTCAAGTCACAACTGCTAATTCAGTCCTTTCTAGCATGCACACAAACACAATAAGGCAGGAGTCTACATTACATATCTAATTGTTGAAAATACTTCCATTAAGAGGTAAAAACTATAAACACACAAAAAAACCCCTTCACCTTTAACAAAATGTTAAGAAGCTTAACAGCGGTGGCTTTTTTGTTAATGAGGTTTCTGTGGCTCAACAGACGTTCTGATGCTTTAGCACACATGTATTAGGTCTTGAAATTTTATGCTGCCTAAGCCAGATTTTCAAAGGATATGTATTTTAACTAGTAAAAACCAATTAAATAAACCATAAACCAGTATTATTGTACTATAAGGAAAACCTTTCATCTTAGGAAGAATCAATGGATGCCTTCCACCTCTACTTTTCAAGACACTGAGAAACTACTAAAAACATTTTTAATACTCAATGACTGAAGATGTAGCACTCATTTGTAACAATGCTGAACTACAAGAAAACATGAATGCTCACTTCCTGCAGGCACTGCTTTTCCCCCAGCAATAAAAATTTGAAAAGAAATTAAGTTACTTTTTAAAAACATTTACATCAGAGAGGTGAGATCAAGGGGGGAGAGGGGGAAAAGAAGTAATTTGGAAGTATTTACCATGAATCAGCTGATTAATATTGTAACATGTTAACAGCTAATCCGAATCTACCAATCAAACAAAAGACTCAGCTTGAAGGTCATACCTAATACCAAGTAACATTAACTCTAGGAGGCTTGTGTCTTCATTCATTTCTAATCATAAACATTTTCATGGGATTCATGCACAATATGAAGTTAAATATCTGTCTGAAGGCCTACCGGACAGGATGAAAAAAAATATGAATGTATCTCCCTCATGAAAGGCAGAGAAGTAGATCTATCATGGCATATACATATGTGAAGCTTTCAAAACAAATGTTAGCTACAGCATGCCCTTAAAAATATTACTGAATTATTGTGAGCAAGAACTAAAGTACAAATCTGTGCAGATTGCCCAGAGAGGCTGAGGGCACTGCAGCCCTTTCTCAACACCATTTGCTGCAGCATGTATTCCCAGTCACATGCCAGAAGAGCACTCACACAGCTGCATAGCTTTCCCATCCACACTGTGGCTGCATCCAAGCTTGACATTTGCACAGAAAACTGAAAACATCTGGATCTCAAGTACTGTTTTATATGCAATGCTTTTTATATAAATTGTATCAAGTCCATTGTATTGCCAACCTGAGGTAATAAAACAGTGCAATTGCAGTGACCTAGATGCCTGACGTAATGGGGATAAATAGGATTTCTTCCTGGGTGCATCAAGAGAAACAACCAAATAGAGCAGCTCTCTACCTTCTAATGGAAGGATGGCTGCTCTGCCAACCCTTATGAGATATACTTAGCTGTATGTATTTTATATACAGCTCAAATGATATATCATGCAATGGAGGCAGTACAAATTGATGGTCATAAACAATGAGACTTCAAATGATAGCTGACTTAAATCAGGCAAAATTTAGGTAATTTCATCTAGAGAGTTAAAGGAGTGGAAAATCTACCCTGACATCTAATATCTACTACTATTAAAAACATATTATTCTGGTTTCAACTTCTGACTATCAGATGCTATTACACATCTTCCAAAAGAGTTCTGAAGTCCCTAGTATCATCTCTTTTTACAAACAGTACTCAAATCACTTCTTAAACACCTCTTCAACTGAATAAGATCAACTCTTTTCCTGTCATGGGAGAACATATTTTTCAGATCCATACCCATTCAACAATTCTTTTTTTTCCTTTGCAAGCTTCTTCATCTCTTGCAAGCTTGGTAACAACAGCCTAAAAACCCAATTTATAAAATCGCAACCAAATTAGTATTCCAACAGTTCTGCTACACTTTAAACATTTTCAAAGCATCACTTCAGAAATACACTTCTGTACCTTACATGTTTCATTTTATGTTTTATATTAACAACCTGCATCATAGTCAAATATAGCATATGATTTATATCTGTCCAGTCATTGAAATATTTTCGGAGGGAAGACTGAAGTAATGATCAACAATCATTTGTTTTCTTCCCATTCCACAGATGGCATTAGCTCAAAACAAAACTATGAGTTGACAGAGTTGAATACCAAAATACAACAAACAGGAAGCAGACAAGAAAAGCCTGAAAACATATACAAACTTGAAGAAAACATTCAAAAATGGCAGTGGTACTAACTATACTGTTACCTTCATCTTTCTGATGTTTTGGAATAGAAGTATTTGAATTCTAATAATGAATGTCACTAATGGCAACTCTCAGTGTAGGGATTTAAGGCAGACCCAGAAAAATGCTATTTTTGAAATAAATGTAATGCTTCTTATGTTTGTCTTTGGACTGCTGAATACTGCCAATTGTACAGATAAATTCCAATACTCTAGGAAATATTCTCTTGCCTTGACAAAGAGGCCACTGACTTTCTAACCTTATCACGTGGTGGCATTTCAAAAGATCCTTTGCCTCGGTAAAGGCCCATCTTCCAATTAGGGCAAAAAACTTCAGAAGCAATTCTCATCACTTCACAGCTCTCCTATCTGCCCTCAGAGTTGCTCCTCTACACGTATCAAATAAGGCAAAAAAAAAAGAGAAAATAATTTGTCACTAAAAATGCTCTTTTCATACAAAACAAGCAGTAGTTAAGTGACTTTAAGTCTGGAATTTTCTAGATTTGAATATCTGACATGAATATGCTTTTTATTTAGGCTTCTTTCTTACAATTTCTTATTACTTTATAAAGCCAGTCTGGGGAAAGAGAAATCACATTATGGGACATCACACCAGCACATGTTTGAACACCTCGCTGTGCCACTTGCCATAACAGAGGAAACAACAGTAGCAGCAGACTTTGTCTCACCCAACAGGAGAAGTCAGCTAATTGGGTAATACAGATACTTGCTAAAATCAAATAAATGATGAGAATAAGGAGTCCTGAAATAGTTCAGCAAAAAGCAGTCAGCACTTCTGCACTTTCCTGCCCAGTACGCTTAAACATTTCTACTCTGCACTCCTACAACAGATACCTGCTCCAAGTGACTTTGCCAAGCTGACTCCTTGTTTTAAGCCCATCAGCCCTTCCCACTTATTTCCAGTCTCTATAATTCTGACTTTTCAATAATCTCCTTGTCCAGCACACCTTACATTTCTTGACCCCCATACTCACATCTCACACACAGCTCTTATATTTGACCCTCCAATCATCTTCCCTTCTTCACCTAGATTTTGCATGCTGCCCCTTGTGGTATTTTCTCACCCGGAAGATTCCTCATCCAAACCCAGTGTTCCTTCTTTTCCCTCGGGGTTCCCTGTACAACCAAGAAAAGAGCTGACACCCTTACACTCTGAACCCTCACCAGACCAGTTTCTCCTTACCTGTTTTTCCCTGCTCTACTGGTTTTCAGTCCAGTTCCCCTACTTTTTTCTTCCGAGACTTCAGGTGCCATCCACCTTCTCCCTACCCCTAGCTCCTGATTGCTTTGCTTTCAAAACCTACCAACTTTCCCCCACTTCTCTATCAAATTCCAGGGCCAACCCCATACTCCTTGTTCCAACCCACCTCTTCTACAAAGCCAGGGTTTTTCTCCTGTGCTCACATTATTCAGCTATTAGGCCTCAGAATTAAGATGTTAATGAGGACACAGGACAGAAAAACTCCCCAGTACCAGCAGTCCAAGTCGCAGGAAATTACACACAGCTGCTAAAACCTAAGTCTTCACCAAGCCCGTATCGATTTTTTAATTCCTCCCCAACTGGTCCAAATGGATGATTTCTCCATGCAAAAACACTCCAACACCTTTTAAGTATAAAATCCTCACTCCAAAACATGATTGAAATCTTTAAACCACCAAGACAATTCACATTAAGAAGCTGAAAGACTTCCTCTTCCCTAGAGATATTCCAAAAAACCAACACTGTATTTTAGGTAAAGTTTCCACATACAGCAAATCTAGCAAGACTCATGAGCTTGGAAAGCTTTTGCCAAACTCCAAGAGTTTTTTGTCTAAGCTCTAATCACTTGAAAACAGACTTGTAACAAACAGCAACAGTAATAAGATCTCTGATGCCATAAGGATCATCAATATCAACCACAAACAGTCAATCTTTTATAAATTTATTTACAATCCCGTTATTGAACAGAATCTCGATGTAGCAAGTACTGTGCAAACACAAGATAAAAAGGCAGTTCCCTGCCTTGAAGAATTTACAATCTATTTAGATAAAAGACGACTCCTACCACGAGATGAAAACATGCACTGAATGGCTCCCTTCTGAGATCCACAGGATCTACTAGACAACCATCCGCAATCTCTTCATTAAACACAATCAGCACAGAGCATCACAGTATCTTCCTGAACCTAACCACTGATTTGATACTAAAGATAACATCCTTCTCAAATCTGCTCATTTTATCACTCCTATACCTTTGTTCTCACCACATAAAATTGTAAGGTATCCACTTCTGAGTCCTTTTTCCCTTCTCAGTCTCCATTATTCTGACTTGCCTCCCTTACCCTCATCATCTTCTCTTTCCCAAACTCCAAAATCCTGTATAGAGCACTTCTCCAATTAGCATTTCTTTGTCTTTTTGGCTTCAATGGGAAAAACAGTGGGGGAGGTGAGTGAAATTTGTTTTGTTTTGTGGTGGGATTTTTAATTGAATAATTATTTCAAATCAAATTCACTAACCAAGCTATACAAAGGCTCAGAAATCTCAGGGGAAATCATGAAAAGAGAAAAAACAAACTACTGAGTGCCAACTAAACGGAAAAAGGAGCCTGTGGGGATGCTTAGAGACTACTACCCGTAGGAAAGCTTGGAGGTGCTGATTCTCAGAGCCCTTGATCAAGTGCAGCATGGCCAGAGGTCTCATAGCTTTGTCCAGTCCCTCCTGGGTAGAAATAAAACCACCTAAACACAGAAATGGGGGGCTGAACTCTGTCACTCTATGCCTAACTCATAATCCTGAAGTACACATGCCACATGTAGGTTATTCTACCCTCCACTTAAACTGCTATTTGCAAAAATACAGCTTCAATACCACTTCACTGCTGCTCTTACCTTTCTTTCCCAAACTTTCTCAGAAAAATACCCTGATCCTTTCCTACTTTGCTGCTGCCCATGGGAATCTGAATAGCTGCAATGAAACCCAAAAAGACTGGTCACTCTCCGCCATGCAAAACTCAGACATCTCACTAAAATAACAACAGTGGTCTATTCTCAACCACAGATTAACTCTGCAGTCATAGAACCAGCTCCTGCTACTTGAATTCTGTACAAACTACTGATAACATGCTCATGAAAACATCATCTCTTTTCTATCTGCCCCAATGTAAATGTCTCAATCCCTGCTCTACACCCTGTTCTTATCCAATGTGAAAAACAGATCTAAGTTTAAACCTTGGAGTGAAATATTTAGACAAAATTTCAAGCAACATGTGGCATTTCAATTATTTCTTCCAAACATGGAGCTATAATTTTAGCAATACTACATAAGTTGAACAGTAACTCAATTTTAACACTGTAGTAAATTGCTAAATGTTTTCTGTTATTGTCTGTATGGAAGACATTGCAGAAGACAAAACCACATACTCTCTGAAATTTAATAGAAAGGATGAGATGCAGAGAAGCAATAGACATCAGTTACCTTCACAGCATGGTATCAAAAGTAACCTAACAACGTGTACGTGCATTTTAACGTAGAAAAAATGTGCTATCTAAAGCATATTAAGAAACATTTAACATCTCAGGAAAAAAAAAAAGTGTATGCGTAAGTACGTCCAAATAATGACACAAAACATCTTGATCCGGTAGGTAAATATTTAGGCCATTTAAACAATTATGCATTGTCGTGCAAAACGACAGGAATCTCTCAAATTACTACAGTCTTTAACCCAGACTGTGCTTAAATGTTTCTGTGGCCTGCTTAACATTCCAGGCATACTTCTGGTAAGGTAGCTCTGGCTGAGGTTCAAACTGTCCTTGTCCAACTTTCACTTACTATAAAAACATTGTTTAATATAGAAAAGCATACACAGAGACATATGTTTCTTATTTCGCAGACACCTAAAATACTGACACTTGTATTCACTAACTCCGCATGGAAATTTTTAGGCGACCACTTTGAAGCGAGGTCGTCTTTTACTGGGCAGCACCCGCAACAGAGCCCACGGTTCTACCGCATTTCGGCTACGACGCTTAAATATTGCTTATAACGTGTTTCTGCTAAAAGCCGTAAGACCTGCGCGTATTTATTCATCTTAAGTGAGAAGAAAAGGCCCAACTCGGTCTCCCCACGCACCGCCGGGCCGTGCAGACGCTGCTTGGACATCACGCAGCTGCAGATTTTTGCTGCTAATTTGCAGCAGACCGCGTATTTGTCAAATTAAGTGCAGGAATTTCCCGGTTTGCTTACCTCCACGCAGCGTTATCTTTTATGAGGAGGTAATCTACCAAATTACTCCAGCATGCCTCCAGCCTGCTGCTGCCAATTAGTTCAGCCCGGCTAATAAATCAGGATGGCCAAGCCGCTCGGTTACAGCGGGGCTGGTCCGGTACGCGAGGAGTATAAACACAGACGGTGTCACCGCTCCCTGCCTCCCCATCTACCCCGGCACTGAGACAACGCTTAGTCCGAGCACCCACCGTGGGGGGGAGGGGGGTAAGTCTCAATTATTTTTTTCTGGATCAGAGTTAACATTTAACACTGCCGACAACCGCATCAGCAGCAGGGGAAGGGGCTCTGCCCCCAAGATGGGCCGCGGAGGGCCGGTGTGACAGAGCCCCCACCCCGGGCCGCCGACCTGGAGCCTCGGCGTGCCCCGCCGGCAGCGGCACCGCCGGCCCCGCCGCCCACACCCTCCCGCGGCCGCGGACGAGGCAAGGAAAATGTCGCCGACGGGCCCGGGCCCGGGTGAACCGGGTTCGGGCCCTCTTTCCCCCCGGATCTCACTCGTACCTGTCCCGGGGGTCGATCCACGAGGTCTGCCGGGTGTTGTGGTCAATGTAAAAGACTCGCCCGTCGAAGTCCCTCGCCTCCTCCCAGCCGGCGGGCAGCGGCAGCTCCGAGCTNCAGCGCCCCGCCGCCGCCTCCCGCCCGGCGCCTGCCCCGGCCATCTTCCCTCCCTCCGCCCCGTCCGGCTGTTCCCACGCCGGGGCCGCGGAGCCCTCCCGCCCCGGCCGCTCTGTAGGGCACGGGGGAAGCAGCGGGGCCCGGCTCGGCCGCACCCCGCGCCGCGGAAGCCGGGCCCAGACCCAGACACGTCGGCTCTGGGAGAGGGCGGCTGCCTTCCGCCCCGAGCCCGGGCCGGGAGAAGGAGGCTGAGGCGCCTCTGGGGCCCGTCGTGTCCTGCCTCAGGGCCTATGTTCTGCCACGGCCCGTTGGGGGCCGGGGGGGGGATGGAGGAAAAGCGGAGCCATGGCCGGCCCTCGCTGGGTCATCCATTTTCCGGTGCCCGCTAGAGATGCCCCGGAGGTGCTGAGCAATCTCGATGTGCACAGCGACATGGGAAAGGGATGGGGGTCTACTGCAGAGGTTCAGAAGATGTTAGAGGAGAGGTCCCAGAGACCACACGAGTCACGGAGATCATGCTGTATCCATGGTTGGATAATGGAGGGTGGAAAATTACACATCTGGTTTGCTTGACATCTCAACCTGGTCCCGTAACCCCATTCTGTAGAGCAGAAAGCAGCTGTGTCTGATTTGACTTGAGCCCGCTGGAGCCCACAACACAGAGTTCCGGCTACCATCTAGAACTAAATTCCACAAAACTTTGTTAAAACAGGGTTAAAAGTTGGCATGTGGGACTCTGTGCCTTGGCAGGATGCAGCTAAACCTTTAAAAATCTGGACATAAAGAGTTAAGGTAATGCAGGCTAAGCTTCTGAAAACTAGGAAAGGGGTTAACAATATATTCTCAAACAACCTTAACTCAGCCCCTTGAAACTGACAATACCCTGCCAGGGATTATATTGCAATTCCAATTATGTTTCACTTGCATTCACCGTTTTAAGTTACATCTCTATGAACATTAATTGCTGCAGTGTGGTTATAAGTGCAGGAAATTAGAGGACTTTTGCTCCTGACTTCTTAGGTCTTTCTCTCCCACCCAACCCCCCAACAAAACACTGGTTATCCAAGAGCAGTGCATGAGAGAGGCAGCATAGATAATGGAATAGATCTGACTTTCTACTTGTTTTGTAGGTTATTTCAATAGTAGTAGACTAGTTTACTTACTGGGGTTACTGTCAGCCGTGAGGTGCAATAGAATAATAGGTGGGTTTAGTGATGAATGCAAAGCAGTGTAGGAAGCTCTGAGGGCAAAGGTGAAGTAGATTAAAAATGTGGTAATGGTGTAAAATTTAGCAAATGCAAGGCGATAGATCTGATCTTCAAAAGCATAACAGCTTAAGTTTGGATCAGCTCATCTCAACAGAGTTTGCTTCAGCAAACACTTGTCAGGCTGTCTCATGCGGTCCCGCGAGTTCAGCAGTATCTCCAGGAGCAAGGTGCTGTTTCTGTGCCACAGATGTTTTTGAAGAGTATTTCAAAGCGGGCAGAGTTAAGGCACAGTACAAACTATTTTTTGGTGGTTGCAGCTTCTATTATTTTAAGTATGTTTCCCAGATTTTCAGAAGTTTTATTTAGCAGAGGTAGGCATTCTAAATGGTCCATGTCTATATTAACCTTTTGGGACATTGGATTTTTTTTTTTGTTTCAGAAAAACCTCAAACAGCTGTCCACTGTGCACCACAGCTTGACTTTCCCTTCATTGCTTTTGCAGCAATTACCTTAGCACAGTAGCTGCACAGCTCAGCACCATTCCAAGACACTGGACTAGTTCATAATACCTGGAAGCAGTACAGCCAGGTTGCTATAATAATCCACCAAGACTAATGAGCCCTGATGAGGATACGTGCAGCACTACCCTCCAACATGGGCTGGTTCTTCCTCATCACTCCCTGGAGTCCCAAAAGAGGATCAAGCTTCAGTGAAAAACTTGTAGATGGAAGTTGCAGAAACAGTGTGGGACTGACCATGGAGACAGCAAAAAAGGAGTTAGGGAGCTCAACACAGCAGTGAGCAAGAGGGAAACTGGCAGGATTGAGTGTGGAACATTTCCATCAGGTCATAGCCCTTCAACTAAATTCTTGTCTTAACTTTGGCAAATTGCTCCAGGTTAGAGCCAGAAAAGGACTTGGCTGGGCTGTGGTTTCTCAGGCAGAATTATGATGCACGTGTTCCGTGTAAAACATGTTTTGTATATCCAGTGTGTCCTGTATCTCATGGATTCTTTGTAAAAGCCGTTGAAGATGCATATGCTACTATGTAAAGCACACGTCCAAGATTTTCAGGTACATTGTAGCTGCTTCTGCAACTGACAGGTTGCATCTTCCTAAATCTTGAACAAGACTCCGTCTGGGTAAAGTTTTCAGGCTAAATATGAGAACATGTCCTAAAAAAACCTTAGATTTAAAATTATCCTAGACTTCAGGTCTAACTTTTAGGTTGTCTGTATCTAGAAAAATCATTAGCTTCAGTTGGGAGCTGAAGCTTCTTAAACACTCATGAATAAAAGTGTTGAAAAACCTGATTACAAGAGTCCAGACAACTGTGCAGAGCTGCCTACGGGAACCAGTAGGATATGATGGGGCTAGCACTTGCCTCACCAGAACTGAAACTCCCTCTGTCTGCAGCACAGCCATGCCAAGGTGCTAGGCAGGAACCCTCAATTATTTTCCAGGCCAGAACAGTACCCTTCCTCGGATGTTACCTCATCCTTCTGCCTGTTCCTTGTGAGGAAATGAACAAGCATTCAGGAGCCAAGGATTATTTTTGAGCAACATTAAAAGTCAAGAAGAGAAGAACCTGAAAAGGTCACTGTCGTTTTCATGCCAAAGTACTAATTTGCAGTGCATTTTGTGCTGTCCAATGAAACCCTCCCAGGCCTGCATGGCTGCTCCTTCCCTTTTATTTTCCTACTTCTTTAATGCCTGTTGTATGTCCAGAGGGTAAAAGGAAAAAGAGGGACAGAGAACCTGGTGCAACATAGCATATCTTCGATTTGGGTTGCAGAAAGAAACACTCTGCCAAAGAAAGATGATCTGCATAGTATGGAACATGTAATAATAACATGGAAGATTTTGACTTTAAATAGATGAAAGTCCACCACAGGAAATTAAATGCTTGCTGTGCATATTTTAATCAATTTGCACAAATGACAATAAATCATATTTCATATAAAGCAATAGCTACATAAATTTACATCAATCCCTTGTCTCACTTATATCTTCTCCATATATACATAATGTACATCTCAGTTCTCATGTATTTCACACACCTTCATTCAACACCTGTTTTCCTTTCCTTCCACTTTTTTCCATCCACAAACATTGCTCACACATTCACTCATTCCTTAGGCACACCTATACCCATTAACTCAAAATTACATAAGCAGCTTTTCTTCATGTGCCCTTCCTTGCCATCTTCAGTGTTTATAATCACAGGTCCTACCTACACATCTTCTCTGTTATACATGCTCTTATACCCATGTCTTGATTGATATCACAACATTTTCCACAGAAAATGTAAATAACATTTCCTACTGTAGGTTGTAGATAACAAGTTCTTGTTTTCTTGCTGTCCACAGCAAAAGTCATTAATTCTGCATAAAAATCCCAACCTCATTTTGGCACTCCACTTCTTTCTCACAATTACTGGAAAATGGCAGCTTGTCAGAACTGATATCTCATGTATAACAACAACTCCGTTCCCATCTTCTAATTGTGAACACTTATTTGCAATTTATTTCCCATTTTCCAGATATTCCAACCTCTGCGGGACCTTTGTACTGTCTTGACACATAACTAAAAATTGTCACTTCTCTGTGATCACAGATGTCATCTGAAACAGCAGAGCAAAGTCTGGTTCATCATCATTGTCCTTATGGCCGTCTATCACACTCACCCTGCAAGCTGGGGCTTGCTGCTCTTCCCATACCCGACAGAATAAAATCGTAAGAGATAGGGACATAATTTCTCATTAGCTCTGTCCCTTTGGGTCATTTCTGTTCCCCATACATATATGTGTATGCAAAAATAGAAATATAAATGCAAAGGTAAATTAGAGATAGAGAGGACACAGAAATATGTACACACATATACATGTTCACAAATACACAGAAAGATATTTTGTAAGGCGCATCTCTCCAGAGCAAGCAAATCTGTACACTGTCTATGATAATATATTAGCTGGTTGAATGGCTTCGCTGCTGAGAAATGTGTCTCAGGTGGAGGCTCTCCTTGGGCTGCCTTACAGAGATTTAAGCATCCTCTGGCATGGTGGAAACCACAGTGGCTGCCCTGGTTTTGCAGCCTCGAGCTGGTGTGGGGTCTGAAGTTCTTTCAGAAGGTTGCTGGGCAAAGCAGAGGTTTGATACTTGGGTTTAAGTATGTGGAGTGAGGTGGGACATTGTCCCTTTCGGAGGGGTACTGATTGAGATGGTAGGGGAACTGGACAAGAACCAATACCCAGGGATTACATGGGGTTCAGGGATTGTGTAATAGATGACAGATATGGTGTGTAGCAGGAAGGGTGATCAGCAGTCATCTACTTCAGAAGAACCAAAAAGTAGCAAAACCTCAACTCTCATTTGCTGTCAGCAGCCAAGAGCAGGGCTCCAGGGATAGAGGGCCTGTGGATAATCATTCTCTGGCTCAGCTGTAGGTGTAAAGGGTGCCAAGAAGCAAAACAGGAATGTAAAATCCCTGAGGGCTTTCAGGATGGGTTACGCAGTAAGGACCTGTGTCTGTGCACACGTAAAGGAAGCAAGTCTTTCCCTCCATACATCGAGCAGGTCTGACACTTTTCATAAAGAAGGGTATTTCCATATGGAAAATAGACTGAAAATTCAAAATCAGTGGTAAAAAAATCACAGAGGATAAGTCTGAATCTAACATGAAGTATTACTGAAAGACTTCACAAACAAGAGTGTGTTATCTGGAAGCATTTATTCTGCAGCAACAAGTCATCTGAGAAAAGGACAAGTAATCCTACAAGCCTTTTGTAATCATTAATATTTTTCCCCTGCTTCTTTCCTTCATAGTAATTCTACTTAAGTGGAGTATGGAAGGTCTGTCGTTACAGTCTTTGGGTCAGTAGTCCACATCCAGCTGAAGAAGTTATTGTTTGGTGCTTCACTTCCTGGTGGGGAAATAACAAAGAGTTGCATTGCCATAGTGCATGGTGTGCGTAGATGACGTGAGGTAGATGACAAAGAGGACAGCACAGCTGGGCACATTAAGAAAATACTCTCTTACAGTTTTTTTACTTCAAGCATTAAGGCTGTGGTTTGCCTTTGAATAAATGCAATTCAAATGCTTAAATACTCACTGCAATGAAATGTGTACACAACTATCTTTTCCTCCTATCGTTATGCCCATAAACCACCAAAATATGTATATAATATGCTTTTATAATGCACATTTGAAATTCTGTGGCAAGCCAAAATTCTTATTTTATGACATTGATTTAATACACCATGTACAGGACGAATTATTGAACAGCAAATTTTAAATAAACCAAATTATGTAGAAATAGTAAGATATGATACTCATTAAGCTTCACAGCTTAATAAGACTGTATTAGCTACAAACAGAAAATTTATGAAATGTACAGAAGTTAGATATTAAACAACTCTAGCAATAGATTTAAATATAGATCAATTCCCTAGTGTGCAGGCCTACTAACATTCAGCTTGCATAACCCTTTCTAATCCTCTTTGTCATGGCACCTACTCATTTGTCTGAAAGGCCTGGGATAAAGACAATGTGAATTTCTCTTTATCATTCCTAATATAACATTTCACTTGCCTTATTTATCAGCTGTGAATAGTATTTTCTTCAAACATCGTAAGTGCTCTCCTCAGGAAATCCCACTGACCATGTCCCCATGACAAATCCCATTTTTTATGCTACACCTCTTCCTGCCAACTATTTAAATGCTTAGAGTCTACATTTTATCTATTAAAACATTTCAGATGTTTGTAGCTATGTAAAATTGTTATTTTTTTTTTCCTCATAGAGACACAAGAAATTTTTCATGTGCCTTCCTGTGGTACATTCTGTCCCAGCCAACGTTCAAGTCTGAAGCTCATCATGAAGTGCTGTGTATAAATTGCACAATATTTTAAATTTCAGATTTTAAAAATTCTCTATGGAGATCTGATGAGTTGTCAAGCTAGTTTAGTCAATATAAAACTTCTGCTCCAGCATCCCACCACAGGGTGAGAGGGTAGGGGGTAGTTACCCCACAGTGCCTCTCTCTCAACTCTGTCTTAACCCTGAATACTCACACATTTATTCTATTTGCAAACTTAAGCCTATTCCACTTAAGTGCTTTCCCAGACAACTATAAATAGTCTCTTGGAAGTGGTAATTAAGTCAGGACCACATTCACTCACAGGAATTTAACAGCTTCTCCTGGCAGAATGCAATTGTTTTTTCCTCCTCCATCCAGGTCTTTGCAATTGGCCACAGGGGACCTGGAACACTTTAATGGTTCAAACCATTTGCAGTATGATTGTATACTGGCACATTATTATTTGTTTTGCTTCATTATTCATGCTGCTATTAATTTTTATTTAAAATATAATGTGAAGGAACAGATTAAGTCTGAGCTCAGACTTGTCATGTGCCCAGAATAAAATGGGATGGTGGAAGAGAGGGTGGAGCTGCCCTAGAGGACCCAAAAGGCTGGAGGACAAGATGGTGGGTGCTAGGGAGAACCTGTGGAGATGTTAGCAGAGACAATTGTGAACTCCAGCATAGAAAAATATATTTCAACTAACTGAGATTAGTTTAAGGGTTTATTTTACTGTATACTAACCTCAGTGACTGCAAATGACAATTTTGTGTTAGTTGTATAATCATAAGTTGCTACAAGCAACTTCTCTACAAAAATTTGTTGAGGTTAGCTTGATATTTTTTTCAAATGATAGTTAGATTAAACTTGGAGGAAAAAAAGTTATTTTCCAGAATTTCTTTTCACTTTATACTTAAAATAAGGGAGAGTTATTTGTCCTGTTAGATCTAACAAAGAAACCTCTCATGCCAGCATTCTATGCACCCAGTGACCACAGCCCTCTGCATTCTAGCTCCAACGGGAGATGTTTTTTTGTCTCCTGACCCTGGAGCCAGCGTGGTGCTGTGCCACCCCATGGCAAGGAGGCCCCTTCCCTGCTGCTGGTGCTGCCCACCCCTTGGTCAGGGTGCTCAGGGGAAGGCCTGAAGACCAGTATGTGTCTTGTGTCAGTTTGAAAGATAGTAAATGTAGTCACTGTCCCGCATAAAGCTTTTACAAAACAGAAATAGAGAACATTCTAGATAATTTACCATATATAGGCTTTATGCAGGATTCCCCAGCACATTAGCTCAGCGACTCCCAATTACTTCAACAACACTGGAGTGCTTGTTCTCACATTGACATCACCAGAGAGACATTTATTCCAACACAAGATGTTTGCTGTGCAGAATATGTCCAATTTTGTTTTACATAAGCACATTATTACAGTTCATTTTTCATTTTCATCTAAAGATGTCTGTGGCATTGCATACTCTTAGGAGAAAAAACCAACACAAAACAACCCCCCAGCAATATCCTTTTTTTTTTTCCCATCTAAAAGAAACATGCCAGCTCCCATGTATTTCAGTAAGTACACATTCCAGTTCAGCAAGATGAGTATCATTGGCAATGTGTGTTGTGGTTTGGATACTGGAAACATAAATATACATACACACATATATAAAACTTCTGAAACATGAGGATCATTTTAGCAAGTCAAATCAAAGTCCATCCAGCCCAGTACTGTGTTTCTAACGGTGGCCACTCCCAGCTGCCCAGAGGAGTTTAAGGACAAATCAAACATTTTTCAAGAACCATCTTCCAATCTTCAGCGAATTCCAGTACAGGATGTTCTTGCCCAGAGCCATTACCCCTGTATTCAACAGTTTCCAAGGGATTTTCTTTATTAAATTCATCAAATTGTTGTAGCATCCACAATATATATGGCAGAGATCTTTATCTATACCCTTGGAGAACTGTTATCTTTTGAACCTTTGTGCTGTTACCAGTTTGATGCCTCCTATCTGTTGTACTAAAGGAAACTATGATGATTTTCTGTCCTCTTCATGGAGATGCATCATATCTCCCATCCATCCTCACTGTGATGTGGTTTTGTGATATTCCCAGCCTTATGGGGGAAGAAATCTCATCTTAACTTCTTACAAATTGGACTGACATGACCACTGCCCCTCATTCACCAAGATGGCTGACCAACAAATTAGAAAACAGGGTTGGATAATAGTCCCTACTAGTCTGTCCTATCTGAAATAGAGGCAAAAATGCAATTTCATGGTTTATTTTGGCCTTCAGTCCATTTTTCATGTGCTGTGGATATGCACAGAAGTGCTGGGTATCAGAACCTCCAAAGTCTATTCCTTACAGAATTCCCCAGTATGCCCAGATCAAAAAAATACAATCATAATACTATTATATTAATGTTACAGGAGTATCACATTCATAAACAGAAAACTCCTCTTATATAGCAGCCATCAATATTTTGAGAGGGTTTTTTGGGGTTTTTTTTTGGTTTTTTGATAGTTTTGGTCGTTGTTTTTTTTTTTTTTTAGTTTAGTGTTTTTTCATTTTTAGTTTAGTGTTTAGTTATTTTCATTTTAATTTATTCTGGACAGCACTGCCAATCCATTTGGATGTATATTTTTCTTTTAAGCTAACAGCCCTCACAGAAATCAAGTTGATATTTTATAGTGGTGTAACAGATCATTGCTAGATGTAGGATATATGTGCAAAGAATTTCCAGTCTTTTTAATTTCATGTAATCATTAATGCTGGAAAAGACCATCATCAAGTCCAGCCTTTGACCAAGGGTTAAAAACAGCAAAATAAAAATAAACAAAATTAGTTGGATGACTGTCCTTTGTAATTTTTGTCCTGAATCATCCCCTAGTGAGTATCTCCTCACTAAAACTACCTAGACAAATCACCTAGGCAGACTTCAGTGTGCTCTGGGAGCCCTTAAACTTCAGATATCCTCAAGTTCTTGTCAAATTTACATTAATGTTTAAATCTAAAGTGACCCCCAGAGATTATATTTTAAATATATGTGCATTAATATCTTCACTTGATCACATTTAATATTAAGCAAAGTTTAAATGATAATATAGGCTGCTTAGATGGTTTTTTCCCAGTGTTTAAAAACCTGTAATTAGCTTTCAAAATCTAAGATTTCTCAGCCCTTTGAAAGCAACCGTGTAAAAAAAAAGCTTTTTCGTTGTTTTACCTTTACTATAGGAAAAGCAGCAAGCGTCTGTAATGCCTAGTATTGTAAAAACCATATTGCTATACTTGGTATAGCAATAATACAGCCTAAGAAAAGCATGTGCTGAGCTCACAATATTGAATTAAGACCAATGTCCAGCAATGAGCTCCTGTCACTAAACACAGCAATCTGGCACAAGGTTAAAAATCTATTTTTTTATTCATTACTTGATCCAATGCCTCATTAGCACAGAAAAATCCTTATGTCAAGGTCAGCACCCTCTGAACAGTTTGATGCTGGAGAGATCTATGCTATTACTACTTGTGTCATGCAAATATTACTCTGCAAATTTGTTCTGACTCCAAAAAGAAAGAACTTATTTTCTGTGCCCCTCTAGCAAAGTCAATGTATTTTCCTCTCTATTGACTCTACTCTTGCTTTGGAAGCTCTGGATTTTTGTAACTGAGTTACACACCATGAGTTGCCTAAGCAGATAATGAAGACACTAATTTTTGGTTTTATCTGTTATAAATGACTGTTGTCATTTGTCTGTTATAAAAGTGTCCATCATCACAAAGAATGAAGAATTTTGTGGCAAAGACCGGGCTGCAATCCAGTTCTCTGGGACAGGAGGCAGCTGATTTAATCACCAGATTTTCTCTTTGCACAGGGTCTTGCCTCATGCACTAAACACTTCCAGGCTTTGGGACGCAGAAGGGAAAAATGTGAAGTCCTATGAAAATCAAAGTTGAAAGGTTTAAAATGGCACTGAGTATGCAGCTGAAGAGACCTTCCTGTATGACCAGGATGGCACTGAGCAATGCCACTGACAACAGACTTTGCAGGTCTAAGGGCTGCATGTGTTTTCTTCAAAAATGCTGACACTGAGATTGCCAGAGGGAAATTTCCATTGGGGAAAGTTGAGGGACTGTTTCCTTTTAACAGTTGCCAGCATCCTGCACACATCCAGTGGAATGATGGAAGGGAGGCTGCCATGCCCAGCTTCCAGGCCTGGCTGTCCTAAAGATGCCTACTAAATGATTCCTTGGTTTGTAGGTCTCAGAAACCACTTTCTGCCAATAACTGACACGACTGGGAGAAAACAAATCTGTAGGCCATTAAATGTTTCAAGGAATTAAATCAACACAAAAACCAAACCAAATCATAAAAAGCTCAAAATGTAACAGTGTGTGTGATGTGCCTTAAGTCTGGTAAGACATAATTTTAATCTATGTCTGAATTGAAGATTATAGATTATGCTGTTTTAATTTCATTATCAGATCTGATAAGACAATAGAGAGGTCACATGGCGGGGCAGGGGGGAAGGAAGAAGAAAGCAAAAAAGAAAGGATTAATTTACAATGCTATTCAGAACATTATAATCGTGTGCATGAAAGCTATGGTAGTCCATTGGATCTTCCTGTTGCCATCCACCTGACATACATTATTAGTATGCACGTTTCTATAACCACTAGCTCAGCTGAAGTTTTGGTCAGCATGTTTAGGATGTCCTATGTTCTGCTGTGAGAATAAAGGAAAAGCTAGAAAATGAGCAATGACTACTTCAGGTGGTATTCTCTTTTCTGTTGTGAGTTTCCTGACTGTGGTTTCTTTCTTCACTGTGATTGTCAACATTACGACAAAGTCACAGAATTGCACTGTACAAAAGATGCCCCTTGAAGCAGAGGCCAGTGGTATGCTTTAGGGCTGAGATAATAGATTTTTTTTCTTTTGACTGGAAAAGCTTATAAATGGCACTTTCCTTTCCATAGTGGTTATTCCAATGCATTATTTTTTTTCCTACGAGACAGTCTGTAGATGAACTAGGTTAACAGCAGCTAATTTTCCTAATATCATGACCCTTTGGGAGTACCATTTTACTAGAAGTAAAATGACATATAATCCTCTCCCCAGCAACATCATTATTTATTACCACTCTATTAATAGATCCTGTAACTTGTTTTTATTAACAAAAGATATGACTGCATATTTGGCAGTAACTCTCTTGATATTGAGGCAAAAAGTCACAAGATTAGAATCATATTTTCTCAATAACACTTTCCAACAATAGATAGAATTCACACTAAAGACCATCTTGCTAAGAATAGATGGAATTATTGTATAAAAATGCTTTATGCACAATGCAAAAAATTCCAATTATTTTGGCTGGAAGGCTACGACAATTTGTGACAAAAAGAAAATGATGCTGTCACAAGTGCAGAAAAATGTTTTAGCTCTGCTAGGGTGCTGCTTGTCTGCCTACCCCCACACTCTTTTGGAAGAACTTAACTTTTTAAAAATTTGCCACTCTTTGGTAATTGTTTGTCTCCTATATTTAAAAAATATAGTTGTGAACATCATACCTGAAAGAAAATTGAGATTACTTTGCATTGGGATCATTGTCTTTTCTGAACTTGTATCATCCCAGTGTAACTTGTCTTGAAGTGGAGGAGTGCTTCAGTAACATATTCAAAGCTACCCCACTAATCTTTAAAACACAATTTGATAAAGTCAGGCTGCAGTTACACTGACAGTGTGCCCTGTGTAACACTGGCTAATACCATATCACACTTTCTTCACACATGTCTTTCCTGACTTTTCAAGCTCCTTCTACAGCAGAACAAGCTCCTGCCATTTGTAAATACTAGAACATAATTAGAATAATTAGCAACCACAGTTTCTTCATTCTCATTTTTAGCATCCCCCTATTGCATGGGAAAATAAAAGTCCAGTGTCTTCAGTTTAGAGCTATACTGTGTTTTTCAGTGATGCCATAAATCACATCATCCCATTGGAATTAACATGAGACAGGACAGTCCTATGTTAGGGTACAGTCAACATACATGAAACGTCCATGTTTCACATCACGTGAAGATATGACTTGAACCAATCACTCCTTGTCACAGCTGTTAAATCCTAACCAAGGATCAGCTCCAGCTCCAGTGATGCCACACTGAATAAAGCACCCTCTGGCTAGAGCCTCTTACCCGCACCATGCAGAAAGGCAACACCCCTTGGTGACACATTCCCTCCCCCTTCCCTTTACCTCGTGTCCCACTGCTGAGGTGGGGAACCAAAAGCTGGGCAGCGCCATTGGTGGGGTGAGAGCAGGAGCTGCAAGATGTGGGGCAGCACCGGGTGGTGAATCTCATTCTTAGTGGGTCCGTGAATTGAAATCAGAGAGGCCTGACTTTGCTCTAGTAAGTCTTTGCTCTGTCAAAGCAGCTAAATGTAAAAATCTCTGTGATTTTAGAGAAATGTAAAGTCTAATGTAGAAGAATGGATACCTTTTATTAATACATTTTCTTTAGATGCATTTTATTTAAATGCTTTCTTAATTTAAGTTTGGACTTTTCTACCCGTAAGTTTGAAATGATCTAATGATATCTGTTCCTGTCAGGTCAATCTAAATGTGTAGACTTTAGTGTAGACAGGGCCATAGCATCAGAAGTCCTGCTACATTTTACAGCTTACAGGGAGGTTAAGTTTAAAAGCTGATAGGAAGGTTAAATTTAATATTGTTCCAGAGGACACAACTGCAGATGACAGCTTAATTCCCTTTTTCCACAAATCACTGTGGTTTTTTTCATGCAAATTTCTTAGTCTTCAATATTTTCTCTCATCATGTGGGAAAAGCACTCCTGCATTTCAAAATCCATATAGATACTAGTTTGCAGCTTCAATCTTCAATTACCATACTGGCCATAAAATGCAGAATTGCCTCTTTATAAACCACAACAACAACAAAAAAATAGGGAGCGGAGCTTGCAATGATTTCTATGTTCTTTCACATTTTCCTGCCACACTTCCTTCATTTTTGTCTGTCATTAATTTAAATTGTAATTTCATCTGGCTTAAGCATCTGTCATTTTGTTTATCTTTTCAGTACTATGCATACCAATGGCACTGCCTAAGTAACAGTACAAGTGTGTTTATGTTAATAACAACAGGCATACAAGGAATTGTTCTATGTCAGGTGCTATCTTACAGCATCCCTTTGAAAGAACCAATGAACACTGAACACCTGTTTTTTACATTCTTTAGTAAATGACTAATGTTTATATACAAAGAGAAGGTGACCTCAGTCACAAGCTGCAGCAGCTGGCAATCACAGCCAAATCCCTGCAAATGCCAGCCGGTTAGCAAAAACAAGTTTTCTTTTTGTGACTTCCAACCGTTGGTTTTATTTGTTCTCAGCTAACTCAAATATTACCTATTCACACAGGATCACAGGCCAAAGTACTTCCTGCAACCAGCTGCTGGCACCAAGTGTGCCCCACTGATCAATAATGAGGGTGCTGCGAGCACAGGATTTACCTCGACAGAAGACTTGGCTGGTTATCGGAGAAAGATCCCATATGTAAGCCACACAAAGCCATACATCATCCTTAGAGGAGGAGCAAACCCGATTTCCTGCCTGGCTGGGATGGAGGGCAGGTGGAAAGGAGGAGGAAAGGAGATACTTCCATTGTTTACAACAGAACAGAAATTCCAACTCAAAGAGACCAGAAGCAGAGACCTGAGAAGGCATAATGACATTCCTCCTGCCTCACGTGTTCAAATCCAACTGGTTTTGATAAACAGTTTCATAAATACCTTCCAGGAGAAGGTGAAAAGTCTTCCTAATCTCCCCACAAAACATGCACAGAACATGAATGCATTTCTAGAGGGAAGAATATTTCATTGACATGAAAATCAAGGCAACACACGTCATTAAATTCAACAGCCGCCTCTAGTTCGGAGGGAAACAGATTTTCCATATTGTTATTCCAGAGATGCTGGAGGCAAAGATATAGTTTGTATGATTCACAAACCACAGCCTCCAGTTTGGCTGCTCCTGGTACTGCAGGTTAAGAGCCAGCACGGTAACTAGCTATCTTTCCAAAGGAAATAGCCTGTATTGCAAGGAAACATTCAGAAGTCTTTATGAAAGCTGAATAGCCAAACAGATACTTTATGGAAGCACTGAAGTGAAACCCAGCACATTAATTATTATCATTAATTGGCATACACATGTCACTTAAAAATGAACCAGTTTAATTACTAATACTGATATGGGTGTTTATTTCTTGGTTGCAAGAAAATATTTTGAATATGTTTGCAGTATCACTCGCAGTCCTAAAAATTGTTCAATAGGAACTTTACTTGCCCACTCACAGGGCATATGCATTTTGGTAACCAACTCATATTTGAAAATTATGACCAAAGAATATAAATTTTACCTCTTTCATGGTTCTGTTTGTTGTTTTAATTCTGTTTTTCATATTATGTGTTTTGTCGTCTTTCGTATAATTATATTTACTGAAAGCTGCCTATGTATAGATCACAAATCTTTTCCCACAATTCATGTTACTTTAAGTTTCTTCTTTCCAACTCCATCTCTTCTTTTGGAACCCAGACCAAGCATGAAAATTTTCAGCCAGAAAAAATGTTTATGCTACTAGTGAGGGCACAACATGTACCTATGTAAACGCAAACACTCCCTCTTGCTGCACAGGATTGCAATTTTTTTCTGGCTTTGTAGATCTTTATTAGAAAGCTGGTTTATGGGTAGTGCTGATCCAAATGAGAGCTGTCATGGCAGTTAAAGTAGGTGTAGCACCATTCATTTTGAGGGCAGAGTAAGTTTTGCATATCTAGTTTTTGCCTTCTCTCTTAAGGATTACCTATTAATGTTACCTGCTAAGGAGTTTCTCTTTTCCACTCCAACTGAATTTTGATTTTTTCATTTAGATAAAATCCTTAAAGCTGGAGTGGAAGGCAACTTACATATTTAGGTGTCCAATACTGACTTGCAGTCCAAGAAAAAGGAAAGCTTCTAGTCAAAAGCAACTGAGGATCAATTACCCTTGAATGTCTTGAAAAATCCCATCCCAAACTGAGTACAGTGTACTGTGCAGCTAGCCCCCTCTCCCAGCTTTCTTAAATCAGTGTAGAATGACATGGGCTCAAATAGCATGTGTTTAAATGGCAGAGCAAAGGGAAACTTAATAGCTGTCTTTGATAGCTGTAAGATTTTTGCACCATCATGTTATCTTAGTTCTGTAATATCTAACTATATAAATCCTTCTGAATGTTTATCGTAGAGTTTAAAGTGGATTTTATACTCTGCTAGCCACATACCTTAATGATAGATTTAAAGTTAGAGAGGATTTTAAAAATCAGGTGTTTCCTACCTGGTCAAGGCTGTTTTTAGTTGTGTCTGTGAGAGAACCACAAGTTATTTTTAAATAAAAAGCTAGGTTTGTTTTGTTTTGTTTCTATAAATTCTCCAAAGGAAGGAAATCTTTACCAGAAGGCTCCTCAGGTCGGTTTCCTTTTACTGGCATAAGAAATGTCATTTGATGGTTTGCCTTGAAACTGAATCCAAACATTTCATCACTGCCTCTCCAGGCCCTCATCCAGATTAACTTCATCAACCAGATTAAAATGTGAACAACCTGAAACATTCGCAGGAATTTGGCATGTGATACATAATGTGTTTCTCAGGACATGGTTTTTGTGATGTCCGATCTCCTGAACTGTCAGAGATGTGAGAGTGCTGTGGAAGGGAGATTACCAAACAACGTCAAGCACCAGGAAAATTAGAGAGAAAGGAGAAAAACCTCTCTAGCATTAGGGAAATGAAGTCTTCAGAAGACAAAGAGTGTCTGCCATAAAAACTGAAAAAGAAAAAAGTCTTTCACAATAATCATAATTATTTTGCCACAGTAGTATAATTTAGTAATTAAAAGAGTTGCTGTAAAATAAGCATATCCTTCATAGCTACATCAACAAATTATCATGGAATTGGTTGTCCTAGCTCAGGCTGCAGTAGACAAAGTGGTCTATCATGTTGCCATACTCAAATGCAGCTTTCACAAGAACTACACCAGCATTAGGGTACAGTGCTGTTCCTGTGTTAGACCCATGCCTCTAAGCTTCATTCTTAGTGTGGTCGTTGAGAACCCTGGAAGTGTTATATGTAATTCTGCCCTGTGATACACACGTAGCAGTACCATCTCTTACAATATGGGAACATAGGTTTTTCAAGTGACACTAACATCCTTTTGAACAGTAGTGTGGGAACAGAGCAAGCACCCTAGGAGGGCTCCAGCTCATGCAGCATGCCAGTACTGCATGGTTCAAATCCTGCATAGTCTCAACCCGGTACAAATGAAGTCAGATGAATTTCTGAAACTGATTTTCTAGAAGTGCTAGAACTTCAAAGTGAGTGGAATATGACTAAAATGTATTGATATGTCAGAAAAAAAGAGTATTATTTAAATTATTGGAACTTTGAGAAACAGGGCTGAAGGTATGTAAGGGGTAAAACCAGTTTTCTAGCAGCTTGGTCACACATCTTATGAGAAATGCATCCACCTTTGGGGTTCCCAGCACAGGAAGGACATTGACCTGTTAGAGCAAGTCCAGAGAAGGGCTACCAAGTTTATTACAGCGATTGAGCACCTCTCCTACAAGGAAAGCCTGAAAAAATTGAGGTTGTTCACTCTGTAGAAGAGAAGGGATCTTCCACGAGCCTCTTCTGACAAGGAGCCCACAAGAAAGATGGAGAGTCAATTGACAAGATCATGTCATGACAGGACAAGGGGGAACGGCTTCAAACTGAGAGTAGGTTTAGGTCAGGTATTAAGAACAAATTCTTTACTGTGAGGCTGGTGAGGCACTGGAAGAGGTTGCCCAGAAAAGCTGAGGATTCTCCATTCCTGGTGACAATAAATCACCTTAAAACCTCTGTCCGGACGGTCTCTGGTCTCCCCATGTGTTTGTGGGCAGCTGCGAGAGGCAGGCCCCTGAGCAGAGCGGCTGAAGCTCTGACCCTCTGCAGGAGGCAGCTCGGACCCTCTGCACGCGTGCCTGCCCGGCCAACCTCCCTCCGGCACTCCCCGCTGGCCCGAGGAAAGAGGTTTTTTCCATCCTATAGGGGCCGTACTGGTCTGTGGGGCCTGCACACGGCAGACACGGCAGCGGAAGCAGACATTCCTCTGCCCACGGCGGAGACACCCCCCTGCCCTGCCCGGTGCTCCCTGACAGCGCGCGGGCTGCGCCGGCCACGCGCCGTGCGGCGGGCGGGGCGGGGCGNCGGCGCTGCCCCCCCGCGCCCTCTGCCGGCCGCCGGCAGCAGCGCTGTCCCCGCGCCCCGCCGGGGCTGTGCCGGGAGCGGCTCTCCCGCCGCGGCCCTGCAGCTCCCCGTGCCTTTCTGTGGGGAGGAGGGGGACAAGAAGCCCCGTACCTCCGCCAGAGCGCTGTGCGGCCTTGAAGCGCCAAACCCGCTTAGCGAACCACGGCGCTCGGCCCGAGAGAGCAGCCGGCTGACGCTGAGGGTGCTGCGGACCACCAGAGCCCCCGGCTTTCACACTGCTCCCTTTACATAGGCCTTTCCCCGAGACATACCTGGTTTTTTCCTGGGCTGAACATCCCAATTACTAACCTTACGTATGGTTTGAAGCTGTTTGCAGGAAAGCTTTGTCTTCTCACTGCAGGCCCCACGGATGCCCCGTGAGCCTATCTCTTGTCAGGTTCCTTGTACCCTCTTCTGTAGCCCCCTTTCCCATGCCGTTGGGGTAGCCCCAAAGAAACTGCAGAATCTTAGTGACAGTGCACAAAACCACTCTAGGACAACCCCAGACAGAAAAAGATTATTTTTATTAATTTTTTTCTTGTCTTCATACATTCTGAATGGTGAATATAAATGCAAAGTTGTGGCATACACAGTGGACATATACATGAGTTAAGCCATGGAAATCATAGCTGACCTAAAAATCTGCAAATACTTGACATGGCCACAACACATCTATGCACCAGGTTTTGCTTTCCAGACTGGGACATTTAGGAGGTAGAAACAGCATCCCCATCTGCCTGAGAGGGAGCCCTCCTCCTGGGCTGAAGGGGTATTTGAATTCAAGAGAAAAAGAAATGCCCTGATTTTTAAATACTAATGGAACTTAAGATTACTGGCATTAAAACAGAGTTGATAGGAAAGGTGGTTAGGATTCCTCCCACTAGGTGAAATGAGATATTTTTGAATCTCTTTGCTGGAGATATCCCACAGGGCAAAGTGGTCCAACTGTATCCTTGCTATCTCCATAGGAGCAGCTAGCATAGGGCAGTCTTGGTGGGCAGTAACTCCTGTAGAGACAGGAGGATTATATTACAAATGACAAAAACTTTTAGAAAATTTCTTTGAAATAATGTGGGGCTTTCCAGAGTCTGAACCATGAAACATCCACAAATGAGCTGAAAGTAGTGACATCAGTATACCACAGTTTCCATTCTATAGGAAGCATTAATACTATATACAAATCCCACCCTAATACCTGGAAAGAAGTTCCAATTAGGCAGAATAAAAACGATGAACAAGAAATTGCTAACTGAAGGTGATCAGCTGTTGTCACATTTTTGTTGGGTGCAATACTGGCCATGAAGAAAACTAAACATTCACTGAAAACCCAGTGCTTGGCATCAGTATGGATTTACAGAAAGGAAGGCCTGAGTTCTGGGGTGACCTGAAGTCTACATTGTATCCTACGAAGCTGTGATGGTTCAGCCCCTCACAACATGCAATGGCAGCCATTAAAAAAATGCCTATGAGGGTGTTAATCACCATTTTCTATCACAAGAGCACATTTCTTTAAAAGTGAGTGACCTGCTCTGTATCTTGACCAACAAGACAGGGTCTGTGGCCTCCAGCTGTGCAGTCAAGCTTTTCTGTATGATTAAAATCTTGGGGGTTTTTTTGTTTTGTTTTGTTGGGTTTTTTTTTGCTTCTGGGTGACCCAGTTTCAGCAGAAGGATAAGAGGAATAGGGTGTCCCCAGAGTTTCCAGACATTTAACCCTGCGTGGTATTTTGCTTTTTCTGTGGGATCTGAAGGTAAGTTTTCTTTTGATATCTGATTGAAGAAAAATACTGAATTTAATTCTCATTCTCTGTGCTGGGAAAAAAAAGCTATAAAATGTTTCTAGGCTTCTAAAATTCACATAATACAGCATGTTAACATAGACTCATTCAATTATTAATGTTGGAAAAGACCTCCAAGATCTTTGAGTCCAATGTGTGAGCATCCAGACTTCTATCTGAAATTGACACCAACTCATTCCCCAGCCCAGCCCAAGCCTCCAGCAGGAAAGCCAAAGGAATAATTTCAGAACCTTGTAGCAGTGGTTTACTATTGCTTGTTTTTACTCTAGTGGGCTGCATCTATAAAAAAACCCTCGAACTACTATCTTAAGATTTCAGTTGAGATATTTAACTGAAAAACTTTAACTTCAACAACATGGAGAATTTAGGAGGTAGATTTAGCAGGGCCTGTTGTGATAGGACAAGGGGTAATGGTTTTAAACTAAAGGAGGATCGATTTATGTTAGCGATAAGGAAGATTTTTACCATGAGGGTGGTGAAACACGGTAACAGGTTGCCTAGAGAGGTGGTGGATGCCCATCCCTGGAAACATTCAAGGGCAGGTTGGATGGGCCTCTGAGCAGCCTGATCTAATTGAAGGGTCTCTGCTCATTGCAGGTGTGTTGGACTAGAGAAGCTTTAAAGGTCTCTTCCAACCCAAACTATTTTATGATGATTTCCCTTAAGGAAATGTGTCATGGATGCTCATTGCAAATGATCAGTCCTGCAATTGCATCTGTGATCTAAAATACTTGACCAAATTATTTTAAGAGGCATCTTTATTTTTAAACAATTTTGCAGAAGTTGTAAGAAAAATATTTTCTTTCATGCCTTTCATGGGAGTAGAGAGTTTCTCAGTCAAGATCAGCTCCTTTTAAGTTTTATGGTTCAAATGACTAGCACAGAAATGACAAAAAATATGCTGAGGTATCTTTTCATAATCCCATGGCCAGGTGGTTACTCCAAGAAGGGTGAACTAAGGTTAGTAGAGTTTTTAAGCATGTTTAATCTTTACGTTTATCTATTACAGAACAAGACTCAGTTTCCCAGCTAATGTTAATTGGTTTCCTTTTATGATGTCAGCTGATAATTTTTTTCCCCAGTGATGATTTGGCAAAAAGGCAGCTTATCCTAAAACCAAGTTGGTATCTGTAGCTACTTGCTTACTTTTAATGATATTAAATCACCGATCCTTGGTTCAGCCATCCAGGTGTTGTCTGAGCAATGCAAACAATTTTCTGAGTGCTACAGACATGAATGCATCTCCCAATAGTTGTGTGTCTAGCATTTCACAGGGATTAAGTCACTTACCACAAGAGCTGGGTAGCAGCATTTTTGCGGTTCCTAAACCAGACTTTGGTCACCAATGCCAATCTGCCAAAGTGGACTGATACAAAAAAGTTTGTGATTTGTAAAAGCTTGAAAGCAGAAGCTCCTCCTATCTGGTCTATCCACTCTGCTTTAAACTGTTCTTGCT
The DNA here is from genome assembly GCA_013397815.1 of Aleadryas rufinucha. Lineage (NCBI taxonomy): Eukaryota > Metazoa > Chordata > Aves > Passeriformes > Aleadryas > Aleadryas rufinucha. Next base: position 385,773 of record VZTH01017695.1, on the reverse strand, counting down.
TTAGAAGACAGGAAGCTCTTTTTCATTGGGACTTTTTGCTTTTTTTGTTTACTCAACAGCACTGAATTAACCAGAGAGAGCATTTGTAAAAGGCTATGTTAATGTGGACTTCCTCTGCTGGCTTTCCAGTGACTGAGCATGATTTCTAAGATTTTATGTAAACAAAGGATTAAACTGGCTTTGGGGTTAAATCTTCCTATTGCAGCATAATTCGTCTGCAGTGAATGGCTGGAGAAAGCTATTAGTTGGGAGTATATGGATATACTTTTTCAGGATGATGGTGCTGGTCATCTAAAATAAGATGTTTGCCATCAGTTTACAAATCCCTGTAATTCCAAAAGTTAATTCCTGAGAAAGGCTTAGGCAGATGAATACTAGTATGAGGACAGGAACTGCCAAGGCTCCTGTATACTACAAAACATATTTCATACAAGTTATCTAAATCTGCAGTTGCTTGCATTCTTCACTGTCACATGTACATGCCCTAAGATCTCCAGATTTGACTGCTGGGCACTCTGTCAGCCATGAAATTACAGGCCAGCTACCTTCTCTCTCTGTGTAACTTACTCTTTTGGTCTTCCTTCTGAACTTGAATCCCTAAAGTGTCCATTCTCATTTTATTAGTAGAAGATGATTTCAGGTTGAATTCTGCACAGACAAAAACTATTTTCTGAAACTCCAATCATATTTTAATCACTAATCTTCCCTATCTTTGTTAAATCACATGCCTCTCACTTTCCCTTTCTGCTTCTCTCCTTTCCTTGTATTTTCCTGCCTCTCTCACAGTTTTGTCCTCAGTGACTCGCTCAAGTTTCTTCTTCTTTATCCCTCATGACTTTTTTTTTATTGTTCTTCTGTCCAGTGTTGCTCTTTTACTATGCCTCCAGTGTTTTGTCCTTCGCTACTCATATGCTTGTGTGATGCAGTCTGGAGATCTGCAGTGGTTGTTTGAGTAAGAAAAAATCTTAGCTCTCTTAAGGTATCATATCATGGACATTACCATAAGGATCACTTAAAAAGAACTGGGAGTTCCTTGTCAGATTTTCTAGAAACATGATTTGCAAATAGAATAATGGGGAATTCAGGTGGCATGGACTCCTGATAGTTTTCTTCAAAGTATCTAGTTTTTTGTTTAGTTTAAACTAAGAAGTTTTTACAGCATGTCCTTAGGCAGTTACATTGCACATCAGAGCTCAGCCTTTTAAGACTAAAATTAAAGAGCAATCCTGCAAGATGCTGAGTACTTTCCTAAATTCCCTCTGACTTCCATAATCAGATTCCTGTAAGACTCACTTTTCAGGCTAAAAGCCTGAATTGTCTTTTCAAACTCAGGTTAGTTTTGGCTATGTCTGTTCCAGAGTTCTTTGTATTTGCTGCCACAAATCCGAAGTTTCACCTACAGAACAGATTTTCTGAAGCCCTTCTGGGCCTCTGAAAAGCAAGAAGTACTTTTTTTCAGAAGCAACTTTTTCTGGCCATTAGTAATGATCTTTATGAGACTGCTGCTTAAATGTTCATGTCAAAGCTTGTGAAATTTGTGGGCCAAACTCCTCCTGACATAGAGTATGGGTGGTGTCAATTCATTCTTCAAGTGGATTGACAACCAGCATTTCAAAAGAAAGAGCAGCACGTGACAGCAGGTTCTGAGGCCTGGACTGAATGTGGCAGCTAGAAGGGCCTTGGAAGCATTGAAGATGTCACCAGCTTTGGTGAATATCAGTATTGGCTTTGAACATCACCAGGGTCATTTGGGAATTCTGGACTATTAGCACACCAAGTAATGTTTACTATTTACAGCTGCAAAATGTAAGCTTCAGAATTCCTGGGTTATCACTGGAAATGAAGCTATTTATAGAGAGATATCCTGGTGGATACAAACATTTCTGAGAAATAGCAGAAAGAAGATAAGGTATTAAGGCTCTTGCAACTAATCCCATTGATAGGCTCATGGGATACGCTTTCATGGTGTGCGCTCGCGGAAAGATAGGATGAACTGGCATGTGCTCAGTGCCTTCCTGCCAGAGGGATATCATACCAGTTAGTTTGAAACCCTTACATTAAAAAGTACAGTAACTTCAATCCCATTGTATTCCCAGCATAGGTTAAAATATTTAAATCTATACTTAACCAGGGCAAATATCGCGTGTAATGTAGGCCATGGTCTCTGTGCTAAATAGTGTGGCATAGTTCTAAAGCAATATTATGAAAAAAGCATCATTTAGGTGCCTTTTGGTACAGGCATCATTGATGCAGCATTGTGTTGCCACAGGCAAAATTCAGTTCAATGAACACTGAATTTAGATATCCCTGAAAAACAAAAGTCCAATCTATGCAGAAGATCACTTTAGAAATAGCATTTGTCAGCAACACTGAAGTGAACTCAGGTTTACTTTGAACACAGCAGTGTTTCAAAGTTAGCTAATAAAAAATAATTCTTTGGGTGAAAATAATTTGTCACATAGGGCATTTCCGTTTCCCTGAATGAACCGACAGCACTGGTTGAATGTCACTGAAGAGTCACAGCTGAACCCAGAGAGCTCCTTGGGCAGATGAAGTCACTGGTTTGCTATGTTTATGCTGTAGCCGTGCCTCACATTTCTCACAGGCATCTGAAGCCTGTTTTATCAGAAGAAGCCTTGGCATCCAGCACAATGGCATGTTTATGTTAAAAACAAAGGGTCCCACTGCGAGCGGCAGGACAAGGGATGCTGATAGGAGTGGCAGCAGTGGCTTCCTGCGCCCCAGGCTGGCGTGGGCAGAGGGGGAAATGGGACACCATGGCTTACACTGCAGACCAGAAACTGTAGCTTTCAGGGATTAATACACATAGGCCAGTGATAATTTTCCACATCCCCCCAGCTAGGAAAAAGCTGATATGTGGATTCCGAGCACAGTCCTTATAACTATTTCTTATAAGAAAGCTTATATGTCATTCCTAGTGCTCCCAGAATTGTAGCAGCCAGTGAAAGGTTCTGAACAACCAGGTTTTGCAGGGGGTAAAGTCTTCACTGAGCCTGATTCTGTGACAGACCTTTGTTCAAAAGTCCCTGGAGACTCTGCAGTGACCACTCAAGTTTCTCAGTTCCCACCTGAGCAGTGCTGGAGGAGGTGATGGAGGTGTCCCTGGTAAGCCGTGCTTGGTGCTGCATGGGAGGTGATACCCAGCATCCAGCCCAGCTTACCTCATGCTGACCAGCTGAGGGTGGTACCAAACAGGGCATGGTCAGACACTTCTGACAACTGCCACAGCCATGCCGTAGGCAAGCACATCCAGGATGGATACATGGGGATAGAGTGAACTACCTCTCAAATTATTTTACTTCCTAGCCTGGGCAGCAGGGTGGGGTTCAGCACATGTGATTGCTGCTGGCACTCCGTCAGTGGAGTCCCTGGTGTCCACAGTGCTGCAAAGGATGTAGTTCCCATCTGAGTCATTGCCCTCAAAGAGGACTCTGCCAAAGCTGCTGTGGTTAGATGTGGGCATGGTGGGCCCCTCTCTGCTGTTTTGCAGTGTTGCCTTCTGTATAATTTACCTCCTTTTTTTTCTAATTTTTTTTCTGTTCATTTTGGCTTCTCTTTGAAACATGATTCCTCCTTTGTGTTTTATCCTTTTTTTTCCACATTTGACAAAATCACTTGTTAGTCAAATATTTATTATCATAATGTCAATCAGCATTAATTTTTTTTATTTTTATAGCATCCTACAATCTGCCTCTTTTCCCCTTTCATTCCCTCTCTTTCTTCTTTCTTTTCCCTTGCTGTCCCAGTTTTTCCCCCTTTGCCTTGCATGACACCATTCCTCTTGTCTCTGCTCTGTTGGTAACATCAAGGCACTGTCATATGCCCAGGGGACCCCTGCATCCCTGAGTCTGGCTTCAGAGTATGAACAAAACCCAGTGGTTCAGCAGATCTGTTGTAATACCTTCTGTGGCTTCCATCATATTAATCATCATACTTTAATGTGTTCATTATCTTACCTTTTTGTGAGTTGCTACTATCTTTATTTTACGAATGGGTAGCTGTCGTAAGGAAAAATTATGTGTCAGATCTTACACATATTTGGAATACTAAAGCTCAGATGTGAGGTCCACTGAAATCAATTATTCTGAAAGTTGCATGCAGACCAATGAAGCGTTCAGTAGGACTTCTGAAAGTCCAGTAAGTGGATGGCCACTACATTATATGGATAAATCACTAGGAATCTGGCTTTAGGTGATTTCAAATTCCCCCCAAGACCTAGTCCTTTTTTTTTGGCCAGGGATAGCTAATGGGTATTATGTAGCTCTTTTAGAGATAAATGAAATATCTCCACATTGGCCAGTTTTATTCCCATACCTTCAAACTGTTCAGCAACAACACCAGTATTTCAAATCTCTTCCCCAACCAGTGAATGCTTCATTTCTAGTTCTGTAGCCTTCAGGTTTTTTAAGCACTTCTGTTGCTCAAGGGATTTCCCCATGCCCTCTAATTTCAGTCAGCTGGCAACTGCAGTGCACCTATGTAGTTCTGAGTACAATGAATGCCTCTCATTCTCAGTTTCTCACATGCTATCTCACCTATTTGCAGTGTCTTTCCTCAGGCTATGGGGGCAAACTGGGTGGGCAGATACAAACTTCTCTCATCAAGTGATCTCAGGTAACCGGTAATATTTTGGTAATGTTAATTAAAAGCAAGATCTCATTTTTTACTTTTCCCTATTTATATTAAAATAGGGGCATGTATTCAGCTCTGAAAATCAGCCTGCACATGAAGTAACCTTGGACAGTCAGAATGTATGTGCTTCTTTAAAATATCCTGAGAATTAACCTCAAACTTGGTCTTTCCTGCATATAACCCCAGAGGAAGGCAGTGATGTGACTTTCTGTGAACTGGATATTAACAGTGCATGCTGTACTCCATTCCCAATTTTGAGGCAGTATTTATTTGGTTTATAATTCTGAGATGAGATTCACTTACATTTTCTTGTTTGTCATGCAGTTGGTTTTGACACAGTAATTAAGAGCCAGCACACTCCAAAGCACCCAGCTAATTATTGAATCCTCTCAAGCAGGGGAAACAGAGTAAATTATCTAAGCAGTGGAAAGGGAAATAGGTCAATTGAAAAATATGTTTTTATGAGCCGATACTGGATTTGACAATGCAGATGCTGGCAAGAATGAAAGGAATCCCAGTTCAGTTTTGAAAAAGGTGTGTTTTTCATAGAGAACATGTCTCTTCTAGGAACCCTTAATTTAATGTACATTGGTTTCCTATTTTAAGAAAACAATTTGCCATTAACACTATGCCAGCCAGACTTACATTTTTTAAAGCAAAAACTCTTTGTCCTGAAGTATTTAATGGCCTAAAGAGGAGGAAATTGGCTGTGACATTTCAGTTTTTCCATTCTAAGGGGGAAATGGTCCAAGGTCTAAAAATATCACTGAAAAACACCCTCCTTCCCATCATTATGAGAAGGATATTATATTAATATACCATAAGCCATGTGACAGCAAAGACATTTCTTTCTGAGCCTAGCATTGTTTTTAATCAGCTAAACCTGCAACTGAGACTGTCTTCACGTAAAACTGCTGACTCAAATAAAAATTTTGTTTACCTGACTAATTTGATGACCTACTCTGCACTACAATGTCTCCAGTTCATCCTGCTTCCTTTACCTGAACACAAATGACAGTTGTCCTGAATTGCATATTCATCTGGGGGGAAAATCTGAGCAGGCTTTGTGCTGTGGGGCTGTTTTTCTGTTGGCACTGTTCAGCTCCATTCTCTATTTGCTCATTCATCCTAGAGGAATATTGAAAGTATATTCATATATTTTTTGGTCTGTGTCCACGAATGGATAGGTTGAGGTACATGGTACATGTAAATAAGATTCAGAAAATGCATCCTGTGGTAGATTAATGCCAAGGAGTATGTTATGGAGGTCAAAGATGGGGGCCTTATCATTATGCCAAGATACCCAGCAGAACTCAAAGGGAGTCTTGGTATTCAGAGTATTTGCCCAGCAGTGAATTCAGACATGTGAGTGAATCACAAGGTATTTGTTTATTGTCAGCTCAGAAAAAATAAAGCAAGACTGGTTTATGTGTAGACTGAGGCCAGTGTGGAGACATTCCTAGACAGGGTGGAACCCACAAGGCGAGCGGTGCTGTCACTGGAGGGAGCAGGTCCCAGTTTGCACTGAAGCTGGAGACAGAGCTTTGTGATATGATCTGTTCAGTGCTGAAATTTGCTTAGGTTTTTGCCCCTTATCTCTCTACCTCAAAGCCCTGGCCACTCACTCCTGCCTGCATTACAGCTTCCTCAATTACCTGTGCTGCTACAAATGAGTGTGGGGCTAGGCTATAGACTAGGTCTCTACAGCAATCTAGGTTAAAAATAGCTTTCCAAAATAATTTTACATTTTTGAGTTTTAAACCAAAACCATTTCAGCTGCCTGATTTTACAGACAGCCCCTAAAAGTACCTATATAAGCACAACTGTGGTAACAAACTGACCTAATGAAACATAACTGATCTTCTCAAATTCTGAAATGTGTCATGGAAATATACACAAAGAAACTATGCCTCCTTGCTGGTGAAGAAAAAGCACAGGGGCTCTACTTTCCTCCAATATCAAAATTGTAATGAACACAAACATTCGTTAAATTTTAATGAATCACACCGCCCTGATGGATTCAGGTCAGACAGGCTCAATGCATTGAAATCAGTGGAAGTTTTGCCTCTCCTTTTTTCTGAACAAAGATTAAATTAAGATTTCTGAGCTAAAGAAAAGGAGGCTCATGGGTGACCTGATCACTCTCTACAACTCCCTTAAAAGATAGTGTAGCCAGGTGGGTCGGTCTCTTCTCACAGGCAACCAGTGACAGCACAAGAGGAAACGACCTCAAACTGTGCCAGGGGAGGTTCAGGCTGGACAACAGGAGGAAATTCTTCACTGAAAGGGTTGTCAGGCATTGGAATGGGCTGCCCAGGAAGGTGGTGGAGTCACCATCCTTGGAGATGTTCAGGGAAGAGCTGGACATAGCACTCAGTGCCATGATCTGGTTGACAAAGTGATGATCAAAGGTTGGCCTCAATTATCTCAGAGGTCTTTTCCAACCTAAATGATTCCATGATTCTGTAAGATTTTTTTCCTATCTTTTCTTCAGAGAAGGACTGGGAGTTTTAATATAGAGTACTACTTGAACATAGATTATATTTTACCATATATCAACATATAATATAGATCATGTGACTATTGAGAGACTGGGGGAAAGGATGCCAAGAGTTCCATCTAGATAAGCCCTCTGTCCTGAGATGGGCTCACTCATACCTACAGTCTTCCTGCCACTATTTGCCTAAACTTTTTTTTGACAAAACTTTGTTTTAAAATCCACACATCTCCTTAGGTAATCTATTCCACTGTTTAGCTGAGGAATTTCCTCACCTTCTAGTCTGTGTTCGACGCACAACCAATGTTTCATAGCCACACATCAGTACAGATGAATATCATTCCCAGCGGAAACAGCCGTGGCAGCAACACAGAAACTTAGCTTGTGTCCGATGATGTTTGTTCCTTCTTCTTTAGCCAAGAAGCATAAATGTAAAATGAACCCAATAATTTAGTGAATATAGCTAACAAATACAGTTGGGTTTGCTGACATTTCTATGCATGCATTAACTCAAAAAGAATTGAAGAATCAGTAATTTTCTCTTAAAGTTGTAATTCCTTGCCAGGGAATATTGGTAGTTTACAAGTGTAATAAGTTTACTAGTGGCATAAACACATGGATAGGTCTTTTTTGTCCCTTACAACTATAATATGATATAATCTAATATTATTGTAGGCCCTGAGAGAAGAGATGACAATACTACTGACAGTACTATTGATTTGTACCTTTAAAACTGAAACCAACCAATATTGTAAAGAATGTACATTAGAAACCAAACTGGAAACAATATATAAGAAACAAGCTATTAAACTGCCTTCATTGAAACACCACTTGAAAGTGCTTTAGAGCATTGTAAACAGTCAAAAGATAGATTCTTGCAGCAATGAAAAAATTACCAGTGATGAGGTAAACTGCTGTTTCAGAAGAGACTGGAGAGGAAATGAAGGTGCTGTGGAGTTTCTATATTATCAGATAATACAGTAAAGTCGAGCCCAAGGGAAGATGTATAGGCAAATTTGGACTGCTAGAACAAGCTGGGATAGTAACAGCCACCAGCAAGATGACCTGGTTTATTGGAGTTTTGCCTTGTCTTGCAATGTCCAAGAATTATTGCATTTTAAAAAAATTTTCTTCTTTCTCTGAATCCATGAGTATTTTAAAAAATGGAGGACAATTAAAAGAGTAAAACTAAATTACTCAGATTCCTGTAGCATTTCTTAAAAAATGTTATAACTTTTTGAGAACCTCTTTCAAGAGATCATCTGTTTGTCAACACTGTTAGCTCATTCCTCCCAACCTCTAAACTTATTTTTTTTAAATTGTCCTTATTGCAGCATTTGGGACATTTATCTTTTTTTTCTTAGGTAAGTTTGGTTATATGTGCCAGAGTTAGCAACTGTGGTTAATTATGGCCATTACAGTGGATTAAGAGAAACAGGTTTTAGGAAGCATGCCATCTCCCAGCCATTCTAGGCATCCTGGAAAAAGGCTGTCTTTGTCTCTACACTGTTATAAACAGAGCCTGAAGTGACCAGTTTGGATATAGATTTCTACATCAGATGAATCATAACCTGAAAGTTGCACTGAGTATTCCTGGTTACAGAGAGCACCGATTTTGACATCAGTTTTGTAATAACTTGTACAAGCTATTTCCGTCTTTTGCAATACATTTGGATTCAGTGAAGTGTCAGATGAAGAAGCAAACACTTGCAGACTTTTTGGCTCTCCCTAAGTTAGGAACTACAGAGCGCACCTTCCCCACAGGCAAACATGTTGCAACATAAAACGCAAATAGCTTGAAAGAAAAACAGAAGCAATAAAGGAATGGCTCTTTTTGTGCCCTAGAGGAAGAGGAGAAACTGGCAAGACACTGTAAGACAATTCAGGGAAGAGTCATTTGACACAACCATGATGACACTCATATTATTGGTTTTAAAAGTCTTGACTTGTCATGAAACATACTTTGCTACAGATGTAACTAAATAAATGACAACGCTTAGTACCAACAAGGAAAGAAATTCACATTTAATACATGTTAATTCACATTTTTCTTACAGGACAGTTCATTCAAAGTCAGTTCTTTGAGCATGGTAAATATTTTACACCAACAAAAAATAAATTAAGCAATAATGTTTGTATATACAAAAGAGGACAACTGGCAACATTTAATCACATTTGCTGCTCAACAGCAATTATCTCAAAGATGAACCTCTGGTAATATGGGACTACTAAGATGGTGACTCAACTGGTTCATATAAGAAAATAGCTTGGCTACTATAGAATAAAATTAAATTCTGCAGTTTCTTAACTTTACAACCATTCATGCTGCTGTCCTTATCTCTTGACTGTGCTCTTGTTCTGAAATAGCATGGGTGGATTTGTCCATTCAGGATTTCATGATGGTGTTTGTGGTCATGGGAAATCTGTATGAGAGAGAAAACATCCCACTCAGCAGCAGGAGGATGACAGCCACAATCCCAACAGGAATGGCAGCACCAGCTTCCTGCGCCGCTGGACTGGAGGGCATGTAGTAAGAAGGAGGAAAAGCTATGCTCTGGTTGTGAGTTACAGAATAGAAATTCCAGCTCACGGGAATCAGGACACACAGACCAGCAAGTACGTAGAAGAAGCCACCCACCAGGAAGAAAGGGGCAATGAGGGTTTTGTGAGTGATTCCCATATACACATTTCTCAGAGCAAATATTGTAGCAGCCAGTCCCATCAAGCCCATGAACATGGCTATCAACAGAAGACCCTGAGCAGCATAAATTTCATGGGGGATGAAGGAGTCATAGCCACTGAATTTATGGCAAAACTGTTCTCTATAGCCAGGTGAAACGTGAAGGTAACTGATGAAGCAGACTTTCCAAATCCCCACCCAGGCAACGCCAGAGGAGACGATGGTGGTGTTGTCCACATGCCACACTCTCCATTCCACAATTCCCATTGAAATGGTGCACAGGATCCAGCCTACTGTGCCCAGAGCAAAGGCAGCAAGCTGGAGGTGCGAGGTGCTGACCAGAGAGTTCATCCTTTGGAGGTCTCCTGCCCTGTCACAGACAGTTGCCATGCAAAGAGAGAGAGGCACTGCAAAGAAACAAAAAATAAAATGACAAAGGCAATTATTATTTGGGTGAATAGGTGAATCTGTCAGTGAAAAGAGAATGTGTGTGCAAAGAGAGGATGGCAGTCATCTTTCCCCTGCTTTAATGAACTGTTGAAATTTAATATCCATGGACAAATAACATACAGGTTTTAATTCTGTTTATGTCATGGTATCACAGAGGAGAAAGCGTCTCTGATTCGCTCCCCTTTTGATCTCCTTTTTACATTCATAAAAGGAAAATTCATTGTTTTTTCCAAGTTATTGTCTTCTTTGTTAATTAAGCACTATGTTCAAAGATCTTTATACACATTACATATAATCAGGAGCCCTAGAGTTACTGGCTAGCAGGAACAAAATCTGAGACAATCCTCAGGTACCTGACTGTTGCAAGAGATCATACAAAGAATCTGTGCTCCTTTCTCCCAGCAGCTGATGCTGGAGCCCAATCTGTACAGACTTCAGCTTTTGTGCTGCCTTTACTGAGAGCTGCTGGGACCAGTGTCAGACAGAAAATGTAGTTCAGAGGCATGAACAAATCCAGGCCACAAAGTCTAACAACAACCACTGAACTTTGACCATTTTCAGATTAATTAGCCATGAATGCATTAACAGAAACATTTGAATTAATCAGAAATGTAACACTGTGCGGGGGTTGGAGCCTGGATATGCTGTCACTGCTTTCCCACTCTTGAACTTCATCCAAGTTTTTTTTTAGTGTTTTACCTTTGCAAATCCCACCTGTTTGTAAACTGCCCAACTTCCCCAGTTTGAATCATCCTAAAACTGCACTGGAAAATATTTTAGTCATTTAGCCTAGCAAAAGATTTAAGATTTGTTTGCTGACTGTATATTCTGAGTGCAAATTAGGGTTTTACTGTATTTTTTTAAAAAAAGAAAGCAAAAAGAAAAAAGAAAGATACACAAATCAACACTTAATTTCCCATGTCTTTTGTACACTTTTTTCAATACTTATAGGAATGATCTGTAATCAGTGAAGATGTGGCCTCAAATTTGTTGTGTAGACCTGACAGGGTCTAGGGATCTGTATATTTTCTAAGTTTTCTAAAATATCTTTTCTACTGCTCCTATTTCATTGAAGACTGGAGAAATACTGCACCACATTGACTCTAATAAGATACGTCTGCCACAATGTTTTGTGTACTAAACATTAAACATAAAGACTAAAGCAACAATTTTTCTATTTACTGATCCTAAGCGAAACAGATTCAGTTGGCAATACAATTTAGTTGGAAAAATCACCAGCGGAAATCTTAAAAAAGAAATATCTTCATAACAGTATGGCCTTAAGCAGACAGTGTCCATCTTCTCATACCGATGCCCACTACATACTTACTTCAGTCCTGAAGGTGATGCCAGCCATGAGAGGATGGGACAGAGTGATTTTTGATGCCAGACAAACACAGCAACATCAGCAATTTTATCATTTTGGCCTCCCAGTTCAACTGTGTATCTCCAATAGGACTGATTTCCTGTGGGATATATTAATCTCCATTATTGCAAGTGAACGTTTAATCCTCTCCAGCATGGAGAAAATTGCTCTGGAAGAGTCTCTTGTATTTTTATCTACTTAAACGGAAACCAATTTATAAATGCTTTCTCAATTTGCTGTGTTATTTACAAAGTGTTTATAAACTCCCCTTTCTAATTAACTGTTTTACCAGGCATAGAGCACAGTAGCCCCACAGAACATTCTGGATAGTTCTCTTTCTGTCCCAGTTCCACATCAAAATAGCATTGTTTCTGTTTCCTGTCCAGTGATGGGAAGGTGCTGGACAGGAAAGAGCACGAGCAGAGGAGTCCTGTGCTGACTCCCTTCAGCCTTTGCTGGAATCAGTGGAGCACACAGAAGCCAAACCTGAACCACGTGAAGATACCATTTTGTGTAGAGCCCATATGTCTGTAACACTTCTCGTGTACATCATAAGCATTCATTTAAACAGCTTGCTGATATCAAGGTCATGAAAGATATGTCAGCAGGTGAATCCTTATCATCAAGAACTTTTCAGAGTATTTTATCAGCATGTAACTTCATTGATTGAACATACCCAACTGTCTGCTCACAGAATTAAATGAGATTAAATGTGATTCTGAGCCCACTATCAAACCTGTATATGCTGAGATACTTAGAATTGTGTCCAGAATTGAACTATAAAATTAAAAATCAGGAAAGTTCTTTTTTTCCTTTAAGATTCACAAAAAAACACACAAAACAAGCAAACACACAGGATGAAAGAATGTGAGGCTTATACAAAAGTTCTGAGAACACTGGAGAATAACCAGCTATCAAAGATGGGCTTTAGGTGAGTTATCAGGTGTCTAGACACACAAAAAATTGCTTTTGTAGGAAATGATTCATTTTGGCTCATTTCTCTACACCCTGCCCACTGGAGCTTATTTGATCTAACCTGGTATCACTGACTTAGAGAAAAAACAAGGTTCAAAAGAAGTACTTTTGAGATCAGTGATGAAATTAAATTACAGTTCTCATACTTGTGTGTTCTGGAACATCAAACAGAAGCCTATACTTAATGATCTCCTGGTACTGAGATTCAGCATGAAAATAAGGAACAAAATATCAAGGTAAAATAGTTACAGGATTTTTCGTGACATATGAAAACATGTCAAAATGAAAACGAAGTTCTAGTTGGTGATTCCAGTCTCTATCACTATGATAGAGGTTTTGCTGGTATAATGAAAAGACAAGTATGTATCACTTGCCCAAAGCATTGATTTTAAAGGAAACCTTTGGGCAAAGAGGATCAGGGAAACTCCTTTTCCCCCAGGTGTAGAAAGATACACTTTTCAGAACTACAGTGGCAAGTATTTCCAAAAAAAAACCCCCAAAACAAGACATTTCTCTTGCAGATGCCAAATAAAACAGGGAGCGAGCTGCAGATGCCAACTAAATCTGGGAGCGAGCTGCAGAGGGCGTCTTCCTCCAGGATATCAGCCATTCCAGCGACTACCTTGCTGGGAGACCTCAAGAAGGAAGAAAGGACGGAGGGAGGAAGGAAGGAAAGGAGGGAGGTGGGGTAGGTCGTAGCAGGCTGGGGTTTACAGCAGCGCCTGGGTCAGGGCTTTGTCAGCTTTTGCTTCAGCTGGACTCTGAAAAAGGTCACACCTTGGAGGTGACCCTGCACAAGTGTCCATCCTCAGGAGGCGGGTGATGCAGGTGCTGAACTTGGCTCAAACACCAGCAGGGGCATTCCTGTAGGTTTCAAGGACAGAGGCATCCCTTTTGGAAAGGAAGAATTTGATCTGTCACCACGTTGTCATCCACAGAAAAAAAAAAAACTACCAAAAAAAAACCCCAAAATATTTTTTTTTAATTAAAACTTTTGGTCCCTGTACAAATGCCCTTTCCATCCTGCTGGGAGAAAAATGTGAAAGCTCAGTCCCTGCATGTTTGAGCTATATCGGATAAAACACAGCTCAAAGCCCAGATCATATAGCAGGCTGTGCTAACACAGACAGCATTGGCTGGTTTCATGCTTTAGTAATTACATACATATTCTGAATTAATTTAATTAGTGTAGTAAGGTTACCTGTATAGTCTGAATAATACAATGATGTAAGACAGTCACTAGATGAAATGTCCTAAGGCAAATGAACTCATATTCAGTCAGCTACGGGAGATCTTCTGAGTAAGTAGGTGGTGTCACTGGCATGTGGTTCTTGATTCAGGAGCTCACTCAGAGCTGCAGATTTCAGCATTCCAGCTTTGCAGACCAGCTACTTCATGGTATGGCGTCAGCCTACGAAGGCAATCTGGCCAGGAGGAACAAGCTAGGTCTGTGGGGTGTCTGCGTGAGGGGATGAAAAGCATGACTGAAAACCCTTTTCATCCAAAGAAGTGCGTAGTGGTTTTGAGAGGTGGCTGCAGTGCCATCTTTCAGTATCCCATGATTTCATCCTCATTTTCATTTAAAATCTACTCAGTTCAATCCAACAACCACTCCAGCAGCTTCTGGGGACGGTCTTTGGAAAGTCTAGAAACAGTAGCTAAAAAACAGAGAGCTGCTTCTACAGACTTCTCACCTGAAAGCCATTTTATTTCTTAATACATCTTTCATCTCCTTCATTTGGAAGGGGCTTTCCCTCACAGATGTGTTTTTAACTAAATACCCTACTAAAGTAAAAGCAAGACAGAATCACAGAAGCATAGAATCCTAGGATGGTTTGGGTTGGAAGGACCCTTAAAGATATCTTATTCCAATCCCTCTGCCATGGGCAGTGGCACCTCTCACCAGACCAGGTTGCTCAGAGTTCCATCTAACCTGGCCCTGAATGCTTCAAGGGATGGGGAGTCTGCAGCTTCTCTGGGCAACCTGTTCCAGTGCCTCACCACCCTCACAGTAAAGAATTTCTTCCTAACATCTAATCTCAGCCTAATCTCTTTCAGTGTGAAGCCATTCCCCCTTGTCCTGTCACAGTTCCAGTCCTCTCCAAGTTTCCTGTAGGCCTTCTTCAGATTCTGGAAGGCTTCTATGAGGTCTCCACACAACTTTCTCTTCTTCATGCTGAACAGCCCCAACTTTCTCAGCCTGTCTTCATAGGGGAGTGCATATTAAATGTAAATTTGCTAGCATTTAATTCAAATTTACACAGAGAAGACAGAAGCTACTTGTAAAAGATGATACATGCCAGTGTATTCATCCAAAAATAGAAACTTGAAGGATCCTTTTGTATTTATTGTTGATTTTTACTTAAATTAAGCATTGCACAGTGAGTAGCTCTTTTTCTTTATGAAAAGTATGTTAAACCATTGCACATGGACTTCAGGGATAGAATGAGACATGACTTTCCCACTCTTAGCTTCAAGAAACAGAGAGGACACCTGAGAGCCATGTTGACTTCCCTACAGCTGCAAGCTTGCTTCTAGGAGAAAAACATAAAAGCAAGCTGCTCTCACAACCGCCAAGTGGTTTCACAGAGGGGGGTTTGGGTCATCTGTGCATCAGGCTTACCTTTAAAAAGAGTAAAATGAAATGTTGCAGTTGAATAGATCAGTTCTTTGTGGCCACAGTCCTACCTCCTGATATTCTCAGCAGCAGGAAGAAACAGAAATGGAGCTATACTTGAAATTTTGTCAAGACCTCTTTTACCTCCAGTAATTGTTAGTGATGAAAGGCTGGGGCTATGATATCGATTCTGAGGGTGGAGAAACCTCATTTACACCAAATGCATTTCACTTCTGGAATTAATACTGTGTCTTCCAGAAAGTTGTTTTAATTACATTCAGTAGTCTATATCCATCCCTTGGGTTTCAGATCTGCTTTCTAAAACTCAACCTGCCTTAAGTTCCTGAAACAATGACTTAAAAAACCCTGCAGGTAAATGCAGGAGAGAAAAAAAGCTATCAAACTCTCTTAATTCATGCATTTAAATATAATTGGGCCTTTCAGGTTACTGGGTCTCAGGCTCCCTCCTGGGGGGATGAGGGCCTGTGCCAGGGATGGATGTCTAACTTGTAGGGTGGTGTAAGAGTGTCCCCAACCACACAATCACCTGCAAGACTTGCCTTTAAATTCATCATTTCATATGATGGGTTGAGAGAAGGAGGGCTCCAGCTTTCAGAGACATTGAAGGCAGTTTGCCATTTAGCAGAGGTTCTTTAAAGGCTGGTGTGTGCTGGGTAATATATTCCCTAACAGCAGCATCCTCTCTGCAGTATCTCTTACCCATCTGGGACCTGAGGCACCAGGCAGAGCTGGATGGGGCAGTCATCAACACCTGGAACATAAGATCTCAAACACTGAAACTACAGGGAAATGTGAGATGGAGCTGTGTCTTGTCATGGAAATTTGTGGAAGTCTTACACAAAATGCATGATCCTTGACATGATATTCAAAGACTGTACTAATGCCTTAGGATCCTTCAGTTTCAATGTGTCTAGAAGAGAAATTCAGAAATGTTTTTTATCTTTCTGCCATCATTGTCTCAGCACAGCTGTGGCTGAAGCACAGCTTTATGTCTAAGGCCATCTACTTGCTGTGGTCCTGGCCACAAGAGTTGCCATCACTGGCTGGTAAATCAATCTATTCCTACCTTCTTCAAAAGACATTTCAAACAGTCAGTGTGGCAGTTATTTTGTTCTATTTTCGTAGAAATAAAGTTAGCTGCATTTATTACCCATTCCTTGAATACATCTCCCTGACACTCTGATATCTTGAACTCTGAGAGAGTCTTGAACTCTGATATCTCATGTTTAGGTTTTAGCTGTCACTAAAATACTTATTTTCAATTAGAAAAGATGAACTAGTGGGGCCTAGAGTCTTGAAAGTCATTGTAGGGTGTGTCCAGATTTAACATGCCTTATGTCCCCTGTCCCTCCAAATCTCAATATCCAAAGTTATGAACTCTGCTGCTTCCATTTATTCACCGTGTTTGAAAACAAGCAAACCAAAGCAATCTTCATTTCTCTTCCATCAAGTAAGAATACATTGAAAATTAGCTGTGTAAAAGGCCTTTGCTTATTTCAGGAAATTTTGATTTGCTTTGATAATAGGATGAGATGAAACTGATAATTTCTATATATCCTCACTGTTTTTTCATGCCGTAATTTACTTTTCTGTGGCTGAGCCCACCTCTAGCTCTTGTTACATAAGGCAACATTGCAGGCTGGTAGGCAGTGAGATGGCAGTGGGATTGACCCAGGACCCAGATGACCCCATATTATCAGAATTTCTACAGATTGTTTTGCCTCTGCCTTGAAGGGAGCTCCATTTAGAGTCAGAGTGGAACAGTTTCGAGACATTCCAGGAATGACAGCCCCTGAAAAACCAAGGCAGATAACCTGGCTGTGTTGGGATGAGATCCTTTCAGGAAGCTTCAGAAAGCAGAGGGAGCCCAAAAGCTTGCCTACTCTGGGTGTCTGGCACAGAGAAAAGAGCACTAAGGGTTCAGTAGTGTAAATAAGGCAACCACATCCAGGTCCCAGAGAACTCACGCACGACAGGGAAGATGAGGACACTGAACACACACTTGGGGCATGGGAAGATGTCACCCAAGAGGAGACACCTTCCAGCCAAAAGAACAGGAACTAATGCTTCCTGGAGCTGCAGGAGAAATGAAGAACTCCTGAAGCACCTTGAATGTCAGACTAGAAGTGCTGCACAGGCACCTGGTTGGGAGGAAGGAACATTCCCTGAGCCAAGGGCACATAAGGAAGCGGCTGCTAAAGGGTCAGTGAGAGACCACAAAACCTGCACACAGCAACCTGCACACAGCAACGTGCTGGTGAGGTTTTCTCCATAGATGGGGGGAAGTGGGTGCAAGGAGAGCTTTCCAAAAGGATAGGAGACTATACTTGCTTCCTAGTAAATGATAGCACAGCTAAAATAAAATATGCTAAAAAATGTTCCAAGAGAAGAGCTATGTCTGAGTCTCCCTGTCTGAACCCACTTGCCTGCCAAAAGACTAGGAATTCTACTGCAGCTTGTAACCAGCTTAAAGAGAAAGTTCATGATAAACTCTTCTTATATAAAATAAGCATAAAATTATTTTTTCCAGCCCACGTAAGCAGAAATTCACTTCTTTCCACTTATTTCATGTTTTAAGCAAATACTTTTGCTTTAGATGATGCCAGGCATCACATGCATTTTTAAATTAACATTCAAATCCTACTCTTGTAAAGTTTTATAGCCTAGATGCAGCTTTATTGGACAACACTGAATAGGGTTTACTAACCAAATATTTTGTTTAATGTAAGTCTTGCAGCAGAAAGGCAGTTTTAAAAACCCCAACAATACAGTAATTACAAAGGTCTCTTCCTAGCAGTATCTTTATGATTGAAAACTTAATTCTTCAATTCCCAGTTAGGAAAGCATTCTTTATAGAAAACAAATAAATATTTAAATCTCTCTCCATCTGTTCTCTATCAGCACTTCATAAAGTAAGTAATATTAAAAAAAAAAGGGAGCACTTACTTGTCTGAGTCTGAGAGTTGCCTAAGGCTTTGAAGCAGTGTCAGCTGGATGAAGCAAGTTCCAAAAGGGAGGTGGAAAAAAATGCCCGTGCAAATTGTCCAACTTGTAACACTACCAAACAGGTACCTCACAGTTCCTTGTCACTCTCCCACTAAGTCAACAAAGATGTAGGAAGTCAGTTAACCATTAACATATTATAAAAATATGAAAGCTTTGCCATATGCCATTTATTCTAATAGCTTTAAAACACTTACCAAAGCACACAGATAACTCCCATGGAAATTACCGTTTTCTGTAAGAAACCCTTTCAGAAAATCTACCTTTTTGATTACGTGATTTTCCAGCTTGAGACCACCATGATGCCCCAGTCTGACAGCCTGAAGGACACAGAATTCCTCTCTGAAAGAGAACAAAGTGATTTCATAACACTTTCTTTTTAGTTAGATTTTTCTTCCTATATTTATGCAACTTAAATTAGTGCAGCTCTGTAGAAGAAATCTAGGGGAGAAGGAGGAGTTTTTCCAAGGAGTAAATTCAAGCTGAACTGCTCTCTTGATGGACTCTCTGGTTGGCAACACCCACACTTTAGTACAAATAGTACTATGCTTGTTATCTCAGATGCTTAAAAAAACACATACATTTTTAAAAATTATATTATGTTTGCCTTGCTTCATGGTTTTCCCATGAATGTAAACAATGGCTCTTACAAACTGGAAGAATGTTCTTAACTCCCTTCTGCTTTCTCCTCTTTGAAGCCTACTCTAAACCCTGATAGACTCCAAATGATGCACTGGCTCAGCTGGTTACAGAGCAGGGCTAACAACACTAACATTGTGTGTTCGATCTCTGCATGGGCCATTTGCTTAAGAATTGGACTTGATGATCCTTGTGAGTCCCTTCCAACTCAGAATATTCTGTGATTCTGTGACATTTCAAAGCCTGGTGTTAAAAGACAAGTAAGTTTATTTCACAGAAATACCCTGAAATGGGGAAGCCCCATTAAAAATTCTTCTCATTGAAAAATTCTTCTCATTGTAACATGCACAATGGCTGGTCATTGCCATCACTAAAGAAGGCTGAAAAATGTCATTAATTCGTATCCTCGTGTTTTCTGCATCACCTTTAATCCTCTCCTGCTGTACCTTGCAGCTGATGCCGATTCACCAGTTCATTGTGCAGGTAATGCAGCCTGGCCATGACAACAGAGTCTTGTCCTCTCCTGCAGGTCACCAGCCTGGGATCTCCTCTCTGGCTGCTCACAGCTGGATGGGGTTGGTTTGGTGCACAGGCAAACTCAGCTGCTCAGGCTATGCTGCTGCGTGACAAGTAGCCCAACACACACAAACACACCCCCACACCCCGGTGGGCTGCTGTCGTCTGCCAGACTCCAGGATGGCCTCCTGACATCCTGACAGGGCTGCTGATTCACAAGGACAGCATCCTTGGGCAGTAGGCAGCTGGCAGATAGATTCCTTTTCTTGCATTTAATAACTGTGTGAGACAAAATTTGTAGGCAAAACCTGCTGCACACCCTTATTTGTCTCACCCTGCCACTCTCAGAAGAATAATTCTTTGCTCACCAAATTCTCTACCTCTGACCTATTTCTTCTCAGTCACAAAATAAACCAAACCCCAAAAACCAACACCACAAGACCAAACCCACTGTGATGTTTTAGAGATTAAACTGTACTGAAAAATAATGAGTTCAAGATATTTGTCAGCCACCATCAGTACAGGGAAGTTTAATTCAAATCTACAGTGCTCAATCTGTGATAACAACTAGCAGCATAAGCATCATTACATTAGTGAGAAATACAATACACACAGAATGGAACAGAAGAAGATAGGAAGCAAATGACAGTATTAAGTATTTTTTCTTCTCAGTGTATGATTATGAGTTCTATAAATATATTCCTTTTTAGTGAAATAGTGTAAATTATTAGGAAACAGATAGAAATTAACTAAGTTTCTGACTACTTTATTTAAAGGAACACATTTTAAATGTAAGAATTTATTGTTCCTTGAATGCCAATGGTTAATACTTTTTGGGGCAGAAAACATTTGCTTTCTTCCTCCTATGGCCTGGGCCCAAAGCACATTGAAATCAGTGGAAATAGTTCTGCTGACTTCAAAGACCTTTAGATCAAGCCTCGTCCCTCTGTGGTTTACAATTTCATTGTTGAATACCACAGAACAGGAAATATTTGTTTCAAGTTCTTTTTCCTTTTATTTGTTATACATTGAAAAACCAGCCTGAAATCAAGACGCTGTGCAAGATACATTGCCCAGCAAGTGGTACCACGTAGGCAGCTGAGAGAGCCCGTAAACAGCTCAGAGGCTCAGGGACAAGGACTTTCTCACTTTTTGTTTCCAAGACAAAGGTTACTTCTTCCAGGAAGCACAGCAGCCTCCCTGCAGCAGCTTGCCAGTCTGTGATCAGTGAATTTAGGGGATTAGAGTTGGTGCATCCTCACTCTTGGTCACTCCCTGCTTGTCCTCAGCAGATCATCAGACCAACAAATCTCCAAATCCAACACTGAACCTAAGTGTGGGCCTCTAAAACCACCTCTTGAGTCTAAGAAAAGTATTTCCATAAACACCTTTCCTAGCTGTTTACCTTTATGGCCAAACCAAGCTGTCCTTTAAGACATGGGAAATTCAGAGATGAGACAAACACCTCTACCAAACTCAACACATCTCTCATCATTAAGTGCTTCACAGCCCAGCAGCAGCTGACCTTCTGCCTGTTTTGCCCAGACCTCTTCAGGTACAGAACAGAAATAAACTGTCAACAGTACATTAAATGACACTGGAAAGCAACAACACTTAAAAGATGAGGATGTGTTTTCAGAGAGTACACAAAAACCTCACCACAACTGGTACCTCACTGTTGAGGCAAATCCCATAAAGAGCCCTCTGGACTCTGCACAGATAAACTCCACAGCTGTTGCAGTAACAAACACCCAAAACCCAGATGGGCTTTTGAAAGGGTTAAAACCCCCTGCACTTCATTGCACATGCCTTGGGAAGGGGGAAGAAAGCCTTCAGGAGAGGGGCTTGGGAGGCCTCCATGTGGGATGGCTCTGTGTTTCTCTGCAGATGGAAGTATCCAGAGCTGGAGGGATGAATGAGCCACTGGAGTCTCCTTCCCATGCCCCTAAACACAACCCTGGGGCACTGCTGCTCTTGTCATAGCACAGCAGAGGGCTCGGTTCTTTAACAGCTTGGCTTTGGCTTCTAGAGTGGTTTTCACTGTCCATCCTGCCAAGTCTGGCTAAGGCTGGGAGTGTGCAGCAGCCAGACTGCCCAAGGCTTGCCTCTGAAGAGGCAACCCACTGCCAGCCTCAAGGGACTCCACGGGGAAGCACTACACAGTATCAGATACTCAGCTCAATCCCAGACTACACTGACCCTGTTTATAGCTGCCAGCAGGTGCTGCTTGTTTTTATGGTCAATCCCATTGGCTGGGAAGTTTTCTGGCTCCAAAGAACTCGCTAATAGGTTTCTTGTGATTATGTAGTTGTATTTTGGGTGGCCTTGATTTCTCCTCTGTTTTGTGAAGCTCCAAATAAACGTGCACAATGCTCAGTCCCTACTATACTCCGTGTTAGTTCCACTTGCCCCCAGTGCAGGTGGGATTTAAACACATGTTTTAGCCTAAAATTACAGTGGACTTTGACATTATATGAGAGGGATTATATGTTATCCCTCCCAGCAAGAGAGACAGTGTTCAATGTCCAATTTAGGTATTACAAGGTAGGGAGACTGTACTTCACTCACGTCTGGACTTTCTTCCTTTCAATCTTGCACGGCCCTAATATCCCTAACAATGGTCACATACTTTTTAGTGCTTCTTCTGTCCAAACTACATCAGACACCTTTTGTCCAGCATCTACACCACTAGTAGTGTCCTCAGAGCCCCTGCTGACACACTAACATCCCTTTATTTTTGTCCTTAACTTTCCCTAGATTCCCTTATAAGTGAGTTGGAAGACTCACAGAAACTTCCTACAAAGAATTTGACCCTTTTACTATTGGTCAATTAAAAACCAGAGGGAAGTGGGACCACACAAAACACAGCTGCCCAGACTATCTCCAGCATGGGTTGTTTAGACCTTTTCTTCCAAGACCAGCAATCATAGATCCCTTGGAATGGGCTGACTATTAGTTTTTGAAGCAAAATTGAGATGACTATTACAGGCTCAAAAATTTTAAGAGGAATGATTTCAGTGTGATCGTGACTCGACAAGGGGCTGATGTAAAACCAATAAAATTTGTCTTTGGCTCAGCAAGAAATTGATGTTTTTTCCCGGAGATGCAGAACACAAAAGCTGGTGCACATGAAATGAAGGGCTGCTAAAATTAGATGCACTCTTGTGGTTTGGGTAGGCTCCTGGTTATTCCCAGATACCCAAAAGTAGGTCATTCAAAGCTTAACAAAGACATTTCCCTCAGACTTGACATTTTAGAGCCAGTGGAAAAGACCACCTGATGGGAGAATGTTATCAACACGTCACACTGGGGTTTCACTCTGCCTTGGCAGCGTTTCTGAGAGAGCTGCAGTGCTACACCACCAGGCTTTTGTCACTTCACTGGAGCTGCTTTAGCAGCTTGCTCTTATCAGCTGTTAGAAGTGACAAGGAAATCAAATACCAATGAATTTTCACTAAAGAGAATGAAAGTAAGAGATCAATAGAAACCTTGAGCTGTTAACAGAGCATGGGGATTTAACAGCTTTACAAAGCAACTCCCTGCACAAATGATGAGGCAGTGTTAAAGCAGTAGTTTAGGAGAACGATATGAATAACTGGTTTCTCATTAGCTGATCATGGCCATGATCTGAGGTAGGAGATCTTTAGGGTCTTTACTGAGACCCTAAAATGGTTTCTGCACCTTTGCCCCAATTCTTGGCTACTGCAATAGCTAAACAATGACTGTGATCTTTCATCTGACCAGTAACCTATTTAGATTAATGCAATAGGAAGTAGATAGAAATATTCTGGTGACCCAGAACACAAGTAAAATAGGATACTGCTGAAAGCAAAACAGATTTCTTACAAAAATCCTAACAGCCACAAGCTGGGTGCCAGTGGAGAGCAGAAGGATGTAGTTCTGTAAAGAGCTCTAAACAGGGCAAACTCCTTAAACATGTGAAGGGAAGTTGCTTTCCAAAAGCATTTTATTCCAGCATGTCCAACTCAAAGGCAGGACAGCTCTGTTTTTTATCCTTGTGCTGGTCTGTTGTTTACTTGGGCAGTGAGGGAAAGAAATGTCAGACTGCCCTTGCTTTCCCTCAAAGCCCTCCATAGCCAGCTTACAAGTTACAAGGCAGACATGAAAGGTCATCAATGCTCCAGCACATGCTGGAGCTTGGGACAGTTTCAAAATGTGGGGACAACCACCTGGAAGGTTCTGATGAAGAGGGGAATGCTTTTATGGACAGCTAAATTGGTCAGCACAGGAACACCAGTAGGAAACCCTGAACACAGGAGAAAAAACAAAAGCAGACGTAGTAATTAACTGAACCAGTAAAAGGAGAAGAATTTGTGGCAGTTCCTACAGGTGCATGTGTGGAGAGGGTCTGTAATGGAAGGAAAAAAAAAATTGTCTGAGCCATGCTGCTTGGAGTGCTCAAGCCGCATTTGCAAGCCAAGGGCTTGCAAACTCCCACCCGTTTTCCTGACCTGTCAGCTCCAGAAGCCATGCTATAATTACTGCTGCTCTTTTAAGCCCCCTGTTGTAAAACTGCAGGCAATCTAAATATTTACTGAAGTAGTCACACCTCAGTATGTGACCATGTAATATAAGAACAGCAAACACAAAAGGTGGATTTATAGCGACCATAACATTTTCATTCCCAATTTCCTGACTTCCAGAGGCTTTATGGCCAACCTTCACACTGCACTTTCCCCATCATTCATGACAACAGGACTGCACTCCTGACACCCTTGAACATTTGCACCTAATTTTTATTTTCATATATCTGTCTTGTACTCACTGGGTCCTGACAGGGCTTTCTCTGCTCAAGCGAGTCTCATGCTGGATGTGATGCTCAATAGCACACACATAACAACTTTTAAATCCCAGTTTTGATCAGTGAGTGCTCTTTGTTATGTTATGACATATCTCTCTACTCTCTAGTAATTTACATGAGTCTCTTCTCTCATTTTCCTGTCCTCTGCATTGGATATAGATTGTGGGATTAGACACAGTATTTCTGAAATCTTATGAAGTTTTCAGCAATACTGCATCACAAGTTACTACTTTTCCTGTGCTCCTCTGTTTCAGTCTTTTTCCTAGAGCACAGAGCTCATGTGAAATTTTCATTCGCTGTTATCTCACACAGGTTTTGTCTGCTCTACATATCATTGTTCATGTGATCTCCATCATTTGCTCCTTGATTAATTGCTTTGCATGTCACCATATGAAATGATGATTTGTTTGAACACACCCAGACTACTGATTTTTCTCTATGCAACTTTCCGTTGTTTACCATATATGTTGCAAACGCTGACCCATTATCACTGGGCTTCAGTTGTAATCATCTCTTACTGGTTTGGTGGAACTGCCCATTGCAAAAAATGCTGGTCTAAGTAACTCCACCTTTGCAAAACTAGTGTGACAATGAAGTTTACTCACCTGGGTTTTTTTCTTCCCTATTGCACAAAAATAAAAAGAAAAGTGGGGTTTTTTTTTAATTCTTGAACTCTAATTGTATACAAACACACAGAGGATTTGGAGAACAGAGCCTTGTAAGAATCCCTAGATCTGAAATGCCAGAGTCATATCTTCTGTATTAAAATCAAAAGGATTCTGCATGTGCAGGCATTTGACAAACGGAGCTGCAATTAATGCTGCACACAACACCTCAGCTTTTAGAATTTAGTGCTGAGTTAGGGACCCAAAGCATGGATTAATCCCACTTCTGATTTCAATGCCTAAATTAGCTTTGTCTGTCAAGAGGAAAAGGAGGTGAGGAAGGGAAAGATATTTGGGTTGAACCAAGTTCTTTCAGCAACCTTAGCTCAGCTCAGCTACAGAGGGAATCAAGGCCAATCAGGCTCCTTATTTAGGCCACTAGCCATATACCTAAACTGCAATCCAGATCTAGCCCCCCATGCATGCCGAAGAGTCGGACTCTGGAATCAGTGTCTGAACCCAAGCACATCAGACTTGAAAATAACCAGGACAGAAGTGGATCTGCAGTTGTACCCTCAACAGCCTTTGGCACTTACACTGCAATTATACAGCCCTTTAAGGCTGGATTCAAAGCCTGATGTCGTATCCTGCATCTGGAGGGACAAAAAGCTGAATGTGAGCCAGCAGAGGGGGCTTGCAGCTCAGAAAGCCAAATGTATCCCTTGGCTGCATCAAAAGCAGCATGGCCAGGGAGATGATTGTGCCTGGAGTGCCGTGTCCAGGTCTGGGGGCCCCAGCACAAGAGAGATGTGGACCTTTTCAAGCAGGTCCAGAGGAGGGCCTGGATGATGATCAGAAAGCTGGAACCACTCTCCTATGATGACAGAGAGAATTGGGGCTGTTCAGCCTGGAGAAGAGAAGGCTCCAGGGAGACCTTCTAGCACCTCAACAGGGCCTACAAGAGAGCTGGAGAGGGAATTCT
Source organism: Aleadryas rufinucha (assembly GCA_013397815.1). Taxonomy (NCBI): domain Eukaryota; kingdom Metazoa; phylum Chordata; class Aves; order Passeriformes; genus Aleadryas; species Aleadryas rufinucha. The sequence goes on along the minus strand of VZTH01017695.1, from coordinate 359,947 downwards.
TACAAAGGCATCCAGTGACAGGACAAGGCTTTAAACTGAAAGAAGGTGGGTTTAGATTAGGTATTAAAACCAAATTCTCCACTGTGAGAGTTGTAAGGCACTGGAATAGGGTGCCCAGAGAAACTGTGGATGCCCCATCCCTGGAAATGTTTGAGAACAGACTGGATGAATGCTTGAGCAACCTGGTCTAGCAGAAAGTGTCCTTGTCTATGCAAGGGAGGCAGAACTAGATAATTTTTAAGGTCCCTTCCAACCCAGGCCACTCTATGATCTGGTAGGGCACTGGGGCACCTTCTGGTCACACTTCTCCATGGAGTATTTCTGCTTTCAAATTCACTGATGGCCTACCATGAACTAGGCAAGAAAGTCCTGGGAACAGAAACCCAAGATCCTCCACTCCCTATTGATGGCAAAGCTGAATATTTAGATCTTCAGCTTCTTGCTGTCTAAACCATGCTTTCCTGGCAGAATACAATGATCCAGCTTAAACAGGAATTGGTATTGCTCTGCCCTCAACCAGAAGCCTGGTATTAAATCAAGCTCCGAAGAGGTGGCAATTAGGGAAGCAAAATCCCAGAGAACAAGCCAGGTCACTCACTCTGTAAATGTGCGTTGTGCTGTAAACACCCTCATCTCTCAGCTTGTGTGACTTCAGCATCTCAGCATATCCAGCTAGCTGGCCTGTTGAGTGAATTCAGGATGACCACAGAGAAAGGATGACTTCTTCCTCAAAGGGTAACTCCCTCCAGCCTCCTTAGTGCCAGAGAGCTGTTCCAGTGTCTCCCGAGCCAAGAAAGGAGTGTTACTGAATGCACAGAACATGATGGTCTTACACCTCATGAGGTGTAGTGAGTGAGACCTCAGATTCCAAAATTCCAAGTTATTCCCCATATCTTTAATTTTCAAAGATGCTTTAAGGTACTTTTACATTATAGTAATTAAAAAGCCTGCCTTAGCACATGGAGACAGAACACTTCTGCCATGTCATGTATGGAGAAAGAAAAACAGAAAATTCATAGTCCTGAAGCACTTTACCACTGGTTTAGTTTTTCTTCCTTCAGGGCACTGATCCTTACAGGTTTCCTTGCTTTTCACTTCCTTGTGATATGTATCACCCCATTAATAAGAGAATGACTGCTCCACCCCTTTCCAGTCAGTGTTGGCCACTTTCGACCATCACAGCTTGTTTTCCCATTTTATCTCTGGAGGAATCATACCTGCGTGAGAAAGCGGCTGAAGCTGCAACTCCTGGGAGTGGCTATGAATAGTATTCACAGGACTCATGCCTTTCATATTTAGATACTGAGATAAACAATCTTATCTTCCTTCCATTGCTTATTATTTAGCCTGTGACTGCTCACTGTTTTTATATTTCTCTGAGGCTCTTAGAAAAGACACAAGTGTAATTTATCAGTAACAAACACTATGAAGAGCAGACAGCTGGGAAGTGAAACAGATGTTGAAACTAAATGCCTGAAATAATCCTCATCATGAAGATTTTGTTAATTCCTCTCAGGCTTTTGGACTTCACAGCTCCACGGAAATAATGTTTTGGTAAAACTCCTGTAAGCAGACATCCAGTACCCTGTTTCCAGAACATGTTCTCCATAAGGAGTCCAGCAAATGCTGCTGTCACAAGGAACAGCAGCAAATGAACAACTCTTGGTAACGTGTCAGACCACAGCTTCCTCAGAGCCAATACTGGCTCATCTTACAGAAGTTGCTTGGAAATGAATAGTTTAGTTAACACAGTTGCACCTTGGGATGNCAATAGGAGAGACAGAGCCAGGGTACATTTCTGTAACAGAACAGGGCATTGTAAGAGAGACCTTTTTAGTCACTTTAACCTGGGGAGAATTTCTCCACTTAGCTCCAGGGAGTTCTTACAATCCCTGTTGCCATGGGACACCTGTCTACGACAGTATGCACTTAAGAAAAGCCTTTCTTTCATTAACTCTATTAAAATATAGGAACACAGACCTAAAATTCTTGACAGCTCTTACCTGGGACATGTAGCATGCAGGCCTTTTAGATGCCATTTTGCTGGAGATTTTATGTTACTGAAAGTAAGTATGATTATTTTTTCTGTATCTTCCACCATCCTGTATGTCTTCAGCTTCACAGTCATAAATCCATTTGTTTCAATTAAAATCTCTCCTATGTTAAGACAACCATGAGCAGCAAATTAAAGTACTCCAATAAAAAATGAAATGCATTGGGAATCTGGTTGTTCTCTAGTGGCACTGTTGTAGGTTAACAAATGACACCCAGAGAGGAGGAGATACACAGAATTCCTCATTTTGCTTCATCCCAGAAGAGGTGCCAGCAATCACTGCAGATATTCTTGGTATCCCACCCATGGCAGGAGTCAGCACAAGGTAGTCAGAAGCAGCAGCAGGCAATAGGTAATGACAGTTTGTGGGTACATTTCTTGTTAACTTTACCAGGAAGCAGTTTGTTGCATGGAGAAGAATTAAGAGGAAGGGAGAACACAGACTCCACTAACACTGACGTGTTTGGCAATAGTGGAAGGCACATCCCAGTCACAAGGCCATCTCCCTCTGCAAAACTTAGGAGACTGCCTCCAAGACAGATACCTAAAAATGAAGCCATTGTGAGGATTTTTAACAGGAGAAAAGAATTTGCATTTTACTAGCCTTGTGCTCAGGAAAGGCTCAGCTGCTGAGACTAAAATAAAACTCAGCCTAAGATACACGACAGCCCACTACAACCAATGGTTACAACCCAGGAAAAGGTGTTTAATGTAGCACGTCCTAAAGCGATACTTGCTCTGCCTGTAGGTGTGCTACTGTAGCCTGAGTGAGAATTACCTTCTGCTACTGAACTGTACCCAATTTATTTCAATTCAAATTTTCCTCTGGAATGTATTAAGTTAACTTACTTCACATGGAACAACTTCATTCATAGAAATATTACCAAAACAGCAGGTAGGAAGAATGAAACCCAAGATTTCACAGGTGAGTTGCTAATTCACATGGGTTACCCATCTTACAGTTTATGGATCGTTACAATCAGTTAAGTTGCAGACTGGAACTGTGTAAGTAAATGCGATCACCCATTTACCACTGCCGACAACTGGCAATGTATAATCCAGTTTAAAGATGTAATTGTTAATTTTCATAACATTCTGTGGGCATCATCCACTCAAGAATATAGAAAAAACAATTTATCCTCTAAAAAAACCTGCACAACTGAGAAGCCCTTAATTAGAATAAGCCTTTGAACTTCCACAATAAATGACCAGACACCACTAAAACAGGAGCTGCTTTCTACGGCATATTCTAAGGCCTTGCTAGAGCTACTGGATTGCAAACAGGTTACTTCAGCTGTAAAAACTGAGACAATTAGGGACACCAAAATTAATCACTAGAACTTGATTGGGAAAGAACATCATAAAATGGTGACTCCTTTAAAATCTGAGGGTCTCAAGCACCCCATGAGAGAAAATAAAGAGCTGAATTTCAGTTTAAAGAAAGGCAATTTAAAAAAAATTCAAGTAGTACACAAAAACTAGACTTACTCCTCTGGAGCTGCCATCCTGGATTACACCAGGAAAACTCACAAAAACAGGCACAAACAGGTGGGTCCATGTACAAAGAGAGAGGGAGAAGAATGGTGAAAAAGTTTACAAAAATCCTACAAATACCCAAGTATTTTTCTTTCCTTAACTCCCTTTTCCCAGATTTTACAAAGACCTCCACAGACAATCAATTTCCAGGATCAAGCTATGGTTCAGTGATCTGTGGTGACCTCTACTACAAATTTGTGCATACCTGCCAGTGTTTCCCAATGAGGCAGAAGATTCTGCAGTTAATCTGAGAACCCCCATTAAACTGAAGTTTCTGTGAAAGTCTCTTAGAATTGGAGAGTTCACAAGTGGTCTGTGTTCTGGCAAAAAATCTTGTGCACCACTGACTTTAGATATTTCTGAATGAAGTATCCATTCTAAACATGGGATGAAGCTGAAACAGTGGAACTGCCCAAGCAGGAAAGTCTAAACTGCTCCACTGGTATGTACTCTGTAAGTGGTATGAGACCCATTTATTTTATTCACCTTGTAACACATTTTACCTTTCTGCCATCTCATATTCACACTCTTAAAATACTAAATGGACATGGACACATTTCCGGTACTTACTTACACTGGGAACTTGAGAACAATCGATTACTCAACACATTAAATAAGCTGTGCAAAGACAACAAACTATGTCAGACCACAAGATAACTGGCCTGGCCTTGAAAAGCTCAGAGCACTGTTGATGGGCACCATGAGATGGCCAACACTGCAAAGCAAAGCAAAGCAAAGGAGTAGCTTTTGACATCAAAACTGCACACAAAAACTAACTCTACATTGAAATATACAGTTTATTTTCTCAAAGTCAAGCAATACCATTTGTCAGTAGGTACATGTTAAGTGTCAGGCAGGAAAACTGTACATTTTCACTCTGTGCTGCAGGATCCAAACAGCTGGAGAAGCATTGTGGAAATCTTTCACTATACAAAGAGATCTAGAATTGAGAACAACAAAGAATGAAGAAAGCCATCCCCAGGATGCCAAAGGCAAAACATTAGCACCAGATTTTTTTTCAAAAAGCAACAGTACAGCTATTTACAGATTTACATATAGCATTGGGAGGCCACCATCTTCACGGTTCCAGGGTGAGTGATTTTCAACAGTTTGGAAAAAGGAAAGGAGATAACAGTGTCTACACAACTGGTCTGTGAAAAGGGTAATAGATACAGCTTTCACAATATTGCTACCTTTTATCAGAGATCTAAATCAAAGTACTGTATACAAACACATTGTAATTATATTATTATTCACATTTCACATACACATTTCAGAGTAACCACAATATGTAAAATTTTTAAAATGCCACAGATAAAACAATGCACACTTTTCTCCAAGCTAAAAGACAAGCATAATTTATGTTTAGTTTTGGGTTTGTTATGGTTAAGGGATAGGTTTAAGGACAAAGGGACCACTTGTCCTAGGAACATAGCAGCAAAAAACTGTGAGATGCCAAAAGACTACATTTCTGAACTAGGAGGGAGAAACTAAGGTCAGCTGTAGGTCTTGCAAAATGGTAGCTCCATTTGACCTCAACTGATGCACATCAACATCATTTCAATTAAAATTTGGTCCAGGTATACAAAGTAGTGCACGATAAGGGTGTGTGCAGGGGCAACAGTCCTTTTAATGTTTGCATCTGTCTGTAAAGGTTCCAGAGGATTTTTGCTCCCCAGTTTCCCAACTCACAAGGAATTCACTGATCAGCATGTCTCCAGTTCTTTCCCGCAAAGAGAGGATTCAGGTAAGAAGGACAGAAAAACTCTTGTGAATGCTGCCATACTGCAGGAGTAGTGGGAAGAATTCTTTGCTCTCTTTTCAACAACTGACTATTTGTATTTCCAACCTGCTTAGCTACAAACTGGCATTCACATCAGCCTCGAAAATGGCTTCTGGTTGGGGAACCTATTTGTCTGAGGAGAGATAAATGTTTTCCTTACTACAATGGAAATGGCATATACTCAAAGTCTTCCAAGACTTTCTTTGCCTGCAAAACTTTATCGTAACATAGAACTTGACACATAAGACACTACAGAATTTCACTGTAAGTATCTAAGCAAGTCAGCATAACCCATTACTGCACTGAAAACATGAGTTAGCACCTCTTTTTAGAGCTACTGGAAATTATCTAAGTCAATGGCAGTATTAGGAGAACACAAGCAGTGATCTGATACTGTGAACTAACATTCTCTCCTTTATCACTGTTCAATGGAAAAAACAAGCAAAGAGCCCCACTTATGTTCACAGTTACAAAGCAGAGTTGCTCCAAGTAATGCACAGTACTTACATGGCAGAATTGTTTATATTGCATTTGGTAGTCCAAGAAAGAGGAACGAACAGCATTATGTAGGTCAACTTCAGTATAACTCAACTGTCTATATAAAACCATCACAATGTTGAGCAACCAGAAAAAAAACCAGAAGCAGCGTCCTTAACCTACATTTATTTCCATGAAGTGTAGTGGGGTTGGGACAAGAAGAATAAAAACATGCATAAAAAAGCACAAAAAAGCAAATGAGCCTTCTAAATAATTTAGATGAAAAATGTTTTGAATAAAATCAGCAGAGTACTTCCAGCCCATTTCTTATATCAAGTACAACTTGGTAAAGAAAATCACTTGCATTGCATTAAGAGGGTGTACAAATATGTCTTGCAAAATAATTTTAAAAAAATCTTCAGCAAGGTAGGCATTAGGTGATTTGCAAGCTGGTTAAGAAGCATTTAACTGAGACTGATTTTAAAGTTGTCTTCTGCAAGGGGAAAGTGCCATCCTATATACATATTACAAAAAAGTGTCTGATGCCACAGGATCAGAGTGACACTGCATTTCAGCAATCTGAATATATTAGCTATAAGATGCACGCTTCCCCTATTTAATGTGTCTTTAAAAAAACATTAAAACCCATTAAATTTAGAGCTTCTAAATGTGTATGCATTCATGAATTGCTGTAGGGTCTCCCAGCAGACTGTGCAGCATCTGAACATAAAGGAAGTACACAACCTATTCTAAAAACCACTGTTTGCATGCACAACTGCCACAGACTTTGAACATACTGAGCAGAAAGGTTAAAAGTCTGTCCTCTTCTGTGAAGTTTTCTGGAAGTTAAGCAATGAGGAGCAGCTGTAGAGTCCAGCAATAAAATGTGTTCTAAAAAATTAAATACATCATTCAAAAAAAAATGAAGGAGAGCATTATTGCTGTTGTGAGAGCTATTTTTCTCTTGTGCACTTGTTTCTCTACCCAACACTCAGGCAAGCCAATATACTCATTTGTATACTTGCAAACTCCTCTATCCCTTCCTTCTTTCCCATTTTTCCCATGCTGGTTGGACTCAGTGCCCTTATTTGAGCCGCTCGGGTTGGAGGCTGTCGGTCAGACACTTCAGCTGCTCCTCCCCCAGCTTGATCTTGTCCTCAAGCTCTCGCTGCTCAATGATGAGGGCCGACTTCATTTTCACAAAGTGCTCATAGTCTGCTAAGTTCTCCTCACTCAAGTAGTTCGCCAAAATGTCGAAGACAATGCGCTCTCGACGATCCAGGTTTTCCTTCAGTTCCTTTGCATCCTCATGCTGCTGGGTCAGCAGCTTTTGCTTATCTACCAATGTCCGCTTAGGAGAAAAGAAAAACAGTTATAAATTCACTGAGTTCACTAGGCTGGGACAACAGCTTCACTGTTTAAATCTCAAGTGTTTAATCTACAGAGACCTTCCTGAATATTTAGAAAGGTGGAAAAACAATGCTCCTTAAAACTTAGACTAATAAAATGCATTAACAAACTGATAAAAAAATACAGTAAATCAAGGAAAGATGCACCATTACTTTCTGTTGGCCTCAAAAGCATTACTTCCAAGATTCCTTTACTATTTAATAGTTCTAAATAGCTGTATACAATACAGTTGCCTTTGGAAAACAGTTCTTCAAATTAAGACTTCGCTCAGCAATGTCTTACTTCTTTCATATACAAGACTGGCACAGCTGTATTTACAGAACCCAGAAACAGACCAATTAATGGAGCAATTTGTTCTTATACAGCTCCTGACACTGTGTATTTAGCAATTCTGCTGCATCCACAAGCCTTCCCTGTAAGTTGTGAAGTCCTGTGGTCTTTAGACATGAACAAGAGTGAAAGGTGAGGCAAGACAACAGAAGGGCAAAAGGGAAGCAAAAATGAAAAAGCATTATTCTCCAAAAACGGCTGTAAACTTTCTGCTTTGTGCCTTCACAAGAGACAAATAGGAAAAAGGGAGGTTGAATGGAGGAACACACAAAGGAAGAAGACAGCAGAGGAGAGCAGCTATATCCCTCTCCTCCAGCATCACCTGCCTACACAGCCAACAGTCCCACCTGAATCATGGGGCTACACTCCTTTGGCAGTACATGGAGAGAAACAGGAGCATCATCAATCCAACCTATTTCAGATGTTTGCCTACAAGTGATTGTCTTTTTCCAGTGACAGAGTATGGCTGGCTTACTCTGACATCAAGAATTCTGTGCAGATGTCTGAACTTAATTAAAAAGTGCCCCTAAGAGGTACCAGTCCATAACTTCTAGCTTTGCTTCAGAGATTAATTTTCTTTGAGAAGCTGTCTTCAAATAAATGTCAGTCTGTTCTAATAAACGTGCCATCTTTTTAATTTGCACCTTCTGTTAAATCACACATGCTATTTAATAAGCCTGAAGGATTTACAGAGAAGTGTTTCTGTAGAGTATAAAACAGTCTTTTCAAGATGGAAGTATGAGACAAAGGGGACTACAGACCAGTGAGCTTTAATAAACCTACCTGTCAGATTTGCACATGCATCCTGTGCTCTTTTTCTACAGACAGCCCAAAGCTCAACAGTGAAATGTTTTCAGATTTGTGCTCTCAATGTACTTAAAACACACAGCCTAGATTAACTCAGGATTCAATTCAGCTATCGAAGACAAGTCAAAAAAATCACACACTATTAGAAAAAACAGTTTAATCTTCCTTTGAGCTTATGCCAGGGGAAAAAAATAATCCCACTGCAAGTTGCAAGCAGAATTATCTGCTGCAAAGAGATGGAACTAAAAACTCTCCTGAACTCACCAGGGCAACTAGCAGACAGCCCCAAACTCAGGAGTGTGGCTAGACTGCTCCCAGGGCAGCCTTGCAGGTGTGTGTATGCTGAGCAGCAGCAGAACTAGCCAGAATTTGATGAATGCAAGGGGACATGGACACAAAGGGCAAGCAATGAGAAGACACTGGCCTTGCAGTGTAAGAGGAAGGGGCCTGGTAGCTCTTCAGACGAAGGCCCTCTCAGAAGCTGAGCTTGAAATATCTGATACTGTTCCCTGTGGCAAAAAAACACCTATAACAGAACATCTGATAGTCAAAATATTAACTCAGCAATCATTATTTGAATGCTTTTATTTAGAAAGTCTGGTAAGCTGTTGCAGGTTCCTAGAAAGTGGAAAGCTATCAGAGCAATGTCTATTAGACAACATCAGCTTGGAAAAAAAAAAAAAAAGCGGTGATCACTGGGAATATGCTCCCCAACAATGGAAGTAAAATCCCAGTTTGTTTATAATGGTACATTAGTGGTTCACCACATATTAGCATTTGACCTACAAAACACTAAAGGACAACCAAAAAAGGCACAAGCACCAGTCTAAATTCAATACTTCCAGATATATTTCACAGAATCATAGAATTGTTTGGGTTGGAAGGCACCTTAAAGATCACATAGTTCCAACTCCCCTCTCACCAGACCAGGTTGCTCAAAGCCCAATCCAACCTGGTCTTGAGTATTTCCAGAGAGGAGGGCAGGTCTACAATCTCTCTGGGCAACCTGTTCCAGTGCTTCACCACCCTTAGGAAATAATTTCTTCCTAACATCTTATCTAAACCTGTCCTCTTTCACCTGAGGGAGGACATTCCCTCTTGTCCTATCACTACATGCCCTTGTAAAAACTCCCTCTCCAGCCCTCTTGTAAGTCCCCTTTAGGTACTGGCAGGCTGCTCTAAAACCTCCCTGGTATTCTCTTCTCCAGGCTGAACAGCCCCAACTCTCTGCCTGTCTTCACAGGAGCCATGCTCAGGCCTCTGATCAACTGAGTGGCCTTACTCTGGAAGTGTTTCAACAGGTCCATATCCTTCTTGTGTTTTGTGCCCCAGAGCTGGATGCAGCACTCCTAGTGGAGTCTCCCAGGAGCACAGGGGCAGAATCCCCTCCCTTGCCCTGCTGGCCAGGCTGCTTTTGATGCAGCCCAGGACACGTTTGGCTCTCTGGGCTTCAAGTGCACATTGCTGAGTCATGTCGAGCTTTTCACCCACCAACACCCCCAAGTATTTCCCTCCAGGGCTCGTCTCAGTCCTGATGGATCTCTCCTGATGTTACTATGGCAAGACTGGTATCAGTGCATGCGAAGATGAATGGGGATTAAAATAGGTTAGGGATTTGGATTTCTGTCAGTATAAATTTGACATCAGAGCACATAGACAATTTCTGACTGTCCTTACTACACCACCTCCTCACCGTCTTCCTTTTCCACACCCAGCCAGCAAGCTATTTCTATCACAGCTCTCAAGCTGTGTTTCCTATGTGCACACATCATCTGGTAGCTCCTTCCCCATTAAGCAACTGCAACCACATGTAGAAAAAAGTCTAATGAGGGATTAAATTTCTCCAAGTGTCAGAAGCTTTGATCTGCCCTTTAATAAGCTGTCAAATACTTTCCCTTCCCCCCCAGTCAGAGAGAGGTCTGAACAGCCATTAATCAAGTATGTTAGGGCCAAACAGCAACAGCACAGCTTCAGATCAGTCCCAGCACTTACTGGTTCTTACATGCGAAACAATGCAACATGCTGAAGAAACAACATGAAGCCATGGCCCATGGAAAAAATTCTGTTACAACACTTAGGTGGACTGTTGGCATTTCAATCCACAGCTGCAAGCCAAAAATCCTACTTCACATTCATTTAACCGTAGAAGTTAAACTCACTTGATACACATCCCCCTTCCACACTCTGTATTTATTTTAGCCTAAGTTTCACACATATCTACATTTCTCCTTTGGTGCATATCTGCATTGCTATGTATCTCCTTCCCAGTTAAGGCCTCGTGGGATTTGAAGTTAAAGAAATTTCTGCAAGCAGAGGTGGGATCCAACAGGTTAAGAGCACCTTGAATGCTCCTGCTCCTGAAATTTTCACTTCTGCTGGGAGTCCTCCACATCACTACCAGGCTATTCTGCTTGGGTAAAACATTTTCTACCGAAAAATTCTTTTTGCAATGCATCCCCCTGTTTCCCCTCCCCCCCGCCCCCCTTTCTTTTAAAGGCTTGTCCTTCTGTTGTTTCTTGCTCTTGTTGCTCGCTAGGCATTGTGGAAGGAAGCTGTAGTAGATGAGCACCACTCTCTTTGTAACAACCTCATTGATTTGTATCAAGATCCTTGTTGAGTATAAAGAAGTCTGCAAGCTTTCTGCATTACAGCACGAACACTCCTTTTCCAATCTTGAATTGTTACAATATTTTTGATTGCCTCCTTTTTATGTTCTTATCAGTAGATCCCCTCAGTCTTGGGGTGACTTTATGATGTGCATCCCCTCTTTCTTTGAACTTTTGCCAAGAAGTCTGTTTTCCAGTATGTTGCACCCCAAACCCACTTTTTCTCAGAAAGCCACTTGTAGCTCCAGTATTCCGAGAAAAGTTTTAACAAATCTTTAAAAATGGCCTTATGAGATTTATCCACTCACTATCCCTCATGTTAAGCACTGCAATTCAGATAAACAAAACCAAGCAAAAACCCCCACACGAGGTTCCCTAAATGCAGGGATATTATTGTTGGCCCTTCTCACCCGTTCTTCCGGAGAGGTGCTGTCATCCAGGTTATTGAGGGCGTTTTCCACCCGGGCCAGACGACCAGACAGGGACAGCAGGAGGTTGACCACTTTGTCAAGGTCACCAATAAACATCTTGAATTTGTCAAACTCATTTGGTTTGCAGACTTCTTTCACAATGGCCTCTACCTCCTCCCCCAGGATATTGTTTGCCTGGATGTCTTCCAGAAGTGTCTCCCGTGCTTCTCTCAGCACCTGCAGCTTCCTACTAATGCTGTCAATTAGTTCTTGCTGTGGAAAATAAAGGAGATAAGAATTTATTAGCACTATGGCATTTTTCCCTACTTCTGAAAGTCATATTAGCAACCACTTTAATGTATTTCAAACTTCCATGAGGCTTTGAAAATGAGTGCATTACAAATAAATACATGTCTGTGTCTAAGGTCAATACCTCTGCATTCAAAGGTTCAGGACATAGCTCTATGACGCTCAGCTTGAGACCTCTGTTAAAGCAAATTACCTTTGTGGAAAAAGATGAAGGCTTTTCACCCCACCAACAAGCACTCCTGCTGCTGCTCTGAGCAGCTTCAAAGCCTGCTGTGAGTAGCAGAAAGTACAGCACATGCCTGCGTCTCTAAATACCAGGTCCATGACACCTTGCTGAAGAGCTGCACATAAGAAGATACACAGAAGCAGAAAAAAAATCCTGTATTTTCCACATGATGCAGTTAAAACTAGGGCACTGCCAAGCTTTCTTTTCCTTTCTGCATAATATTAGCATTCCTCCAATAGCAGTCCTTCCACTCTCAGAAAATCTCAGCATTAAACAGTGCCTTATAACATTTCTGTAGGGTAGTCATAATCCCTACGGCACAGAGCAGGGAATAAAATCTACTGTATTGTACAAAACAGCTCTGTGCAAAGCTGTGCAAAGTGGCTCTGCCAAAGGACCAAAGAAGCATCTCTGGCTGTCACTGTCCCAGGCCAGGCAAACACCCAACCTCACTTGAAGTCTGGGGGGCTTCTGTACTATAGAACTGCCTGAGGTGCACATGCACTGCCTTAGAAAAGCATCAGGTGCAGAACCAGCAGAAACCAGACCAAGAATCCAGATCTCCTCTGATCACCTGTGGTCCCTCTGTGCTACTTCCCTGCATTTGGGCAAGAGGTCTTGCTTCTTACATGCCCATGAGCTTTCACTGGTGCACAAGGTGTGGAAGTTAGTTCAGCTAGCTGTCAGCTCTGAGATGAATCACACCCTAAAAATGCCTCATTCATTTAAATGTAGATGCCTATTTGGTATTCAGCTAATTTCAGGTAGGAAAAATTTTCAAAGCATTCTCTAAACATACACCTCAGCGCAAATTCTGAATGAAAATTACATCCTTTAAAATAATCATTCTTTCACGATACCCCTAGCTTTTTTTTTTTTCATTACTCACGACATTCTTTAGGAACTCTGCTTTCTAAATGCAAATCTGATTACAAGCCTTCATGATTACTGAGAAACTTACTGATAGCAGCTGCTGTTCACAGAGGCCACTGAACAGTCATTGCCAATTTATTTTGGGAACAAAAAACAACACAAAACAAAGTCTGCCATCTTAACAGAAAGCAACTACACCCTGAAAATGTAACAGCCTTTCTGAAAGCAGAAATTCAACCCATGGATTATCCATATTGCTTTTTTCCTTTTTGATTTAATGTACTCAGTCCAGGTTAATCTGGATCTGGGTTATCTGTTAGCTTGGGTGCCCAAAAGATTAAGGTAGTAAGCAGTTCTACAGATGCCTGCTTTACTGACTGATTAATCTGCAGGATTTGATTTTTTCCCCCTTCTCTCAATGCAAATGCAGTTTGATTTGGGTTATGTAGGTCAGTGCTATGCTCCCATTTCCCTCAGATGACATGCACTATGCTGCTGTTTCACCATTTGAAACACAGCAGGATGCTGTGGTGTTCTATGTTATTATCTCAAGTTTTTTCACTTCTGCACCTGTGCTGCAACTTTCTTTAACTAAAAAAAAGACACATGGTTGCTCAGCATTTACTGATCTGTAAATGCTAGTCCAGATCAGCGCTCTCAGTTTCTTTCTTTAAAAAAAGAAAGAAGCCATTTTCCCAGTAATATCCTCAACCTGTTTAATAACATCCCAAGCATCTGAAGCTAACCTCTAAAGCAACAATTTTTCAGGTGAGAAGAACATAAATACTAAGATTGTCACATCTANTTATCCATATTGCTTTTTTCCTTTTTGATTTAATGTACTCAGTCCAGGTTAATCTGGATCTGGGTTATCTGTTAGCTTGGGTGCCCAAAAGATTAAGGTAGTAAGCAGTTCTACAGATGCCTGCTTTACTGACTGATTAATCTGCAGGATTTGATTTTTTCCCCCTTCTCTCAATGCAAATGCAGTTTGATTTGGGTTATGTAGGTCAGTGCTACGCTCCCATTTCCCTCAGATGACATGCACTATGCTGCTGTTTCACCATTTGAAACACAGCAGGATGCTGTGATGTTCTATGTAATTATCTCAAGTTTTTTCACTTCTGCACCTGTGCTGCAACTTTCTTTAACTAAAAAAAAGACACATGGTTGCTCAGCATTTACTGATCTGTAAATGCTAGTCCAGATCAGCGCTCTCAGTTTCTTTCTTTAAAAAAAGAAAGAAGCCATTTTCCCAGTAATATCCTCAACCTGTTTAATAACATCCCAAGCATCTGAAGCTAACCTCTAAAGCAACAATTTTTCAGGTGAGAAGAACATAAATACTAAGATTGTCACATCTATTAAGAACTGGATTATGATCACTGATTGCTTCCTACCCAGATGAAGCAGCCTCTGCATGCAGCACCTGTGAACTCACTACATGCTTTTGCTAACCAGTAGAAAACCTGCATTATGTTCAATATCTACTGAGCCAGAAGAGATGCAGTCTACATCTTGAGACAGGCAGATGAATAATTTATAGCTGTCAATTCTGTACCAGTACACAAGAAAACAGTGTCACTCTTGCTGATCTGACTAGCAACACAGAAAGTGGCTCGGCAGAGCACTGCCCAGGTGGCTCACTGCTTGGCATGCTTTTACATAAATTATACTCTGCTTTCAGCTCACCACCCCATTCCTAAGGAATTCAAGACTCAAACCAGAAAAAAACCTGGTATCTATGAATTATTTTTACACTCTTCAGGAGTTGCTGAAATTTTCCTAAGGGCAAAGGGGAAACTTCCTACACAGCCACACATGGATTTTCCTTGCTACAAAAACCACTCTTATAGTATCTTCAACATCTGATCAGTATTTCATAATTGTGGTAAATCTGCATTAAACTCAGTACATAAGACACACACATTCCATTCCTGCTAGCTGGGAATACAGGGATTTGCCCAAAAAAAATCAAAATTAAAAAAAAAATTACAAGTCTAGATGAAATTCCTATGCTTATTTCAAAAGAAAAAAAAAGCACCACACATTTCTGGTTTGCAGAGCAGAGAATGACAAATACAACAATCATTCCACAGTGGACTGCAATTAAGAAATCTCATAACAGAACTATCAGTTTCCAGGAATCAAGAAAGGTTCTGGGCATATGGCCCCTCTAAAATTACTGAAGTCATAAAGTGTGCCATTAAAATGTTCGGGTCCTTAACAATCCCTTGTTAAACTGTTGCCAAACATGAGAAGCTGCGCCAAGCTGTATCTTCTGTTCATTTAATAAAGGTGCCTTGACCCACTTACAATGAGTTTTATCTGTTTTCTGACAAGATCTATGATGAAAGCCCATTGAACTGAGTGCTCCATCCTACCCCATGTGGAAGAGCAGGGAGAGAAGCAAGCAGCAGGGTGTGTGTGCTACAACATGTACACTTAGAGGAGAAGATGGGAGGGTTCTGCTAAAAGCTCTTTATGAAAACCTTCTCATCTCATATGATTAGTTATACATACTGAAGCTGGGGGGATGGATGGAGAAGTATGAAAAGGGTGAACATGATTTTCCTGTTAGGATATCAACAGAAGTAAACGGCACTCTTGCTTATAAAAGTTTTAGTATTTAGTCTGTTGGGCAAACAAGAAAGATTTAATTTTACCTCCATCCTACTCTGTAATTAATGAGAATGGAACTAATTCTAGCAAAAATCATGAACGTGACAGTCATGTGTGGCACCAGATAAAACCAAATTATTTAAAATGAAGTGAAATCCTTAATTTGTCTAAGTAGTACAGCTGCTGGATTCAGCAGCTGTCTAGCAAGAGGGTGAGGGAAGGTCTCCTGCTGCAGCCAGGCCATGCCCCTGGCAGTGCACAGCACATTGAACCGTGTGATGCAGAGGCAACAGAGGGAGGCTGAAACAACACAGAGGCAACAGAAAACACAACAGACCCCTCAAATACAGTGCCAGCCATGCCTGCACTGAACCAGAGGTGGAAATCTCTCATTTTTAGCGAATATATATATTCCTAATAATTAAAAGTCATTTCTTTGGGACTGGATTATCAAGTACACCCTGGCAGCTGATTTTTGAGCAGAGAGCTGACTTGGACAGAAAAGGTTTGCACACCACTGCATTACTGGCTTAGGTAAACAGAGCTAAACTACATCACTTTACTTGATCAAACAGAACATTTCCTCCAGCTTAACCATACTGGGAACAATGATTAAAATATTTTGTGCCAAATCACTAATGAGATGAATGCAATGATTTTACTGTAGGACAACACTTTCTCCAACCACACAAATGTCAGATCATCACTGTAGTATCTAGGGAATTATGGTGACCTTTGATCAGAAATAAAACACCAAAGGATGGGGATGAATAGGAAGACTGCTTCCCTCCCTTGTGACGAGTAACTTCTACTGAATGCTAATTAGTTATCTCCCACAGTCATTATTAATTTTAGAGGCAGGAGAAATAGTTTGCTGCTCATGAAACAAAGGGGGAGGAAAATAAAAAAGAAAAAAGGCGTGTATGCTCCTTCTCTCTCAAGACAAACCCAAATTCTGGACCTAAATTTCAAAAATTTGGAACAACTAAAACCACCACCAGCTTCAGTGGGATACATAAGAACTGCTGTTTCTTTGTACATAGTGAGAAATATAGAAGAACTTCAAATGGAAAATGGTATTCTAAAATAACCTCCCCAAAACTTCTCCCCTTTAGACTTTCCAAAACGTGCAACAAGTTGCAAGAAGCACCTTATATCAAGTTCCTAAATTCACAGGTATACACTTAACTCATCCCCAAAAACAAACAAAAAAACCCCCCAGAACCAGAAGAGACTGATTTTTCCAACTGAACCTGTACATCTAGAGGGCCTTTTATTGAGGGGTGTTTAGTCAAACAAATTCACAGTTAATGTAATGAACAGAACTCAGAGTGTCCCATTACACTTTTAGGAACGTCTTTTACCTTCTTCTCCGACAAGTCATGATCCAGTTCATCTTCAGAATCATCCTCACTCTGCTGCTGTTGCTGCTGCTCCTGCATGTCCTTCATTTTAATCAGCAGCTCTGCCTTTGGTGCAGATGTGCTGTAGTAGGTAGAATTGGTTGTCAGGGAGATGGCAGATGGTGCGCTCTGCTCCTCTTTCCTGGGAAAAAGGCAAAACTTTCATTAACTGCCTTGACAGATTCATCAGTGAAAAGAAAGGAGAATCTTTTAGAGCCATCATTTCACAAGCAAGCAGGGGGTTCAAGAGAAAACCATTACCTATGTAAATAGGATAAATAAACACTGTCTGTGAAGAAAATTTGTATGAATTCAGTACATACTCAGCAAAAACTAAAACTGAAATCATGCAGAAGACCTTTCACCATTACAAGAAGTGAAATGGATCAAAGATATCTCATCTGGAAACAAAATATAAAGTTACATTTTATAAAGTAGTGCAAAAAAATCTGTGTCATAGACAGCATCCTTTTGGACTGGGATAGTACAATGTAAGTATTGAACTTTTTGATTAGGGAATCATGAACTTCTTGAGAAGGATACAACTTATTAGATAATTTGTATCAAGAAAACAAAAAAATCACAGAATATCGATGCGGATGGAATTCAATTATTTTCCTTCTCTGAGCTCATTCACTTCTAGGAAATGCCTCATGCCCGCTTCAAGTTGTCTTTGTAAATTTTCATCACATAAAAAAGGGGAGAACATTGTTCTGTCTCTATCCAGTTACTAGACTGGATGATCTTAGTAAAATATGTAATCACTATGAAACAGTGAAAGTTAATTATTTCTTAAGTTGTCAAAAACTAGCTTTCAACCATGTCTTGGAAATTTTTCATATTGTACAACACTGTTCTGTTTCTGTCATTAATGACATCATTAGTAGTATATGCTTTACTACTATTCTATCATAGTAGAAAAGACCCTCAACAGAAGGAAGGCTCTGACATCCAGCCCCCATGAATACTGACACACTCTGGATAGAAGCTTACAAGGACATACTGGCTTACAGAAAGTAATACTCACTTCTCTTCTGAAATTTTTGGAGAGGGAACTTTTGGCAGAAGCTTCCTGCGCTGCTGAGCTTCTTCTAGGAGATGTTCATCTTTAGGGAATATACCAACCATCAGATCCATTGTTGTTTTTATTTTCACATTAGGATCTAGTATGTCTGCTAGAGATTTGTCTCTTCCCACAATCTCTCTGGCAAGTTCTTCTGACTTCCAGTCTTCGAAGGTCTTTTCTTTGGCCTTTACGTAGCTGGATGCTTGTGTGGCAGCACTGTTGTCCTTCAAGTTGCTCCCAGGTTCTTCAGCTGGTTGAGGGTCATCTGGTTTGGTTCTGGCTTCTGGCTCTGGCTCTACACCTTGCCTGGTGTAAGCACAGAATCGTGAATAGGATTGCTCCGAAGTGCTGAGTGTTTTAATCTGGTCCTTTTCCAAACCACTGGGTAAAGCAGGAAGCTCCATAGTACTGACAAGGCTCTGCCGACTCTCCTTCTCGGCGCTGCTCTCAGAATGAACTATCTTGATGGGAACCATTTTCACTGTAGTATTGTTGTCTATAACCCGTTCAATTCTAGAAAATAAACAAAATTTATCCTTAGAAATGGAAGAACCTTAAATCTCAATTCATATCTTCAAATCAGAGGGGAAGCCCAAATACAGAAAAATATAGGTAAGAGCAAGAGGTAATGGAATATTCCTAGCACTGTATCTCAAACCCTAAATCTACACGTTTTCTTTTCTGCCCACAAATTTTAAATAGTAATCTTAGTTCATTTGCAAGGTACCCTAACATCAGCCTTGTACAATTCTCATGATACAGGGCTCCAGTTTGTTTCCATGAACACGAGGGTCCAATCTCAGCAGCCAGGCCCCAGATTTCAGACAGTGCTGCTGTACTGCCTGTTACCCCTTTGTTGCCATAGCTATAGAGGAAAATGCACCCTCAGCTCAACCTCACTGCCTCACACAGATCCAATAGTGGCCTTGGCTTTTGGCCTGACAGACAGCTGAGCTGCCTGGGGAGTCTGTAATGCCCTCACATCAGTTCTCAGCTCTTCCAAGGGAAGAGACAACAGACCAGATGGGAGCATCCCACAGGCTAGGTTTTTGCTGAGCTACAAGAATAACAAATAATCACACATGGAAAACCTGGAAATCATTCAAACCTTAATTACATGGTTTAAAAAAAAAAATCTTCATTTATAAAATTTCACGTATGACATAGAAGCTTAATAAATAGATCCTACCACAGCGTCCTAGTTTTCCACTTAAAGCAGAGAAACCAGTCATTGAAGAGGACAGCATACAATTCTGGATATTCTTTATAAGAGAAGTTTGTAGCAGAAGTTCTGTACTGCATAGCACAAAGGGCTACCTTAGCCATTCAATAAGGAAAGCTATTTAAAGAAGAGGCTAACTTAGATTTTTAAATTGGACAATAACATGTTAAATAACATTACAGAAACATCTGTACTGTATGTAAACCATATAAGAAACTGAAGTCTAATTTAGTTTGAGTTTGGAAAAAGTTTAAAATTATTGTCATAATGTGGGTTTGGAAGCTCTACAGCAAGGAAAGGAACATTGCCTACTAGCTAAAATATCTGGTTTTATCTGGCTGGGTAGCTTGCTGCCTTTCAGATAAATGACCAAGACATACTACAGCTCTTTTCCTCTAAGTGTGGGTGTGTCACTTCCCCTAAAATAAGCTTACACTTTTCTGCTGTTGGTAACAGCAGAATCTGTTTGACTTGACATTTTTCAGAAGTTGTATCTTGTATTTTAAAGGTATATTTGCCCCAAAATGAACGTGCAGCCCCCCAGTAGGTATTTACTTTCAACAAGTGCTTGGGGGACATGTTTTGACATACAAATCCAACTCTTGAGGCAGGTTTTTCAGCCCATGCTGAACCTCCCCCTCCCATTTGGCCAGGCTGTTTTCATTCAAGGGGACTGTCATTTTAAAGAGCTCACTCCTGTGTCCACTGCTTAGACCCAGCTCCCCACCTGCAGACGCGGATTCTCCTCCTGACTGCAGCAGAGCTGGGCAGTGCCCAGCCACCACCCCCAATCCTTTCTTTTGCTTATTTTAGTTAAAGCCCACACATCTTAAACTCCACCAGAATGTGAGAGGAACGTATTTTGGAATTTAGGGGAAATATAAGATGAATGTATAAATGGCTGGGGGGCAACTGGAAAAAAAGTGAGCTGACTGCAATTCTTCACCTAAAATGCCCGGCATCCATTTTGAGACTTTGAGTACATTCCTCTCAGCCTAGTCAAAGGTTTTCCAGAAACTTAAGGCATCACCAAATCAGTTGGTTTCAGTAAAAACAAAGACAGTTCAATACCAAGTGCTTCAAAAATTCTGTTTCTGCAATCACTACCCTCCTGATTTCTGAAGGTTTTCCCTTTGTGGAAAGGCAGCTTGCAGCTACTCTGTTTGTGGACATTCCAAAGTCTCAACCCAATCACAAACAGTCCCTCCTTGACTTGAGTGTAGGTTCAGTGGAAATCTACTGATGCACTCTTTTCAGCTTTGTTGATGCTAAATAGTAGTCTTTGGCAATAGCTGGGTTGTGCACACCATTGGTATTTCCCCCGCCCACTGTTCTACCTAAATCACCGCAGGAAACTCTGCATACACACTCACCTTGGCCTGCTGATGAACAGGACACCTTTCTTAAAAGAGAACAAAAACTACATGCTGACATCATCAAACATAAGCTGCCCCCAGCAGGCAAAGTGGCATGTCCAAAAACTCATATGCAAGGAGACAGCAGAAATAATAAGCCAAATCTGATTAAGATTAATATATATTAACATAAATCCACTTAACATATTTTATTCATATGAAATAAATACCATATAAAAAGTTCAGAGGTATGGCTGCCATGCGTGTCCTTTTCGGCCAAACCAATTACTTTTAGTGAGTAATTTAATTATTAACTGGGGACAATACGCTGTGCGCAAACAAGAGCTGTCTGGGCCTAAGAATTTTAAATGTTAGCAAAAGATTTGCAGGGTAAGTATTTTATCATTCTGATATGGGCATATAATTAGGTACATCTCAGTGCTCATTTCAATATTAAAGTTTAGCAAAAAGGAAAGACAAATACAATTAGCTTTCTATGCATCCTTCATATCTATTAAAAAAGTAATACATTAAGGAAGTCAAAGCAAAACATTAAGGAAGTAATTATTGTCATCTACCTTAGCACATGGATTCCAGGGTTCATATGACATATTGAACTTTTCATTGTAAATTATATTATTACTTCATGTTAAAAACATTGCAGAACGAAACCTCATTTTTTCCTCCAGTCGTAAGAGGAAAAACATCAAGGCCTATTTAGGAAAAAAAGTGATTCATGTTTTCATGTCATAAAGCGCAATGGAAAACAGCTCAAGTTCGTTCAACCATTTACATTAGAGTAGAGAAAAGCTATGCCAACTGCTTTTGCTCAGAGAAGCAACCTCTGCATGAATTCAGCTTAGAGGTTTTATTTTCATTCTTTAACCATGAATTATAGTGCTGAAGGATTTATGAAAACCAAGATTCCTAAGCTTCCTGGAAGAGTTTGTTAGCTTGTGGGAGAATAACCTTTCATGATGTTAGCAGCATATGACAGATGCAGTAATCAATTAATTTCAGTCAGTTGTCTGAGTTTGTCTACCCTGGGAAAGGACTGACAATCTCCTACTGAGTGTTCAGTCCTTGCCAACATAAAGCATTGAGGACCCCTCCACAGACAACCTAAAGTGCCACATTTCACTGTAAAAGCAACGTAAGTTTTTCACTGTAAAAGCAACCAGTCATGATTTGGCAGTGTATATTACTCTGTGTATTTTCAAAACAGATGTTCTCACAAAGGATCGAGCTTCCCTTCCCATACCTGCTTTGTCCCTACGCTGATTCATATTTATATACAGACTCAGGTAGGGGAAATGATGACAGGGACTTTTCTGACTTTGCCTGGACTTACAGTGGAAAATCCTTTAGAACCCTTCCCTTTCATTTTCTACTAACTGCCAGCTGTAACACCTGAGCAGCACAACTAAAAGAAACCACAGACAGACCAGCTGAAGGACGGTAATGGTACCAATAGGAATTTCACACAAGTCTGTGGTCCCTAAGATATGCTGCAATGGCTCAAATGAACAGACCATTAATAAGGTCTAACTAGGCAAAAAGTTTTAATAAAGTAGTAAAGGAGTTAGATCTAGTACCTGGCTGGGCTCTCATCCTGTAGGGACACAGGAGGTTTATCAGTGAGCTTCTGTGGTGCAAACTGGGGAGAAGGGGACCTTGATGACTCCATGCCAGGTTTCTGAAGATATCGATACTTGGAAGACTCAGACTTAAGGTGTGTTTTTTCTTCTAAGTGCTGATAAACATTCTCTGTGGATGACAGTTGCTGGAGCTGCTGTGGATTAGCACCCTTCAGTTTTCCATTGAAAGCTGCTTCGGCAGAGCTGGGGGATGAGGACAAAAAGGGCCGGCTGGCTGCTACTAGCAGAGATTCAGCAGAGGTGCCGAGCGATGGTGCAGAAATATCTGCTCGTCTGTATTTATCTCTTTTAGGTGGTGGTGGCCTCTGAGGAGCAGGTCCACGCTTCTTGTTCAGCAGCACTGGCTCTATCCTATGGTTTTCCTCTTCTTTGCCCCAAGACTGACAGGAGTGTTTCTCATTCAAGGTCTGTGGCTCAGAGTAGGGCAGGTGAGGCAGGCTACAATCCTTGCTCTTCTCAGACACGTTTTCCTGAGAGTACCGGTAGTCACTAGGCAATGTCCCAGACCTGCCCCGGCTCTCGTGAGGCAGAACTGTAGGCTCTTGCACATGCAAAGGTCTGATGGAAGACTTCCACTTGTGGCCTAAATTCTGGTCCAGCTGATCACTCCTGTCTCGTGGGTTTTCCCTCAGGGCCCCTGTGCCAGCTTGCCTAGAGAAAAGAACATGCTGTTAGTACACTGCTGTTTTATTTCCTTCAGTGCAAGGCCAATGCACCTATCTAGGGAGCTTGAACGCCGAGATCACATCCAACGTTTAACACCAACTCCTCCAATCGATGGTAACTGTACAGCACAGAAACATCCTCTCATGCATGGGGCACACATGGTGTGCCCAATCTAACGTGATGAGTCAAAACGTAATGTCAGGCTAAATTAGGGTATGGAGTGCCACAGGACACAATACAATCTCTGGGTAACCTGAGGCGCTGCAGTGTGCATGGCTTAGATAAATGCACAGCCAAATGTCCAAATATTGCTGGAAAACAAAACTGTCTCCAGAAGAGGAATTCTAATACTAAAATTTAATTCTCTTCTAGCTCCAGAGTCAGTAACAAAGTGTGCGAAACAAGTTTCTTATCTAAGTGCAATATTAATACTTCAGTAACATTTTTAAATGTGAACTGAATACCAGGAACTTTAATTATGAATCTGGAGGTTGAATTTTTGTGCATCTGCTGAAAAATGAAATGAGTGCAAACAAAATGTTTGCTGAAATTAAAAAGCTGGGAAAGGGAAAATTAGTATCTCCTGAATTAAAGAAGAAAAGGAAATTTAGAAAGGATAGTATTTTCCAGTCAGAGTTATTTTAAGGTTGAACTTCTTTTGCCCTGTCAGCACAAATGACAAACAACGGCCAAAAGGGCTTTATTTTAGACAGAAATATTTCTGGGTTTATTCCAGTTTTATGCTCTCTGTTTCTCTAGTCAGAAAACAGCCTTTAACAGCTTCATGCTTGTCCTTTGCCACAAGACACTTAGTACATTTGTGCTCACCACATAAAGACAAATTGGGGAAGAAGCAGAAGGCAGGAGAAAAGTACCTCTGGAGCCTCGAGAGGAGACAGGCCCGCTCTCTGCTTAAAGGAGGCTGAAAAGACAACTACGAGCTTAGAAAAGAAGCTGCAACAAAGAAGTCAAGGGCTTCAGAGAGCTACTCTGTATTTTTAAACAGTAATCCTGTAGTCATGCACTGCCCAAGCTTTCTTTTGAGGTGACTGTGAAAGAGGCATCTTTCTCAGCCTATTTGTAAGATAAGGTTTACTTGAATTCTTCAATGTAAACACATTATTAACATCACTGTACCAGTTTTGAGAAGGTCTGTAAGCAGTTATCACCAGTGTGTAGGAAAACAATATTTGAGATAAAAGCACATAAAATAACTAATAGCTTAAAGTCTATTATAAATTCAAGAAGAACAAAAATTGGAGTAACTACACACTGCATTATTATTTTAATAAATTTAAACAAATATTTAAAATTAAGTATTATGGAAAGACAACTGATTACATGTGGGTTCTTGAGAAGTCACACACACCATCTTTCTCTCATGTGAAGTGTTAAACCTCAAAATTCAACTTTAACTGGTAAATTTTCAATTTAACACCAATGAGGAGATTAGTATTGTTGATATTCAGGTCTCTTCATATTGCTCTTACCTAAGAGTAATAAAAATTTCAAGTTGTCTGACAAATTCAGAGTCAATTCTGAATTACAAATCAGTATTTATTGACTCCTCTTTTAACAGTAGATGAAGGACAGTTTTGTGAAGTAAAAAATTATACAAAAGGCCAGAAAGACCAACACTATTCAGATTTGGTTACGTGGCATCTTGGCATCTCAAGAGTCAGTTCATTTTCCCTAGTGAATTCAATGTAAGCAGAACCAGGCCTGTATACAGATCTGCTAATTTTAATGGAAATATTTACCAAATGAAGACTGTAGGCCTTACATATGAAATACTGTGTTTAAACCAGCATTTTTCATTGTCTAGATAACCCATGAAGAGCACAATTTTCTCCTAGTCAACCCGTGCAAAAACTCTTCAGGCCTCCCAATTCACCTTCACATCCATAAGCCATAATATAATCAGTTCAACAGATGCTCTCAGATGCACAGAAAAACCAAGGATATGACACAAAATGTTGCAAAGACATCAATTACATGCATTACCTCAGCCAGTTTGCAAAGTATACCAGGAACTTCACATGCACATCGGGACTGGGAGTTCTGGTGGAAGCAAACAGGACAGAGAACACCACCGATCTGACACACGTGCATATCCAAAACACGTAACCAATATATTGGTACATATATATATCTATTACTCTGGCTCAAAAGCAATGAATGCTTGAGCAGTCCTGTCTCCTTCCAAAACTGAGCAAAAGGACAAAGAATTACAGCACAGAGAAATTTAGAGATATCATATTTGCAAACACAGAGATAAAACTCAGAGATTACACACGTGCCTTCATACAGCTTCCACAAAATTAATCAAAAATTTTGCAGTGCCACACAAAATGGGTCTGAGGAAAGGTGGTGGCTACATTCAACATTGAGGCTAAACTGCATTCAGTCTGAGTGGATCTTCATGCAAAACATGCTCATCACATTATTTTGGAGAGATGCAAGCTTACTGTTCAGAAAGGAGGAAAAGAAAACAAGCTTCAAGCCCCAGGAGAACACAGTGGCAAGAACCTGAAAAGGTGTTACATTATTATCAATACTGAGAAGTCCACTAAGCTGCTTTTTATCTGTCAGTGAATCATGTAATAATATGCCCAGAGTACAGCTGGTTTGGAAGTGAGATCCATAGGATTATGCAAAGATAACATACCACTGAAAGGAACTCATCATTTATAACCAAATATCACAAAGTGAGAGACACAGAACAGCTTTAAATCATCTGAAAACATGACAATTGACTTAATAACTATTTTCATTCTAGATAACAAACCAGCCAACATCAAAAACATTAAACTCTTAGCTATCTTCAAACCCAAAGCTCCCCCATCCCCATAATACAGTGCCACAATTACCCAAGTTGCAAGAGCCTTTCTGAGACAACAGAACCGGGAAAGCTCACACCACATTCCCCACCCCTGGCACGGCACATTACAGCTTTCATTGTCAGACAACTTACACCAGTCACTTAAACCGAGCTGCAAAGGAAGTGTAATTAAGAGTCGTATGCTGTTGCTACAACGGGGTATTCAGTAAGGGTGAGTCTAGTACAGGAGTCTAAGACGAGCCTTTTCTGCTACACTTGTTTATGGTGTTTTGCTCTAGGAGCTTTCATATCTAAATGGCAGGAGGCAGAAAACCAATGTATGCTTCTAAATGAAAAGAAGGAATTGCTTCATTACACAAACCAGTCCTTCACATTTTTGAGAAGCTGTCATTTAGCAGAGGGCTCCACGTGCCCAGAGCGGGTCTGTGTGGACAGACAAGAGGCTGAGCA
This sequence comes from Aleadryas rufinucha, assembly GCA_013397815.1. Classification (NCBI taxonomy): domain Eukaryota; kingdom Metazoa; phylum Chordata; class Aves; order Passeriformes; genus Aleadryas; species Aleadryas rufinucha. Next base: position 333,843 of record VZTH01017695.1, on the reverse strand, counting down.
CTCATCAGTGAGAGTGGGAGGAGCTCTGCTCTGTATCTTGCACTTTCCCAGTGGCCATAGCCACACCAGCACCACTTACTGCCATAGCGGTGAGAATGTGGATCTTCATACTGGCATTAAGTATCTTCTACCTAAATGGACAAGTACATCTCTCAGTTTTCTTCTGGCTGTGTTAGCTTGGGGCATACACACTTAAGACTGAAATGTAAAGGCCATGTAGAGACAGCTGGGCAAAAAACTCCCAAGTCTCACCCCCAGCCTGGACACTCCCAGTCCCCTGAGCGATAATACAACAGGCTATTCTAACAAACCAGAGAGCAGTTAACAGTAATGTGAGCTCTTACATGAAAGTTAAACCATATACACACATACATACACACATTAATAGGAGCTTGCCAGTGGAGTCAGCAAGCATTTACAAAAATGAATCCTTATGTATAGATGCCTATCAGAAGAATAACATTTTTGGTTGCCATAAGAAACAACTCCAAACCACCTTCTTCATTTGCCCCATATTCAAGATCTGACTAAATCCAGATAGAGAGGCAGAATGATCTGATTGAAGGTTGTACCTCAATAAATGAAAGCGACTTCAATAAACTCAACGTGTTTGATTTTTATCTGTCTGATTTACAGTTTCTTGAGAACACTTCAGGCCAACCCAAACAGTGCCACGAGACGCTCCAACTTCAAAATCCCAGACTAGATAAGCTTTGCAAAAATGCATTAGCCAACATTTGAAAAATGTATCATTTGTTAAAGACCTGACCTCTGTGCAAAAGTTTCACCATAAAACATAAGCATGGTTATGTAAGCAACAATATGTCCTGCACTAACTCGCTGGCAAACAAGAGCAAATGGAGTGGCTGTTTCTGATTTAACTTAAATTCCTTCTCAGGAACTACAAGCTACACTGGAAAAAGGCCTTCATACCTGAATATGACTCCTCTGTAAAAGTCCTCACCCCACAATAACAAAAACACTCTGAAAATCAAGGCCACAGTTTTGCAGTCCCTTTAAAGTGACCTTATGCAGGTACTCTGCCAGAAGAGACAGTCTCCTTAGACACTTTGAGTTTCATCTTCCTGCTCTTTTCAGTGTACTAGCAGTAGGAATTGTACAGCCCCACAGAAAACTGGATCAAGGACCTGACCTGGCTTGAAACAGATAATTATGTGGCTTAAAGCAATTGGAAAATATTGTCTTTGCATATGACAAAATCCTGTTTATAGGCACAGTCCTTGCCAATATGTTACTTTCTAAGCTATGAACTTTATGTGCTGAAATGATGTTTTCATTGTGTATTTGTCTGGCACTTGGCACACTGGGATCCAAAAGAACTTCTGCAATAGTCCACAAATAAAGGGTCGTTTCTTCTATCCAGTGTGGTTCTGCTTGAGACAACAACACAGTGCTATGAAGTTAGAATGGAGTGCACAGGGTAAGACCGTTGGAAATTCAGGAAAAAATTTGAGGTCTAATGCCATATTTTAATCCATATTGACATGCACTAACTAATACATGAGACTACAGCTCACCCTACAGTTGTCCCTACAAGCAAATCATGCATTGGTTTCACTGTCTAGGGGATCAATTTAGATATCCAATCACAGGCATCTTCTATGATTTGAGAAACTTTAAAGGTTCAAAGGCATCAGTTCCCCCTAAGAGGTGGCAGCTGGAAGCCAACTGGGATATGCTGGGCTATCTCAGGTCTCACTAGACACCTGTGTTTAGCCAACTGTTTAGCCAACCAAGTTTAGCCAACTTAGAATTAAACCGGAGTTCTCTGCAGACTACAACTTGAGTTAGCACTTCACTTCCATGTAGACGTCTCCCTTCTATTAGTTATCTGAATCCTCATCTGAGTCCCATATGCTTTTTTTTTCAGAAGGTCCAGGACCACTTAAGCCCTTAAACTGGTTTTACTATTGTAGTACTCAGGAGACCCTGACAATACAACACCACAGTTTGGACATCCAACACCAGGGCAATTATTTTACCGGTTGTTCATTTTTCTGATGAGCTCTCTATCTGCTATCACTACTGAGTCAGTACAGCACAAACACACACTATCCATCAGATAGTGACACATGAAGCATATTCTAAAGATGCTAAATGAGAGCTTGGGCTATGAAGCTATTTAGAAATCTTTAAAGACAAATGCATAGAATAAAGAACCCTCTAAAGAACCATGATGGCTGTACCCTAAGTTATGCCATGAAGAGGCACACCATATAAACCACTACAAAGAAATTGAGCTGTCCACTGCCTTGTCTGAAGAGACAGATGATGGCAACTAGCATCCAATAAGCACTACTGAAGCAAGCAATCCTAAAACCAAAACAAGTGTTAAGATGAAAAAAAATGAATACTCAATTATGAGAGAATGCTTTCTCTCTCTCAAGAAAAAAAAAAAAAAGGGCCCGTCAGAAGACAACTGAAGGTACAAAACTATCAAGATATTTCACAAGTATATCCCACAGCACATCACTGGTACACTACAACCCGTTTATCATGGTGCGAGTCTTGGTTTTTCAATTCTGTCTCTGAATGCCTGTTAACATTATCTGCGCCTCAGTGGCAGCTATCTGTTTAGTCAGTCACACTAAATTCAGCTTAGTTGTTGCACCCAATGCAATAAAGCAAAATGTCACTCTAGCTTAACAACCCTTGCATTATCACCTGGCTTTATCACAGAATGAAATACAGCAACAGACACTGCTTGCCAGTCCATCGATCCCACAAGAATTTCTCTCCTGACCTGCCTGCATGGCAATATATACACTGCAATGTGTTTTCATCTCTCATTCTGTGTCTCTAAAAATGTTACCTCTTTCCCCATGAAAACTGGAAATAAAAAAATAACAAGCAACATATCCACTCTAATTCTGCAGTAAATAAACAAAGTTATGTTGATGGATGAATGTAGGCCAGTCATGGGTAACAGCAAAAGGCACACGCCCACAACGAAAATTAAATCTGATTAAAATTATATTTCTTATAGCAGAACAAGGGCCTTCATGCAGAAAGGAAGAATCTTGTGGGAAAGGACAGAGGGAGGGATGCTTTCCTTTCCTTAGTTCAGAAAACAAAAGCCCCTCCTCCATTCTGCTGCATATCAAAAATAAATGATAAAAGGTAATTTTTATGGCTGTATTCTTATTGCTTTATCTATTGCATGCCTCTCCTAGCACACAGGGGATTACCTGCACAGAATTAAAATGACTTCTACTCAAGTCCAGTTAATGTGTTCAGTACTTACACACTGAATTCAATCATCAGAATATACCAACAGTATAACGAGAACCATCATATTACACAAATGGCAACCATTGCAGAGACAAAAGACAATATTTTCCAACACTGCTAATGAGGAAATCATAGTCACATTTAAAAAAAGCTCAAAAAAGAATTATTGTTTTGTCAATTAACTAAAAAAACCCCTACATTCCAGTTGCCACTCCTTTGATATTTTTTTTATTTCGACTTTTTTGTCCTGATAATGCTGTTGCTATTTTCTTGTTGCTATTACTACTGAAAACAGCTGCTTGCAGCTGAACAAGAATTAGGCAACAGGAGACAAGCTATAAAATGAAACACTTCGTGAATAACAACTAGGTCACCTGGGATTCTCAGGCATTCTCTCACCAAAATGAACACATAGCTAGCTCATCTCTAAAAGAAAAAAAATCCTAAACCAGTTATTTAAATTAATTAGCATGCACATGCACACATTTCAATAACCATCTTTTCACTCAGAGCCACACTCACCGCTTGCTTCTAATAGTCACATCCAATTCTCTTGCACTCCCAGCAAATAGCTCCTGCTGCTGTGGAAAAGGTCTTCTTGCAAGCCTGTACTCACAGTAACAGGCTTGCCAGGAAAAGAACAAGATGAAAAGCTCTCGCACCACCCCTAGCCGAGAGGAACCCCGAGCCTGGCACCCTGAGCCACAACAACGGCAGTGCAGCCCTCAGTCCAGAAAACAAGCATTTTCAAAAGGCACTGCCTTCTAATTCCAGTGTACATGATGCCAACTGTGAAAACAAAAGCTGCTAAAAACAGCGCGTGTGTGCAAGCATATGCACACAGAGCATCTTAGCTGGAATTAACTCATGTTTTCTCCCTATTCTCCCAACCCATCAGTGAACAGAGAAGTCAATTACACTAAGCAAAATAAAATTCTGTACTAAGCATTGCATCATTGCTAATTTGTTACTGTAGCTTCTGCTGATAGGGGCAGAAGATGCAGCCTGTGCTCAAAGACCTGAAGAACAAAAGAAATACTGTATGAATTAATACTGCAAATTTCTCTTCAGAACTGACAAAAAATGGTAAATAAGGCACACACCTCTAGCCATTCCTTTCATGGTTTAACACTAAAGACAAGACAATCTTACCAGGATTTACAGCTTTTTACCCATATTCACTGGATATGTGAGCTTTGCATCCTTGCAAATGTGCCAGCCAGCTTGAAAGCCTTGCAGAACTGAATCTGCCTCAACCTCTGCGTCTCATTTACTGTAACACAGAGGATTTTCAAAGCCATGCCTCACAACAGCTGGCTTGTTTTTGCCTGCTTCCTATGATTGACAAGTTCATACAAGCTCTGTCAACTTTAACCTTGATAAGTGAAGGCTTAGTCTGTATTGTATGTTACATCACCAGAAACTTCTGACCTCAGGGAAAAGATCTCAGAGACTTCAAAGCTTTTCCCTTCCCCCACCCCCACCCCCTGGATTTGGTTATTAAAAAACAAAACAAAACAAAACTTAAAAGTCCTTTAATTTTTTAAGGCTTTTTCTTTTCATTTGTGAAAATCACAATCCGAATTTCCACAACAACAGCTCTGCTTAAAAAGATCAGTGTGTTACTAGATTCCTTTCTGAACAACGTTCATATAACCAAGTCTTTAATTTTAGAGGAGAGTCTTCATCAACAGCCCTCCAGCCTGAATTTTTTTGCATGTGTTGTGCACACAGGCGCCCTCTCTTGCAGGAGACTCTGCAGGGAAAGAACTAAATGCTTTCATGCTGCATGAGCACATTGCCACCCCCACACTCCAGAAGGCATCGTGGCTTTCATCAGATGAAGCTCAAGGAAAGGAAGCTCAAGCTCCTTTCAATTTTTCTACAAGAACACATTAAAGACTTAATAGAGAAAGTGTGGATAAGTGTGGATATGTATGAAAAGATCATTCTGAAGATGACCACTTTAAGAGGAAAATGTTATTTAAACTGCACACAAAATCACGTAGAGCAGTTAGATATCCAGTTAATATCCTCCCCTAAAATTTTTCTGCCTCCCAAAGCTGCCTATTTGATTTCAATAGAGAGTGAGAATGACTTCAAGAAAAAACACCAGTTTACATAATACAACTGGTTAACAGACTGCAGCAAGTCTGGTTGGCCCATGCAGAGAAATGGAAGCTATAGCTGTCACGTTACTTTTTAGCACAAAACTTCACTCACATTTACTGACATAAACAGTCTCCTGCGTGACAGCAAACCATAACCATGTTGCCTAAGGGCTTATAGCAGAAAGCGAACATTTCACAGGCTAGCTTTTAGTACCAGAACACCATAAAGCCAGTCCATATGTCAGAAATTTATGAACCGCTGCACTGCGGAGACAAATCAGTCACCTATTTCCAATTATGCTTTTCATCAAGTAACTTAAGGGAAAATAAAATCTACAATGCATCAGCACATCATGCTTTTGTAACTATAACCACTGGAGACTGTATCTTACATTAGCTCTAAATATCCCTACTCAACTGCTGTTATTATCAACAGGGCTATAAGAAGATAGCTGGATTTCAAGCAATGCAACGGAAATGCACATCTTTAGATGGTTTTCATTCTAATCCTCTTTCCAGGGAAAGCAGTAAAATCAAACCAGAATACAAAAATGAACTAATGAGTACAAATGTACCTCTGTTTCTCTCTCCACAAACATTTTTGTGTGCTTTTCTTTCACTCACTCCCAATTTCAGTACCTGCAGAATCATGTTTAGGACTTCTTCCAGATACTCATGCTTGGTAAGACTTACCTTTAGGGGCAGGGGAGGAAACTTTCCATAAGAAGAAATTACCCTCCAATACTTCCTTTTATCAGCCTATTATGGCCTTGCATACCCTTAGCTGTCACTGCATGCACAGTGAGGACAACAGATGTGCCAGGAGCAATTACAGCAAAAGTAACTTTACTTGGCAGTAAGAAGCTACAAGTAGAAAAAAAGGGGATGTACGACATGGGATACGCACCCTCAAGTTTAGAAACAGGGATTCAAAGTTCCCCTAATAAAGGTAGAGGGAGAGTCCACATTTTCAAGGGTGTGGAGAACACAGAAATTGGATGGGGGAGAAACAGGGCTGTATTAGGGTGGTGTACTGTAAACCAAGCACAGGTTTTGGAGGCAGTCCAGCACCCATTAAATGAGATCCAGCAGCTGCTGGTGAGACTGAGTGGAGCATCACAGCAATCTGCAGGATGCACACCTGCAACTGCCAGCTGAGTGCTGCCAGGAGAGTGAGGAATGGGGAGGCAGTGGCAGGAGCCTGCAAGTTTTAACATTTTCATTTAGCCGCAACCAACCCCAAATCCCAAAATAATGCATTTGCGATGCTTACGGAGTTGCCCACACATCTCTAGGTTCAACCAGCTCCAAAGTTTTAAAATGGACAACAAGAGGAAGAAAAAGACTACAAGTGGGACAATTTATGATGCAACTTCTGCCTCGATCCTGAAGTATGAGAAGAATCTGTTTCAAAACTTGGCTGTTTAAAGAGCTACCCTGTGCCAGTGGCCATATGCATTTAGATAAATCTNGGAGACTGTATCTTACATTAGCTCTAAATATCCCTACTCAACTGCTGTTATTATCAACAGGGCTATAAGAAGATAGCTGGATTTCAAGCAATGCAACGGAAATGCACATCTTTAGATGGTTTTCATTCTAATCCTCTTTCCAGGGAAAGCAGTAAAATCAAACCAGAATACAAAAATGAACTAATGAGTACAAATGTACCTCTGTTTCTCTCTCCACAAACATTTTTGTGTGCTTTTCTTTCACTCACTCCCAATTTCAGTACCTGCAGAATCATGTTTAGGACTTCTTCCAGATACTCATGCTTGGTAAGACTTACCTTTAGGGGCAGGGGAGGAAACTTTCCATAAGAAGAAATTACCCTCCAATACTTCCTTTTATCAGCCTATTATGGCCTTGCATACCCTTAGCTGTCACTGCATGCACAGTGAGGACAACAGATGTGCCAGGAGCAATTACAGCAAAAGTAACTTTACTTGGCAGTAAGAAGCTACAAGTAGAAAAAAAGGGGATGTACGACATGGGATACGCACCCTCAAGTTTAGAAACAGGGATTCAAAGTTCCCCTAATAAAGGTAGAGGGAGAGTCCACATTTTCAAGGGTGTGGAGAACACAGAAATTGGATGGGGGAGAAACAGGGCTGTATTAGGGTGGTGTACTGTAAACCAAGCACAGGTTTTGGAGGCAGTCCAGCACCCATTAAATGAGATCCAGCAGCTGCTGGTGAGACTGAGTGGAGCATCACAGCAATCTGCAGGATGCACACCTGCAACTGCCAGCTGAGTGCTGCCAGGAGAGTGAGGAATGGGGAGGCAGTGGCAGGAGCCTGCAAGTTTTAACATTTTCATTTAGCCGCAACCAACCCCAAATCCCAAAATAATGCATTTGCGATGCTTACGGAGTTGCCCACACATCTCTAGGTTCAACCAGCTCCAAAGTTTTAAAATGGACAACAAGAGGAAGAAAAAGACTACAAGTGGGACAATTTATGATGCAACTTCTGCCTCGATCCTGAAGTATGAGAAGAATCTGTTTCAAAACTTGGCTGTTTAAAGAGCTACCCTGTGCCAGTGGCCATATGCATTTAGATAAATCTTTTTTGAAAGATTAAGAATCCACATGGTGATATTTAATTTTGAAAAAGGCATTAACATACCTGAGATGAATATTTTTAAAAAGAACAAGCCAGATGGTATAATGCTAAGAGATAGCATGCAACTGAAGATACAATATACGAAATTCAGAGAAAATGTGTAACACCTACCAAACACCCAACCACTGTTCTTCCTTCCCTCTCTGTCCCCTCCAAAGGTTGAACTAAATAGCAATTAAAAGGAACATCCACCAGAGAACTTAAGTCCTTCTCAAATGAGGAAAATTCAGAACTAATCTAGCAAAGCAGATGTATAAGCAAAATACAGTAAAAAAAAGTTTTAGAAGTAGAGCTGAGGTACAAAATTCTTAAGTGTGTTAGGACAGAAAAAAAAAGGGAAAAAAGGCACTTATTCAGACACAAATTATCTGCCAAGCAGATTATAGGGATGAAAGTACAACAGTAAGAATACAAAGAAAATAAGGCTGCAGCAAAAAATTGATACTATCTCCCCTTCACAACTCCACAAGCAAAGAACAGCCTTTGCAGGAACTATTCTCAGATGCTGCAAACCATTAAAAGTGGGTGGCCCTGGGCCATATGACAGTCACCTGAAACTTCCACAGCAAACTGCTGAACTGGGATCTGTGATGCACAGCTACCCATTCCTCTGATACTTGAACAGCTTCTTGAGCACAGTGACACACCCGGTGTCGGGGAGGGAAAGTGTGAGGGTGCTGAAGAGAGAGAATGAGAGAAAGAGAGCAAAAATAAAAAAAATACTCATTATGAATCTGGAGAACTTCAGAATCATAAACTCAGTATCTGAATTAAGCAAAGAAAAAGAAATTTTATGAAGAGATTCAGCAGCTGCACTAATGAGTAAAGATGACAATGAATAATTTGGGCATGTGTAGAAAAGATGCATTACTAATCTCAGAAATAGTCACTACACATAGGGACAAGAGTGATCTGATGACAGAGACTTTGGATTTTTAGGTGATTTAGAAAATTAAATTTTATCTCACCTGAGGCTCTTAAAAATTTGACTCCCACGAGACAGAGTCCTCACTTGTCTCATCACATCATTCACATCAGAACTCATTAGATATAGATGATTTAGAAAAGGGGGAAAAAACAGGTGACAATAGTTGCTGCCATGAGGAAATGATTCTGACTAATAAAGACCCCAAACTAAGATTTCCTATCATTGAATGAATGGGTCATAAAACAAGAGATGAAATTCAGATTTAATAAATGCAAAGTAACCCACAGGAGAGATTTTCCTGAACTTCACCAACATACACAATGATGTACAACAAAAATTACTGCTATGCAAGAAGGAAAAGCTGAATTTCACAGACTGTTCTATGAATGTACAATCTTCACACTTCACAGCAGTAAAAAACTAAACAAAACCCCCAAATTAAAACAAAGCTCCAAGACACAGAGCAGCAGAGGCTTGACAAGATACCCAGCTGCATGGCTCCTGGTTTGCTCTGGTTTTCTGTTCCCCAAGCATCTGCTACTGGCTCACCCAGAGAAAAAAAATCTGCCTAGGTAGACCTTTAGCCTGTTTTTAAGCATCAACATCCATCAGCTGCTATCACATACCAGCGATTCAAGGTTCCACTGTCTCAAAGTGTGGTATTTATATATCTGTTATTAGTCAGTCACATACACTAGTACACTGGAAGGACATAATGGTTCATGGCAATGAAACTTGTACTAATTACAAGTATTCACAGAAACCTAAGGAAGATGAAAGGTTACAGGGGATTTCTCCTATATGAATACATGCTGCTAGACTCACTCTCTTCTATATGCACAGGAAGAGCTACAGTATGTTTTTCTCATTTTCAGACAAAATACAAACTTTGCAACAGCCCAGACTGCACTGTGTCACTGCTACATGACACACACAATAACATCACTGGCAAAAAAACTGGTCTGAGAAATGCTTCAATAATCGGTATCTCATGATAAAGAAATGCTAAGGACATGGACCTGCTGGAGCAAGTCCAGAGTGCCAGGGAGATGATCAGAGGAATGGAACACCTCTCCTGTGAAGACAGGATGAGAGAGTTGGGATTGTTCAGTCTGGAGAAGAGAAAGCTCTGTGGAGCTTGTTAACACATGCATGAAATGTTTGCCAAAGTAATTTTTCCACTGATTTCTAAGGAAACAGTTGCACAAGATCATACTATTTCTTCCTCACAAGGAAAACGGTGAAAACAACATCTTTCTTACATAGCTCTGGTAATGTCTTGGTAAGTGCTGCAATGACAGAGACATACTTGTCCTGCAATGTTCACTCAGGAAAAGCAACTCACAGTTTGACTGTTTAACTGCAACAATAAATGAGTAACCTCAGGAAGATCTACAAGGCCAAGTGCCAGGTTCTGCATCTGGGTCAGGGCAATCCCAAGCAGAAGTTCAGGCTGAGAATGGATCAAGACCAGTCTTGGGAAGAAAGACTTGGGGGTGTTTGTGGACAAAAAGCTCAGTAATGACTCGGCAGTGTGCACTCCCAACTCAGAGAGCCAAATGGCTACCATCAAAAGCAGTGTGGCCAGAAGGTCAAGGGAGGGGATTCTCCCCCTCTACTGTGCTTTTGTGAAACCCCACCTTTATTACTGCATTCAGCTCTAGGGTTCCCAAAAGAAGAAAAACGTGGCCCTGTTGGAACGTGCCCAGAGGAGGGCCACTACTATGATCAGAGGACTGGAACATCTCATTGAGAACAGGCTGAGAGAGTTGGGGCTCTTGAGCCTAGAGAAGAGAAGGCTCCAGGGAGACCTTACAGCACCTTCCAGTACCTAAAGGGGGCTACAAGAAAACCGGAGAGGGACTTTTCACAAAGGCATGTCGTGATAGGACAAGGGGGAATGAACTTAAGCTGAAGGAGGGCAGGTTCAGATTAGCTATTACGAAGAAATTCTTTACTGTGAGGGTGGTGAGGCCCTGGAATCGGTTATCCAGAGAAGCTGTGGACTTCCCACGCCTGGAGGTGTCAATGACCAGGCTGGATGGGGCTCTGAGTAACCTGGTCTAGTGCAAAGTTCCCTGGCCACGGCAGGAGGGGTGGAACTAGATGATTTTTAAGGTCCCTTCCGAACCAAACCATTGTAGGATTCTATGATTCTTAATAAAGAATAGAAGTTTAAAATAGCTATGTGACACAACGCCAGCAACAAAAGTTCTCACTAACTACTTAAGGAAATGGCCCTTTGGCTACATAGAAAAACCTCCAAGCTTTCAAGTATTTCAATGCCTCAGTTCCTAGTTAAGCTGATCCTAACACTGTATATTGCTAATATATTAATTTTTTTGACACCACAGTAAGAGAAACCCAAACAAAATATAGAATTTAAAATTTCTGGAGTTATGAAAAACTGTAGTTTCTAAGAATATTTCCAATTACTAATTTACACCATCTACCATTGTAAATATGAGGAACTGATTTGTCCAAATGTGTATTGTGGATTGTTGGGGGTTTTTTCCCCACTGTTAATTAGTCCTCATTGCTATGTAAGCCCCAACCCTATAATGGTCACAAACCAAAAGAAGCTAAGAGAAATAACTATCAATATACACATGTACGTTTTATATGTCTGTGTGTGTATATATATACACACAAACACATCCATATATGCATGATACAAATAAACACATACACAAATGGAATACTGGTCATTTTTAAATTCTTTTCCATCTGACTCAATTCAGAAGACACGGGGTCACTCACATTCCTGTATGGCTGAAGGTCCTCCTCCTTCTTTGCACAATAATTTGCTGCTGCTCCTGGTGAGCATGGAGCCTAGATATCCACCAAGTGTTGAAAAATCAGTTTCCTTATGAAGAGCCTAGTAAAACACTTGGGAATATGTCTATGGGCTCCTGTTTCTGGTTTATCAAAGATTTTTCTAGAACACTTTACTTGGACATTTAGAACAACTTAGGCATTAAGAAATTATTTTTATTTTGGTTTTGTATTGTAAAGGCTGTTCCTCTGTCTTCAAGAGCTCAACTCAAAAAGGAGTAACTACTAAGGTATGAAAACATTGAAAGAAATATTTTGCAGTGTTTAATTAGAGTTGAGTCATGCTGCGGTCCTACACTTGATATGCACATGCTCTCGGACTTGACACCTATTAAATGTTGAAATATTTTCTGCAACCTGTGATCTCATATATCCTTTTTCACTTTTTGAAGTTATGTAACTTTAATAGACATCACAGGAACAAATTAAGAGCGTTAGGAATCAAATGTTCTTAGAAAGTAAATAAAAGCAATGGCTGTAAACATCTGTAGTAGATGGCAAGCTAAGAATTAGATCATAAGGCATGATTCTTTTGATGCAGAATTACTTTTATGAGTGCATGTCATACTTCAGAAAGGCACAGACTACTGGTCAGAGCATCCATTTTCCTCTTAAACTTTTTGAAAGTCTATTTCAGCTTAGAAATTGTGGCGACTTCTATAAGGAAGTTAATTATATAACCAGTATAAGGCATTTTACAAATGCGGAAAGAGAGACATGTTTAGAGAAGCACAGACTTTGCAGCTGTAAAAAGGTAAGCTTTTGTAACTAATCTGAAATAGAAAGAGTAGCATCAATAAAAATAAAAAAGCACCATTTTTGGTTTTACAGATCAGTAGAATCATGCAATCCTTTTAAGCTGTCCTGAAGTTAAGAACATAGAATCACATCAACGCCTTAGTATAAAAATACTCATCTCATGTTAGATGACTGTTTGCATCCCTGTAAGTTCATAACAAGAGTGGTTTGGTTATTCCATAAGAGATGACAATGGCTGCTATGGACCACTATTTTCTCTTCCTACAAAAGTCATACCCTAAACTATTAAATACTGCAGTTCAGAAGAACACGTTGCAGCTCTTCCAAAAAGGGAGATGAAACAACCTGAATTCATTGGAAGCACTCAGTAACCTCAGAGGGGAAAACAGAGCTCAAAGATGAAAGAGGTTCACAAATTATCTTCATCAACTCAACATTCAGTCCCCCCCCCCCCAATTTTTCAAAGTAGTGTTAATTTAGGTTTTATAACTCTGCTAAAAAAAAACAGCCAAGAAAATACTGTAGCAAAAAGCTCAGGAGAGAAAAAAAAAAAAAATCAAGCATCTTTATTTTTCTTTGTTTTTAAAAAGCCATTTGTTGTTACAATATTCTAACCCTTTTCCGTTCTAGATTCAGCGTATTAAAAAGACTCATATTTCTACGGAAAACAATCAGGGAAGCTGTATATGATAAATATTCAAAGCTTATTTCAAGTTACCAATTTTTTTTCTTTTCCCAAAACAACTGAAGGGGAGGGAGGCCAGAGGCACCCTGTAGTGTAGGACAGTCCCTAACCTGGAGAAAGCACTCATGGACTCCACAGCTCTCAGCATGGGTTCCTGCAAATCCACCCCCACAAACACAGAAGGGCCACTCCTGTGTTCAGCCCCATCACACTGACTTTGGTAGCAAAAAGGCAACCATAGCACACAAGTCTCAATAGCACAAAATAACAGCTGCCGGCAATTTAATCAAAACATAAATTTTAAAAGAATGTATTAAATAAGACCATAAGGGAGAACTCAGGTTTGGTTACTATTCATGTTCTAGCACATACCCTGAATTAGGTAGATTTGCTAGCCATTTGCAGATTGCTAGATTTTAAAAATAGAAAACTAAATGTCTGTAGGGCAGCTCAAAAATCATCAAATCAATCCATGTCATGGGTCCAGTTCCTTCTGAGCCTTGTTAAAAAAGAAGCACACGGAAATATATATTCTTTCCCATAAGGCAGCCATTCACTATCACGCAGTGGTAGTCCACAACACAGGAATTAAATGTAATTAGTTGTAGGCTTGTAATTAGTTTTTTGAACACAGAAGGCATATCAACCCTCTGTATATCAACGTTGAGAGAAAGATTGTGAAAGAGACCATTTCACAAAACCTTCTGTAATGCAGTAAAATGGCCAAATACTACATCTGAAATAGTATGTCAAAATAGGCTCCAGCAGAAAAAAAGTTACTGCAGCTGGTGCCCAGTCATGTGATTTGCATGGATTCCATGATTGCAAAGCAAGAATTGTGCTGCACAAACACCGCCAAAATGCTGGCGTAGGAGTATTATTCACATGCTTTTGTGACTCGGCTTCGGCGCTGGTAGATGGAAATCATTTTACTTGTCCAGAGACGCTGCTCGCCCACAGCAGCGCGGCCGCTCCCGGCTGACCGGGCCCGCCTCCCCCTCCGCCTCCGCTGCGGCCCCTCCCCACGCGTGCGCGCACACTCGCACCCTCCTGCGCTGTTCATTGGGAATCACTGTGGTAAGTACCAACGGATACAAAAAACTACAAAAGTAGGGGGTGGTCTCTTCAGCTGAGCCATAAGCAATGCAAAATACAATCATATAAACCCACAAATAGATACTAACTTTTTACATAAACCCACAAATAGATACTAACTTTTTACAAGTTTTTATGGTCACGGCTAGAGTGTATGTTTGCTACAGTTCATAATTTCCTCTCCCCTGGAGAGATTACAGAACCGAGGAAAGCCTATAGAGGTTCTTCTTTCCTATGCATGGGTTCAGTCTGTTACGAAACCCAGAGCTGTCAGACCTGGCGATAGCGGCGTGTGCACAACCTCAGCTCGGCTTCAGTAGCCGCAGGATCAGCGATTGCTGAAATCACTGCTTACACCACAACGGGCCAGGACGAGGGCAACCCTCAGCAGGCTAGATATTTAACGGATTTTAACTACACTGTGCATACAGTCACACCTTTGAAAAGGGTTTGAAAACTTTGTACATTAATTAAAAAATGAATTAACAGAGAAAATCGGAGCTGATCAAACAGTTAAACAAATTTTAGTGTCTTCATGTACTGTATTCTGTAAAGGAACAAGAGAAGGAAAGTCCAATTTATAGCACTACTATGTTTCAGCAGTATGCTGTCTTTGCCAAGGATAGTACTGGAAATCTCTCTTGGGAAACCTCAGGCCACACACCTACCCCCGAAAAAACCTGTAACTATCATTTCATGCACACAAATAACAATCAACTGCCTCTGAACAAACTATAATATGCTCAACACTCAACAATTTCTTTAAGCTCACACTAAAATTGTGACTTTGCTTTGGCACTGGTAGATGGAAATCATCACAACAATTTCTTTAATCTCCCCAGAAATTTCAGTCCCAACATTAATTCTATCATGCACACTGAAGTACGTGAGGAGAAGGAGGGAAACAAGGGAAAAAGGCACTGCAGAAACTCTGAAATCATCACAGCAAAACTTGCAGTTTGAGTTAGGATAAGATCAGATCAGAGAAATCTGTCAAAAAAATTTATCAGAAACAAATCTTTTAGAGAGAGAAATTAGAAATACTTACCTTACAGTGCAGTTCCTTTCATCCAGTTTGTTAACATTAGAGAAAATACACTCCCCATCTTCCTTTAAATCCTCTGCTTGCTTCCTTACTTCAACTGATACTTCCTAAAAGAGGTTTATAGTACAAGTAAGAGACCAAGTCATCATGTTTCAGACTCCCAAAAAATCTATGATTATGGAACCTCTTATTTGTGGGTTTGCTCCGTTTGAATATACATGAAGTCAACAGCATAGTATGTTTTAAGCTTGTTTGGTTTTAGGCAGTACAGTGTGCTCTGTGACCTCTTGCGCAGCACTTCCAACCTGGCTGTGCTCGCATTGCTGCTCTGCATTGCTGATCTACAGAAGAGCTTAGCATTTAAATAAACGTTTGCAACTTCCATTTTGCCAAAACAAACAAAAAAAAAAGGCACAGAAGTTGCAGAAGAGTTGCTCACATTTTGGGAGATGCAAGTATGCACCAGGTTGTGAATCCCCGTGAGTGTACTTTACTTTCTCAGTAAAACACCAACAGTGCTGTTCCAGAACGTTATTATCTCCCTATCTTCAAACAACCCCACCCAAAGCATAGCTTTGCATTACAAACACCAAACCTACAGGAAATTTAATTGCACATTAGCACTGGAATAATCTGAATCATATATGCAAAACAAGATCTTTATTTACTTCAGCTTGTTGTAAGCATCTTCAATGCACTTATCACCATATTTTCCAGGTGCCTAAACAGGTGTCTGCTTTTTGCCCCAGGAGGCCTATACTGAACTTAAAGGCACTGACTAATAAACCAGAAATGCACACAGGGAATAGATTATATGATTTTTTTCTGCTGGGTAGGCAATTATTTAATAGTTAAGTGAATTTAATTTTCAAAATAACTTCCAGGTGAATATTTTTAGTGCTTGGAATCTCTACCCTAGTAAATTATCCACATAGTTAAGTCCGCACATACAGTTCAAAAATAACTTTTGCCAAACCTAAAGATACAACTTGAGGAAAGACAGTCCACAACTTTTAGAGCTCAACATTTTTGTTTCTTTTTGAGCTATTCTCATTCTACTCCATGTCTACACACACACAGAGAAGTGACATGCGTATGTATGTATGTATGCAATATTTTCACCAAGAGAAGAAAAAAATAAAGAAAAAGTAATATGCAACTGCATTGCTTCAATTCTATTCTTGCAGAAGGCGAAGTTCAACACAGGTTGAACACACTATGACTCCTTATACATATCAGGCAATCTTACAGCAGCTTGAACAACATCTTTTAACAGAGAACTAAAGAGATTTAGTTTCTCTGTTTACTTCCAGTGCCACCTGCCAACCATTGCCTGGCTCTGCTCCGTTAAAAATTAACTTAATATTTACTTGCAAGTTGAACAGACATTTGGCATCTCTCTAAGGAATAAATGTATACATCTTAAATCAAGCAAACTGACATAAAACAAAACATTATGCAGTTTCATTGTTGCTGTAGCTTTAACATTAAGAGGCATATTTGTAATCACTAAATTTTATTGGGCAGAAGTTTTGTCCTATGTAGCTTTTGCATGAAGCAAGTTTAGAAGAAAAGAGGAAATCCATGGAAACTATTAGACCATTAAAAAATTAGACAAAAGTATGTATTATTTACACTTGGAACACTTTTCTTCACAGTTTCAGATAATTCAAAACCTTGAAACAGGGAATACAGCCATATCAGTGAAAAAATAACCCCAGGTGAAGATTGCTTTGAACTTCCTAGATCTCTACTGTAAAAAAGAGGGTATTAGTAAACCAGTTATGTTTTTTCCATCTGACTACAACACACAAGAAATTACTTTGATCCAATTGCTCTTGTGCAGTACAAACTTTGATCTTCCTCATTTTACTTAAGAGAGCTACCTATAACATTTACTGCTTTACTGACAAAAGGCAAATACCATATTATATAATGTTCCTAAATTGGAAATTTTCATAAAAATACTCTTTTCCCCTCCACTCCTCTACTGTCCCCCACCACCTTGGGCAATTTAAAGGATAATGCAAAAGACACTTGTACCTGTTTGTAGAAATCAGTGGAAGGGGATGATCTAGACCTCTCATGGCTGTATTGGGATTTCCCATGCTGTTCATGGCCTGCATCGAGGATATTATCAGCTGAATGGTACCTTCCTGAGCTCCTTGGCTCTATTGGCTTCCGCTGCTCCTTCCACGATGCCTCGTACTCTGCAAAGGTTCCCAGGCGCTGTGGCTGTGCAGATTTCCCAATCCTCCCAGCAGCCCTATTGCTGCTGCTGCTATGGTGGACGCTATCTTTTGAAGCATGAGCAGTTTCAAGTCCAGCAGAGGCTACCCAACCTCTTCTCTCATACCAGAGCTCTTCTCCATCTTGCGCTTTTCTATCTGGCCTCTCAGGCTGTCCCTCTGCTAGACCATGGGGACCTGGCTTCTGTGATGATTTTCTAGATACAGGCTTACTTGTTTCTTCAAAAAATTTCCACCTGTCTGCAAATGAGCTCAGGGCTTCTTCTGATATATTTGGACAGCAATGAGCATGGCATTCATCCTCTGACATGCCCACCTCATTAATCTTCTCTGGTTCTGAGTAGGACTTCAGTTTTTGCTCTGTTGTGAACCTCTTCCTTGCTCCAATGCGAGGAACGTGATGAGTGCCACTCCCTGTAGGGTTTGGTTTGCCTTGTGCAGCCTCAAGGAATCCAGAGACATCTTCAGAAACCAAAGCCAGTAACGAAGAGTTGTAACTACCAGTTTTCCACTCAGGTGACCTGGGGAGATATTCAGCGGGGCTGGGCTCCAAGTCCCGACGTTTGAAGGACGTCGCACTCAGAACCCTGGCCTGTGCTTCCTTGAGGTGATCTTTGTAGGTGCTGGTAAAGTTTGTGTCTGGGGAGGTGGTGACATCCTCTGTTGAATCTCGTTTCCAGGTCTCACTGCACTCCTCTGTTTCAGATGACCCTACTAGTGTAGCAGTACTTCTACTTTTCTGCAGCTTTGCTCTTCTCATTTGGATTTCATTTCTGAGGGTTGTTGCAAAACGATCACTCCTTCGTGCCTGTTTAGACAGGTGAGTGTCAAATGAGGTCTGTCGTTCTGTTACCGCTTCTGGGTTGTTGTCAGACTGTTTTTTCCCTTCCTGAGCTAAAGAGTGCAACATTGGCGTCTTCTGAGGAGAAATCTTGCTATTCTCATCTTTCCCCCACCTAAAATCTTTCTGAGCAGGTCTGTTTTCAGTGGTAAGAACACAGCCCTTTACATACTCCTGCTGACTGTGCCTAGTTTCACCTTCCTCAGAGCTGTTGTCACAGCTTTTCTTTTGTCCAGACTTTTCAGTATGATTAGATTTTTTAGATTCTTCTACTACAGTACACCTAGCATCTCCCTCTCTGTCCACTGGGTAATGACTACTGTTCTCACACCTTGTCAGTGAAGAATCAATAGATTGTTGAGGTAGATAGTATTTTGGGTTTTGGGCCATTGTAATAACTGCAGAATTTTCATGAGGTCCAAGTGACACATCAGTCCCCACTGCAGGTTTCCAGCTGTCATCCTTGAGTTGTAGTGGCTTTGAGCTTCCCTGAGCAGGCTGTTTGGCTGTCACACAATAATATCGACTTTGTCCAGTGTTGTCCACCTTTTGTTCAGCAGCACTGTTTAAAGAGGAAGTGTTGAGCAGACTGGCTGGGTTTGGACTGTAGCCATGAAAATGATCTGTAGATAACTCCTGAATGCCACTGTAGGACAGATAATGTTGCTGATCTTTAGGTGCAGCACAGATTCTTGCACTGTGATAAAAGGTGCTTTCATCGCTGTACTGGTGCTGGTGATGGTAAGTGTAAGCAGGCTGTGCAAACCTAATGTCGGTGCTGGACAAGGATGGCTGCAGTTTGTTCACAGTTCCTGCATTACTACTGTACCTTTCACCAGCTGAAGAAAAAGTGTGTTCTGAACTGAGATCAGATTTATAATTTGAGCTGCTGATCCTCCTGTCACATGGTCTGGAGGGCCGCCGCTGCTGCTCTGCAGTTTCCAAACTCCAGTCAGTCCTGGGCTGAGATCGGTTCAAGGCTGTAAAGTGCTGCGTGCTGGCACCCTCTGAGTACACAGGGCCATGGGCTTTCTCATGGCCCTTGGTAGCAGCAAAGCTGTCACTACGAAGAGGTGGAGGTGGGGGGGGAGGAGATGAAGACTTCTTCTTATCAGGAACGTACCAGACAGGTCCGAAACTGGATCTTCCAGAGCTAGTGAGCTTGCCATGTGGGTGTTCCTCTGTTCTAGGACTTTTGTTGTTCTCATATTGGATGGGAGCTGGCAAATACCCAGGTTTGTCCTCTGTTCCACTGCTGTCATTCAAAAACTGGCTAGACTTGCTTCCATGCTTAGTAGTCTCCCAGTGGCCCACTTTGTGAAGCATGTTCTCTGTTGAAGAAGCGTCTGCATTGGACAGAGTGTGGTCAGGGGTGCTAGAACTCGTGGAGAAAGACCCATAAGCTGAATCCCTCTTACTTTGGCTCCCTAGATGATCAATGCTACTATTAGACCTTGCAGAAGAAAGTCTTCCGTACTGGGCTACTGGTGGAGTGTGGTCCCAGCTGTCCATACTTCCCAAAGAGCTGAATTGGTCAGAAGTGCGATATAGACTTGACTGATCCCATGAATTTGACAGGTCATGAGAAGAACAACTATTGAAGCAAAAAAAAAAAAAAGTGTCAGAATAAATACACCACTCAAAAAATGCCACAACATAATTGTAACCACCCATTTTAATAATATTGTTTTAAGATCTATCTGCACAGCAGTTAAAGATGATCTAACAAAATTGAAAGTTTGAACACAAAGTCAGGGCTCCAACTTTATACTCTGCCACTGATTCAAAGCTTGAAACCTTAGTACTCAGCTTCCCTATGTGAGTTTGCCAGTGATATGCATTTATCTCCTTGAAGGCTCCCTTATCCCTCTGCAAATTGTTATTTTGCTGACTTTGCTTTTAGAAAAATTTAGTTTGAACTCCATTAGCTCCCTCTTTCCCAGGACAAACACCAACTTATTTTTCAGCTTATTTTCCAAGCACCCCAATTCTTCCAGATATTAAACTCATGTACTTCCTCTCTTCATCTCTGAAATATGACTCTAAACTTCTTCAGCCCATGATGTTATTACCTTGTCATTAAGTTACTCCTGTAAAGTAATGTCCACATCTGCCTATTCATTAGATGTTTTAACTTTTAAGCAGAGATGCACTAAATGCATTTGTCTCAAATACCACCAGCACCTGCACCTTATCAGTGTGGTTTCAAACAACTCTCAGGTTGTTTCTCTTACAACAACATTCAATTCCACTCAGTTCCACAACATTGGCAGGAAAACTCCAGGAGGAGATGCCAAAGCAACATAAGCTCTGCATGGCCAAACAAACAAGAAACCTTACTGCCACCAGTTTTTCCCTACCACTCTTTCCTCTATAAAAACAGTCTTTGACACTGTACTTTCTTTTGGTCTTTTGCCAAGGACACTATCCCAAAATCTTGCTGCTTCTGTTACTTTCCCACCCCTTGAGTTTTGTTTTATTTTCTTTCATTTCTTTTCTCTCTCACAGCATCCACCTCCTGTCTATCCAACACATTGATGCTGAGATGACAGTCTTTCCAATTATTCTCATCACATCTCCCTGTTTGAACTTCACTGGCAGCTCCTCCTGTTTTTATATACCAAATTCAAATTCTTGCCCTTGCATGCACAGCCCCTTGGTAGAAATCCCAGAATTATTCCACTTCCCTGTAGCTATAATTATATGAAGCATCTATCAAATCCTGTGCTGTAAAGAGACCCGTGAAAGCTAGCAATGAAATTAGGTTAGTCCACATAAAAAATACAAAGACTGATATAGGTATTTTCTTCTGTCAAAAATATTGCAAAGGTCAATTCAACAGTTCTTTGGAATTCAGTACTAACAGAATTGCTTTTTCCCCCCTCTATTACTACAGCCTTTTAAACTTCTTATACAACATGGCCAAAAGCAATTTATATGAAATAAGAGGAGATATGCTTTATACTTATTTTCTAAAAGCATTTTATTAACAAGATACACTAGCAATGGCCTCATCTTGTGGGGGTTTATGTTCTTTCATTCATTTATTTTCAGCATTTAAAACATCTTGCTGAATCCTTAAAAAGGTCTTAATTGTCATCTTAGACTGGTACTGTGTTTCATGTAAAAAGTATCTTGGTCATTACTAGGATTTCTTTTTTCAAAGAATAATGTAAGCCAGCTACTACTAAAAATTGTTGATATTCCCATCCCCTTCAGCTCTAAGGAGATCATAGAACCATTAAGATTGGAAAAGACCTTTAAGATCATAAAGTCCAACCAGATACTTGGCATTAATTAAAAAAAAGATGCCACTTGTGCAGGAAAGCCTCAATTTACAGGTCTCATGTAAATCTGTTGGTATCAAATATGGAGCAGAGATCATCAGCGTAAGAGGTCAAAGCCCTGCTAGAAAATGTCTAAGGGAAACCCAGCAGAAGCAGCAAACACTTTAAAGGAAGGACAGGAAGGCTTCTAATGGCATGTTACTGCAAAGCATGGCCTCCTGTGGTCCTAAACTGCAGGGCAATCCTCCTGGGAACCCTGACATGGAAGAGAGTCCAAAAGCCAGTTCTCTGCCTGAGCCTGGCTGGCATCCCAGGATACCCTTCTCTCAATGGCTTTTTCAGAGCAGATTCATAAAAAGCACCTGAACTGCTAGTCAAAGTTTGGCAGGTGAAGTCCAGACACCATCTACAGACACCATCCCTTGGCCACATTGGCCAGTAAGCACCCCTCCCAACCCTGGGGCATGAGCTTCTGCTCCTGGGCCCTTACAGAAATTATGTCATCTCAGCAACTGCATGGGATTGCAGATGCACCTGACCCTAGCTGCCCCAAAACCTCAGTTTAGGTAACCTTCTCAAAGCACACTTGTCCCACAGCCACACTTTTAAGACCAGAACAAAGAAGAAGAGGTTGTTGGGTTCATCTGCACAACCAGAGGCACAGAAAAAAACCCAAAGGCTCCTCTGTTATAGTATATCCTACTGCAAGAAAATGCAGGGTTTAAACTTTCAGCAACTTAAGATAGTTCACTTAAACACCTCCCAGAAAAGTGCACTCAGCCTTAGTTTAGGATGGGCTAGGAAAAAAGTCTGCACCATGTTGTTAAGGTGAGACTTCTGTGAAAAAGACAGAAGACTCACAGAGGGAAATGAAGGCACCAAAAGCTTTATAAGTTCTAGCTCTCTAGCCTTGATGAGAGGCATCTATACCTAGCCTAGTGCTCCCAAGAAAGCTTAGAGTTTTTGCATTGAAGTCACACGATAAAAAACCCATACATATAATGCTGGATGTGGAGGGCTGGGTTCCAAGACCACCCTCTCTCCTATATACTGGTACAGCCTCTTCTGCACTGTGTTCCTCTAGCTTCATCAACCTTCTGAAAGGTTCAAATTCGTAAGGGTGACAAAAAGAAAGCCCCACCAAAACCAACCAACCAACCAAAACCTAAAGCAAATCAAACTGCCAATACCTTAACCTAGCAGTAGATAGTACAGAGAGTCTTCACAGGGCTGTTTCGGCCAGCTGTGCCCCCATTCCACCAACATAAAAAGGTGCTGTCTTCCC